>OY804590.1:53957666-54491666 GCA_963680875.1 Bathymodiolus brooksi | reverse complement strand
TAGAGACCACATATCTCCTTCCACACCATCCTGGTAAAGTTTGTTAAACATGATGTCGTGGTTGACTGTATCAAAAGCTTTTTCGGCATCCAGAGTAAGTACTTCCAGCTCCATATTAAGTTTCCTATAAAGAGCTATTGTTTCTGCTGTTATGAATGCTGTGAATTTGCTGGATGCTTTTTCGGTGAAGCCTCTCTGTAGTGGATTTTGGGTTTTCTTCAGTTGTTCTTCAAGTCTATCTTTCATTATTGATTCTAATATTTTGGAGAATGTATTAGTTACTACAATTCCTCTATAATTTCCAGGTATATTTTTATCCTTTCCCTTTTTCAGGATGGGAGTTAGTATTCCACTTTTCATGCTATCTGGAATGTCCAAATCTTGAAAAATCTGATTTATAATTTCACAAAGGAGCGGAGCCAATTCTTCCTTTGCATTTCGGAAGTGTTCAGCTTGTATTCCATTTTCGTCTGCTGATTTACCAGTGTTAAGCTTTCCTACTGCATTCATAACTTCTTTACAGGTGGTTGGTGTTATTGGTATTTTTGTATTGGTGGAAGTTGATATAATGTAGTTTTGAAGTTTGCATAGATTTTGCCGTTCAACATCGAAGGAGTCATTCATACTGGGTGTTGCAAGCTTTTCGAAGTGGATCTTCCATTAATTCATCTTCTGTATATTTGGTGCCATCTAGAATCAGTATATCGGTGTTTATATTTGAATTGGACCTTTGCATTCGAATCAGCTTGTGAAAAGTTTTTGAGTCGTTTTCAGAGGCCTGCATTATATCGGAGATCATATTATCCTTTTTTGATGCATGAGCTTGCCTTTGTAGCTGTCGTAATTCTCTTTTCCTTCTGACCATCTCCTTCTTTTCTGAGTCTGAATTTGAATTTGTTTTCTTACTATTTTTCCATTGCCAATTTGCTCTTTTTGCTTCTTTTGATTTTTGACTAATTTTACTATTCCATATTCCTTTACCACATGTTTTTAGTGATTTTATTTTCCTATATTTTGGAATTGCTTTTGCTCCTGCTTTATGTAACATTTGGTCTAGCTGTTTTATTTTAAAGTTTACTGGCTGATGTTCCTTTTCTAAATTATTTATTTCATTTTGAATACAATCTTTATATATATTATGGTCACATTTTTCCCATCTTGGTTTTGTGAGTATCTTGGCAGCTTTAGGGGCGGCTCTCTTAACGTCAACTCCTACAGTTGCTAGTACGAGTGTATGATCAGAGGTATTTAAAGCATCCATTTCCTTGATTTTCACGCTGGCGTTCAAATGTTCTGTTGATTTGAATAAAAAATAGTCAATTTGAGATTTGTACTTCCCATTGTGATGGAAAAAGGTTGGCCGCTCTGGGTGGTTGTTTGCTAGTTTTAACCCATTTTCATGTATGAAATTTCTGAACAGGTTGTCTCTTCTTCTATCATCCCTATGTAGCGATGCATTCATGTCCCCACAAACTATAATTTGGTACGAGTTATCATATTTTTGTATTATCTCTTGTAGTTGGTCGAGATTATCTTTATATTCATAATCACCCTCTTTCGCTTCTGATGGCATATATACGTTTAACAATACAACAGTTTTTATGTGAGCTATTCATGGTGACGACCTGTATGCGATTGTTCCCATCAGGCATTACTGTCATTGCGTGATCTATACTTTTTTTCCAAAATATTGCAATTCCCCCATTTCCACGCCAAGATCTATAGTCTAATCGAATGTTATCATCGTCTACTGATTTTGATGTGACGTTGTATTTTTCATTGGCATTATTCAGTATCTTTTTCTCTAGAGATAGTAGCCAGTGTTCCTGTATGCAGAGAATATCACAGTCATCAAGTATTTGTTTGAGATAGACCGAGTTGCCTTTAGCGCTTTGGATGTTGATTGACCCTATAGTTGTGTTGGCGGGTCGTGAATTTTTGTCCTGTGCCAAATAGCTGTTGTTGCTCGGCCAGCCCCTAAAAAAGGCGACTGACTTCCATTTGTTGGGTTTGTGTGTACATTTTCAGATATTAGTTGGTTACCTCCTTCACCCATGTTTTCTCTATTTACTAACGAGTCTTATCTCTATTTTGACTTTTTCTCCATTGTAGGTTCAGAGTACGGCATTCTCCACTTTGTCTATGTTGTTGTAGACTACTGTTTTGTTGTATCTTGTCATGTTGACTCATTCTATGTTGATTGCTTGGCCAGGGTGTATTAATTTTTGGAGATATGTCGCCAATTGGAATTTGGTAATGCACTGGAGTTTGGTGGCTAGATTGCTTCTTTATTTGCTGATATTCGCTTCTTTGTATTGGTTGATGCCAGTTGAATTGTTGTATATCGTTGTCTTGATATCTTTTATTGTACTGAATTGGTGGAGGCTCTGTATATATATCAGGTCTATTATAGCCCTTATGTATAGGATCTTGGTTCCTGTTGTTTGTTCTCATTTCATACTTCTGTGAGTTATGTTGGCCATGTGCATGTGTATGTACGATACTTGGTTGGACTTGCTCTAGATGCCCTATATTTTGAGCTCTTGGAAAAGTAGTTTGCATATTACACTTAGTATGTTTTTCCTTAGCCTCTAAAAAGTTTAGTTTGCATTTCATTTGATTCATTTCCATATTATGCTTCATTTGCATTTTGGTAATTTCGAATTTATGATTCATATCTTCCTGAAGTGTTCCTATTTTGTCCATGAATGTCGATTCGAGTATATCGAGCCTGTAGGAGAATGATTGGTGTTCCTGAGTTTTGTGTTCAGTTATCCTGTTGGTCGGATTTGGTATACCAAGTTTGGCCGTTAATAATTGGATTGTGTTTTGGTAGTCCTTGTTGGTTTCTTCCAGCATCGTTATCCTGGCTTTACAAGCAGCTAACTGAGTTTCTAGACTAGATTGAACAGTATGTTCTTTCTTTCTCTGACGTTTTTGTTTTGGCTTATCCCCATCTATAGTTAGTGGATGTACGCAGTTGGCTTGGCTATGTAAAATTTGGGGTGCAGCTCTTGTCATCATATTTGAATGTTCTATTTCGGCCACAGGTGGTCTCAACTCAGATGTTTTGTTGTTCACTTCTCGTATTTGCTTGAGCTCTGTATCTCCCTCCCTGTCTATAGTTGGCGAGTTCTTATGGTTGTTAGATACAGTTTCGGTAATGTCTAATAGCTTAGGAGATGTTTCTTCATATGGCAAGGTTTCATCCAGAGTTCCACACATTGCGCATATATAGCTTTCTAAGTGATCTTGCTGTTCATTTGTACATTTAATGTGGTACCAGTTTGTACATTGTATACAGTCTATTGCCGGTTCAGCATCAAGGATATACTCGTTACATTGATGGCACTTTATTTCATATGACGTATCCAGTAGCCCTTCTCTCTGATGTGTTACTAACTCGTCACTGAGACAAGATGCATATATAGTTGTCATATGGTCCTGTTTGTCTAGGTGTTTATTGTTTTCATTTTCTATAGCAGGGACTTTACTGGTATTTTCTTCCACATGTCCAATTTCAGTTATTTTACCATTATTTCCGTTCACGTGTACTGTTTGTCTTTTCGCTATTGTTTTGCTACAACTGTTTTGACTGTGGCTATGAATGGTTTCAGAGTCTTTCGTATTTTGAACGTTAGTCAGTGATCTTTTGTATATTTCTCCAATTTTTCTATTTAGGGTTTTGTAGTCTATGACATCTTTCATCTTATCTCATATGGTTTCCAGATGGCTTTGTATAAATTCATCCAGTTTATATCCATTGACATCAATACGACTAGTTGTATTGAATAGATTGATTCTATATAATTGTTTATTTGATTTTCCTTGTCTATTCCTGACAGATATGGACTCCTCAGTTATAACAGGTTCAATGCTTATATCTCTGTTGTCTAGTTTGCTCCTTTTAGTGTGCACAACTATTGATTTATCCAATGAGTTGTTGTAATGTTCATATATTGCCTTTTTTAGAATTTCATATGCGGCGGCGGAGCATGTTAGCACTAGGGTCCCTGATTTAAGTTGTATATCACAGTCCAGTTCTCTTTCTGATGCTTCTATCTTTTTTCCGAGTGCTTTCTTGCTGTTTAAATTATAGTTCATAGTGTGGCTACTTGTGGCATTATTCCTACTTGGTGTATACATTTGTGGAGGGTTACTTATTCTGCTGCTAGATCGTGTAGAGAGTGCCATTTTGTTGGTGTAAGATCAGATGGGTCAGCTAGAAGATCTGCTTGCCTGAACTTAACTACTTTAATCACCAGCACGCTTCTTTGATTCGGTCTACTATTTCTCTAAGCCAGACCCTTGGCTTTGCAAGTTTTTGTGTTGGGTGTACACCGTCTTTGTAGAGTTTAAAGTTGAAATAGTGCCAAGTGTCTCGTTGCGACCTTCTCCTGTGTCTAGCGCTTGCCTTCATAAATTTTTTAATTTATCATGATCAGATTCCATCTGTATTTTACCGGAAGTTGATGTTTCTATGGCGGTTTGTGTAAACAGCAATTTTTTTGGGGGCTAAAATTTGCCTTTTCAATGGAAATTGTGTGTTGTGCAAGTAATGGTTAGATCTTACTAAATCTCTGTTGAGTCTACTATTCTTTCTTTGAATCCTCACTACGCTTTTAACGAATTTCCAGAAAATCATTCATGTCTCTGAAACCGTTGTAATCCTATGACACTTCAACTTGAAAATTCTTTCAAAATTTAACTGAAAGTCTTCAAAATAACTTCACAAATATTGAAATGTGTCCAAATGTATTCAATGTCACAAACAAATTCACGTTTTATATCACTTAAACTCCTTAAATCCAAAAAAAAACCTCCTTGAATTTGAAACAGCTGACTTTGTTGCTAAGGTTTTTATTTTTTATTATTCAGTTAGTATCGCGAGATCACGTTTGTAGATTCGAAAATGGAAGTCAAATGGCGGAATAATAGGATCTAAGGCAAAATCGTGCTGTAATGGAGTGTAACACCACTTTCTGAGGGTAAGATGGTTTTGAATGAATAGAAAAATGATTGGTGAAGCGATTTATATAAGGGTTTCTGATAGAAAATAAAATCCGATAGCCACGAAACGTGGAAATGTGCCGATCCTAGAGCTGGTGAGGCAAATCCGCTGTGTTCCGTATATATCACCCTCTGACGTTGAACGGCTACAGCAACTTTATAAATGCCGTTAAACGACAGAGGAATCTCGGACTATTAAAATCTGTGCTCCCAAAAAATATTTTAAAATAGTCACAGCAAACTACGTACGTTCGTTTCGTTCGTTTCGTTTTCAGGTAATTTCCTCCATAAGCTGGAGCACTCCAATTTCCATTGGATAAAAGCACAATGATTTCAAAAAGACGTAAAATAGTTCAGTATATCACAAAAGTTCATTTTCTGACCTTATAAAAGCGTCTAGTTAAAAGTTTCTGTGTAGCAAATGTACATATGTCTATATGCGCTTCAGGAGTTAAAATATAAAAGATGGATCCTGTAGTGAAAAACGACGTCCAAGTTTGTCTCTATCTTAATTCGCAATATAGTTTGGTTCTAAGTCTATGTAGTTCAAAGCACAAATTTTGTGAGGCACGTTCTATGGCCTTCAAGTCATTGTGGTTATTTGTAATAATAGTATATACATTTTTAGATGTACAATCTAATATAGCCTGTAAAAGTTGATTTTTCTCTTCAAGTAGTTCTGCACCACCCCCCTTTATATCTTCCACTGTCCTTTTGAATTGTTCTAACTTGTTCTGTCGTACTTCATCTAGCGGTTTGCATTTTAGTATAAAATGTTCTATATCTTCAACTCCATCGTTGCAGATTTTACAAAATCCAGCATTTTCCTTATGACTAAACTTATCTTGATGGTACTGGAGCATATATGTATCAGTAACCAGTTTCACTTTTACTTCTGCTTTTTGTATATCTAATTTTTGGTTTTTTACACAGTTCCATATATTATGTGGTGTTCCTATAGGTTCCTTTTGAATTTCAAGGTGTCTGATAGTTGTTTTCGTTGACTTTTCCTCATTGTACTTTGTGTACCAGTATTCATTTATGGCCTTCTTTATCATTGTTTTCCCCATATGTTTACTTGGCGGGTTTATAAGAAGTTCCATTGGCGTATGCATTCCATACTTTTCTAGAATTCCAGCTATTTTGTTGATAAACAATGTATCATTTGCATTGGCATTTGCGGACTCCCACAGTAGCATTTGTTTCTCAATTGTTGAGTCTAGCCTGGCAATTCCAAAAAATAAGTTTATACAATATTTATCCAGTGTTACTTCTATTGGTTCTGCTCCCGTCAATGCATAGACAGCTATTGATGAGGTTCTTTCAGGTAAGTACTGGAATTGCCTACAGACTTTTCGCTGGAGTTGTTCAAGCTTTTCAATATCTGTTTTTGTTGGGTTTTGTACTTCAAGGCCATACAGGAATCTTGGCACTACATATGTGTTCCATATTTTCATTAGTACAACTGGCGACATTCCTGACCGGGCATGGAGACCTGATCCTAATAATGCGTATATTGTTTGTCTGCCCATCTTTACCTAAGTCTACCTAAGTCTGTTCCAAACGCAGGAGATCAGCTTGCTCCTCTATATTTGGCTCTTCTTCGTTGTCTATTTGGTTTAACTGTCTTCTTCCGGTTGTTGTCTGTTTATCGTTATATGTATGGTCGTACATCATAGGGTGGTTTTGCCACAGCTTATCTAATCTGTTTTCAAAAATCTTTACGTTTTTGGCATTGATAACTGATTCTGGTAGATTATTCCAATCATCGACTACTCTGTTTGTGAAATAATATTTACGTATGTCCAATCTAGATCTGTTCTTGGTTAGCTTTAGTGAATGTCCACGAGTCTGATGAAAAGTACTCTTGTTGATGGGCAATAAATCCTCTGTCACACGCTTATCATAGATTTCAGTAACTATCTTGAAAGTTTCTATCATGTCGCCTCTTAATCGCCTATATCTCAGTGACGGGAGTTTTAGTTTCTTTAATCGCTCTTCATAGGTCGAGTCTTTCATATCCGGTAACATTTTTGTGGCTCTACGTTGGACATTCTCGATTGCCTCTATGTCTTTAGTTTTATATGGGTTCCAAACGCTACTCGCATATTCTAGGATAGGTCTGACAAGTGATTTGAATAATAAGCAGAATGTTTTGAAGTCCAAATATTTAAATGATCTCCTGATTATCCCAACTATTTGATTTGCCTTGTTTACTTGTGTCTGGATATGTTTTTCGAAGTTAAGCTTTGCGTCTATTGTAACTCCAATGTCTTTTTCCGATTCAACTGATTCTAAGGTGACGTGTGATCCCGAGTATGTTGGCATCGTGTATTTTGTGGTTCTTTGTTGATGGCGTTTACCAATGATTGACAGGACTTTACACTTATCAGGATGAAAGCGCAAAAGCCATTTTTCACTCCACTTAAAGAGGTTGTTGATATCATTTTGGATTATTTCAATGTCACTCTGATTGGCAATATCCCTGTATAGTTTAGTATCATCTGCAAACATGTATACATCTGATTCTACGTTCAGCGGTAAGTCGTTGATAAATATTACAAACAATACTGGTCCAAGTACCGAGCCTTGCGGTATACCACTCGTCACATTATGCCATTTTGATACAGATCCATTTAGTTGTACTCTTTGCTTGCGGTTACTCAGGAAGTTCTTAACCCATACACAAGTCTGGTTGCTTATTCCATATGAACGCAGTTTGTTGATTAGTCTGATGTGTGGTACCTTATCAAAGGCTTTCATAAAGTCTGTATAAATGGTATCGATAGTTCCACCATTATCGAGTATAGTTGTCCAATGGTCAAGTACCTTTAGGAGTTGTAATGTGGTAGATCTGCCACCCATGAAACCGAATTGTCTTATACTAAATAAGTCGAATTTATCCATATGCTGGATGATTTTCTTTCTAATTAACTTTTCCATTAACTTACATATGATGCTAGTAAGACTAACTGGTCTGTAGTTTGATGCAGAGTTCTTACTTCCTTTCTTGAAGAGTGCTGTAATTTGGCCAATTCTCCATCCTTCGGGTACTGTCCCTGTTTTAAAAGAGCTGTTGAATATAGTACAAAGTGGCTTATCGATAATGTCTGTTAATTCATACAAGACTTTAGGGTGAACTTGGTCTGGACCAGGTGATTTTGTAGTATTTAATTCTTTTAATAGTTTATTTACTTCAGTCAATGTAAAATTGTCGTTGTTTGAATGTTTATCATACTGTATATTCTCGAGTAAAGTTTCATCATCATCGTTTTCTATTGTAAATACACTGCTGAAAAAATCAGCCAATATCTCAGCCTTTTCCCCATCGTCTGAAGCAATAATTTTAATTCCATCTCGTTCAGTATGTAGTTCTGAGACTCCAGATTTTGTTTTTCTCTTACTATTAACATACGACCAAAAGTGTTTACTGTTTGATTTTGCTGTTTCAGCTATTTGTTTTTCACGGTTCTTCCGCTCTCTTGTGATAATCGATTTTGCCTTATTTCGGGCTTTAGTATACTCTTTGTAGCTTTCGCTATCCTGTTTACATCTGTATTTTTCCCAGCTTCTATGTTTCTTCCTAATTGAGCGCCTAGCCTCCAGGCTCAGTGGAGTGTTGCCCTTCTTATTTCCAATACGTTTAGTCTGGATGTTATGTTTCATGGCAAATGTTAGTTTACTCATAAAGATATCTATCATATCTGTTGTGTTTTTGTCATTTAATATTTCGTTCCAGTCAATATCTAGTTCCTGACGTAGTTTATCATAGTCTCCTTTGAAATAGTTAAACTTTTCAGTCTTTGTATTTTCATAGTTAAGATAGCATTTTAAGGTAAATGATAATACGCAATGATCACTGCGTCCTACTGGATCTAAGTATTCAATATTCTGAATATAGTTGCTATCATTCACAATGATAAGGTCCAATAAAGACGACTCTTGGTTAATACGATACCTTGTAGGATTTTCCACTACCTGTTGGAAAAAGCAATCTCTAATACATTCTAAAAAGTTCAAACTCGTCTTCTCTTTTGATGTCCATGAGTTCCAGTCTATGTCTGGAAAATTATAATCACCTGCTAACAGAATATGGGTATAAGAGTCTTCAAGTTTACTAATATATAATAATAGTTCATTTAGTTTATCGTGATTTTCATCTGAAGATGACGGACTTTTATAAATACATCCAACTAAAAGTTTGTCTCTGTTTCTAAGGTTTACTTTTACTAGTACACATTCCTTAAAATCTTGGTCTATGTTCACTTCAACCGCCTTCAGATCTTGTTTAATATAAACTAATATACCTCTAGTATCTTGTATAGGAAATTTCTCTGGGAATAAGTCATAACCTTCGAGGTTAAATTCTGCTTTAGATGTACTGTATCTACTGTTTTTCGGCAACGCTTCTGTGATCATGATACTATGCGGGTCTGACTCATCGTTAATGAAACGGGTTCTAAATTCATCAAATTTGTTCATGAAACTATCCGCATTTGTATAAACACATTTAAGTTCAGTCAAAAGTTTAAAATCCTTTCCACCAGTAACATTTGAACTAAACGAATTTACAGTTTTATATACAGACTTGGAGTGATTTATTTGATTTTTGCTACCACTCTGATTATCTTTCTTGCCCACGGGGGGCCTCTGACTATGTGACGGTGTTTCCCCGATTTCTCCTCGGTATTTAGTCTCTTAGTTTCCTCAAACATAGCTTTATTTTGATCTCTTTCATTTTTTGTCATATCATGTGAAATACTAATGTTTTTGAATGGACTTGATTCATCTACATCTTTTAGTTTACTTAGCTGCTTCATAAAAGATTTCTTTACATCAGTGTTTGTAAATGTTACCTTCATAGGTCTTGGTTTTGTGTGAACACTACTCTCACTTTCTCCATCTATCAGTATTTCATCGCCGTTCAACAGGTCATCTGGTACGTCAACCTTGTTGCTAGTTTTCTTCTTCCCAATTTAGCCTTTCATCAAGGTTGATTTTGTTATTTTCTTGATACGTTATTCCTAGATGTTTCAATTTTTGGACTCTTTTTATTTCTTGTCCTTCCAAGGTGTACTCTGAGCTTACGTTGTTATTTTTCTTCGCCATACGGATGACTTCAGTTTTTCCAGGATTTAGTTTTACAAGATCTCGTCTTGTGTTGTACTGTAGCCTACAACATCAATCATGGCTTGCATTTCAGTACTTGGTCCAAGCAGAACAATATCTCGCTTCTGTTGTTAAAAAAGTCATCAAAATCGAACAAGAATTGACTGAAATAATATTTTCAAAAATTGTGGTTTTATATGAAATATATAGTAAAAAATTAGTGACCGAATACTTTTGGCATGTCTCTGTAGCTGTGTTGTCTGATTTCGATTATTCCTCTTTCTCCGACGTCTTTTACTTGAAGGTACATTTGTAGGTTATGTTCAAAACAGAAAGCGCTGAAACGAAAGAAGCACGCTCGTGTTTTTCAGTCTGATAATGATGACATACTTCTCATTCAGGTAAACACAAATCAGAAAATGAAACATTCCCTATTAGAAGAGCAGGAAAAAATGAATCGAAGATTTCAGCTACATTATTCTTCTTCTTCTGTTTTCGTTTTCCCTCCACTCCAGTCTATGTTTATGAGTATGACTATGAGTATGAGTCTAGGACTGGATTAATCCCTTTTGCCAATTTGGGATTCGAAGCCAGAGTTGTTTTCTGATATTGCCTGCCTCCGAATCCCTTATCAACAATGCATAGTTCTATTCAGGATATTTTTTTAAGGTACCCCCGCCTCGAACCGGCGTGAATTACGCCTGCATCTCAATGTCGTGCCAACCGGCGCTGGAGTATTCAAAAGTAGATATGATAATGTAACCCTCAGTCTGATTGTGCTCCGGTGAGGGTTACGATTCGGTCCCATTCAACGTAATGGAGCAGCGCCCGGAGTGATTCACACCGGGCGGTTTTTTGTCCTAATTCCGTTGAACTTAAAGTGGTTGGAAAAATTAACGGGGGTGAAAGATAAATATATTTAGGTAAAGCTTGAGGTGTTAAGTAAACGCTGCATCAATCCATGGTAAACTTATATCCATCTGAAAATTTGAATGCATGAAATCTTCTTTCTGTCCGACATTTTGTTTACAAGTTGCTATTTCATGTGCACTTGCCTCGTTTTGGAGATATCCTTATTTGGATCGATTGCCGTAAACATCGTAGTAAAAGTTTTCCATATCTGGCATTCAGATCCATATATGGATAGGCTCCGCCCATCACGAGAGTCTATGTAAGGTGTCATGGTGGACAAGAAACAATTTTCGAATACGAAATTGATCGTGGAGGTAGAAACAGGTATTGTAACACTTATTTCGTATCACCATTGCTTAAAAATTATAGGGAATAATAATGACCACATATGCAAAAAGAAAGTTGAAATTTTCACGGAACGAACATTTTAATTTGCTCCATTACGTTGAATGGAACCGAATCGTAACCCTCACTGGAGCACAAGTGGACTGAGGGTTACGTTATCGTATCTAATTCAAAAGTAGACATATTTTGCTGCATAAATATGTAAATAGAATCATGATCACCTACCTATGACGCCAGATACAGCTCATCATTCCCAGCTGCCGCTTCAGATCCATTGAATGTTGCTATTTTTACTTGTTTTGAAAGTATGTCACATGATCGCTTTTTCCACGAATTACGTGGTATAGTCTATTCCATACATCTGATTTATCGGTATTGAAGCATTCTTTTCTTTTTACATGAGGAACTTCTTCTGTTAATTCTTGTAGTGTATATTCAGATTAATTTCAATACCTTTGCATCTGCAAAGAAAATTTTCCACCAAAAGTATATATAATCAGTATTTTGGTAATGTTGGAGAATGTTTTATATTTTATATGATTTGGGTTTTTTTTGGGGGGGGGGGGAGGGGGGGCTAGGAGCTCCAGTGTGCTCATAGTTGAAAACTGTGTGGTGACCTCCATTTATTTAGCTTGTTCTAGGGTTGTCTCATTGACCTTTACCCCATATCTTTCTTTTTAAAAAAAATAATTACAAGCAGAAAGATTTCCGACCCTTTCATGTATAAATAAGTTGAAAATACGAACTACAGATGAAAGCCTGCAGACCATATTTACAAATCGGAAATTTACTAGTACAAAATGTATTTGACAATTCAGTGACTCCTGCTACACTTCTGTATCTTGTATATAAGCCTTCATCTTAGATGTGACCCAGATGTGTGCAAAAATTCTGGCAAAAAAAAGAATACTTCAATACCGATAAATCAGATGTATGGAATAGACTATACCACGTAATTCGTGGAAAAAGCGATCACGTGACATACTTTCAAAACAAGTAAAAATGGCGACATTCAATGGATCTGAAGCGGAGGCTGGGAATGATGAGCTGTGTCTGGCGTCATAGGTAGGTGATCATGATTCTATTTACATATTTATGCAGCAAAATATGTCTACTTTTGAATACTCCAGCACCGGTTGGCACGACATTGAGGTGCAGCAGAGCTCCAGATAAGCTGCGTATTTGCGTTTTTTACGCTATGAAAACGAGTAAAAACGCATGTATTATCAGATCAAAGTGTACACATTACGCATACATATTGCTGTGTAAGCAAACTTTCCAAATTCGGAGCGTACTTGTACAGTCGTGTACATAACAATACATTTTTGTCTTTGAGAAATTCCCCGTAATTACTTCCCTTTATACTTTTCGAAGGAGAGAGCGTATACATCTGAGGGGTACAGAATGCTTGCCTTTCTAAGCATCGATGTCAAAAGAGATCTGATTGGATGTTTAGGATAAATCATCCAATCACGGTCAATATTACAGTTTACGTAATAAGTAAGAACTAAAACGAAAGTAAATTTGGGAACACGTTGTTCGTTGAAAATGAGCAAGGACATGAATAAGCGCGCTACGGAAAATTATATACTTAAGTTCCTGACAGTTTCATCTGTGTCTAGTGACAGTATAGTTAAAGGAATCATTGATGACATTATCAACACGGCTGTGAAAACTGCCGAAGTCGACCCAAAAAACAAAATATTTACAACATTTTATTAATAAATATGACACAATCGTGTCAAATTAAACAGAGTATACATTTCACTTGCATCCTGCGTTTATTGAATAACACTTGTGTCAAACATAATTTTAAAAGTGTACATGTAAGCAATCTTTTCTGAAGTAGAGAGTACAACAGTGCAAAGGAAATATGCAAATACGCATCATTTTCAAAAGTAAGGGGTAATTACCCTTTGGATTTGAAAATTATCTGGAGCTCTGGTGCAGGCGTAATTCACGTCGGTTCAAGGCGGCGGTACCTGAAAAAAAATTCCCGAATAGAACTATGCATGGTTGATAGGGGATTCGGAGGCAGGCAATATCAGAAAACAACTCTGGCTTTGAATCCCAAAAGGGATTAGGACTGGACTGGAGCATTTTTTTTTATCCACCACCAATTTTACTATGAATATGAATTTCCTCCACCAATTTATATGAATTGGGTATATGTACACAGGATTTATTTACAGAGTTGTTTGCGGAATTATTTGCGGAGCCCTCTCACAGGGCCTTGTCACTATCCACGTAAATATACTTTCAATGTATAAACAGTGACAAGGGCGGACACTTTTTTTTACCCCCGCTCGCTTCATGTCGTGTTTGTTTTTTAAATTCCTTCTAATTTCCGTTTTTTTATAGGTGGCGCTGTTACTTTCACTTTGGTTCCATGGTGTTGTGTACTCAGACGAATTCCTGACAAAAGGACCGCTGCGTCTTCACAAGAGGTAGTCGAGGGGAGTTCATGATATTCTTTGAAAAGAATAAGGGCTTGGGAGTTGAACCAAACAGGGTTTTGAATATATTAGAAGGAATTTAAAAAACAAACATGACTTGAAGCGAGTGGGTGTAAAAAAAGTGTCCATCCTTATCACTGTTTATGCATTGATAGTATATTTACGTGGATAGTTACAAGGCCCTGTGATCCAAAGAATACATACAATATGTATTTATGAATGGTAATATAATAATTGTATTGATTTAATGATTAAATTGAAAAGAAAATGTTTACAATAAACTGTTGTCAATTTTTTTTGGAGATGGATGATGGTCTAACATAAAACAGTCATATATTATATTCGTAAAAATGAACATTGATAAATATAGATTATTACATGGCATTTTTAGCTCACCTTGCCAAAGGCAATGTGAGCTTTTGCCATCACTTGGCGTCTGTCGTCCGTCATCCATTAACCTTTCACATTTTAATCTTCTCCGAGCTGAAACCTCTCAGCCAAATGAACTGAAACTTGGTAGGAAGCATCTATGGAAGGTCCTCTCTAAAGATTGCTCATTTGTCCCAATCTATCAACAAACATGGCCACCACAGGCAATTCTTGTTTCTGACTGGCCGATTTTTTTAAATCTTCTCCTCCGAAACCGCTTGGCCAAATGAACCGAAACTTGGTAGAAGCATCTATGGAAGGTCCTCTATAAAGATTGCTCATTTCACCCCGATCCGTTAGCAAACATGGCCGCCACAGGCAATTCTTGTTTCTGATTGGTTCATTTCTAAAAAATCATCTCCTCTGAAACTGCCTAGTTCATATCATACCCTTTATCAGCCCTAGATCATGATATCAGCCCGAGAGCTGATAGGCTCAAGGAATGATATATGAACGAGGGCTGATAAAGGGTATGATATGATAAATGACATGTTTATGTTTATCATATACTTCAGCAGAGGAAACAACTAATTTGTTCCAAAATGCTTAGTCATTTTTGGTTAGAATTAAATATGTGCATATAGCTATAGAACAAGAAATAATTTATTGTTTTAATATACAAATCCAATAAATGCTCTGTTTTATGCACTTTCAATATCATGAGAGAGGAAATTGGTAGTTAATAATTTTCTATGCAAATATTCAATAAAACAATTTAGTCCGCTGTGTTTGTAGACACAGTTTTCCAGAAATTCACGAAGTGAACTTAGGAACATTGAGGGAAAGGCTGTAATAACATTCTGGAAGAAGTTAATAAACTTGCTTTTTCAGCCTGCTTAGGTCATTCTTGTGAAACTGGGTGAAATAAACATGATTTCTCTTATTATTCTATACCAAACTCGAAGTTTCATCACAGGGTAAAATTTTGGTTATATTATCTACAAGTATATGATAATTTCCTTTATTTAACCATACAATTATAGATTTGACTCATTTGAAGACTTTTGTAATCAGTAATCTAAAGTTTGGTTACACATTTCTATTACATTATAAGTAACATTGTGAGTTTTAATCATGGTGGATGTACCCGATACATTTTTGTACAACATTAAATGTTAAAGTTTGTCAGTGACTTATGGCAGGTCGGTGGTTTTCTCTGGGTACTCCGGTTTCCTCAACCAATAAAACTGACTGCCATGATATAACTGAAATATTATTAAAAATGGTGTTACACACCATAACCCTAACCCGAGATGGATGATGTTATAGCATAAAACAGTCATATATTATATGTGTAACAATAGACTTTAATAATTTCTTTTATTTAACCATACTATTATAGATTTGACTCATTTGAAGATTTTTGTAGCAATCTAAAGTTTGGTTACAAATTTCTATTACATTATGTATCAAAAAAGAAAGAAAAAACGGAGGTTAAAGCAGGGATTGTTACCATGTGGTGATATCATACTTATTTATCTGTATATAACTAGGTTTTATGAAGGAAATATCTAGTTATTAGATTGGTGATGTATAGCAGACAGACGAGCATAAAAATAAATAAGGTTTTGGGCCAAGTTGTATATCAGAGACCACATATATACCTTAATGAAACTTTAGGATTACGTAACCTACTATTAAAATATTAAGATTCCCGACAGCTAAGCATATGAACATTTCCTATGATTATTATGAAAATATTTATTTTGCTATCAAACAGAATAAACTTGGTATGCTGTCCACTGACAACCTTACTCACTTGTTATCATGCTGAGTTAAGATCATCCTATATTATTTAAAAAAAAAGCCCCAAAAAACCAAACACTTGGGGATGGGTATCATGAAGTGAAAAATAAATTGAAGAAATTATTATAATCTGGATTGGCTAAGAGATATTCCATGCAAAAAAGTATGGAAAAGGAGGGGGTGGTGGTCATTGTACATGTATTAATATATACTTCAAATACATTTGTATGGGCTGTGGGGATCGATGACAAATTGTACAAAGAATTGTAAAGAAGTTCTGATTAAATAAAGTGCCTTAATTCGTAATCCCAAATCTCAATACAACTTTTTCTGGGATAGAAATATATGTATACAGATATGACAGATGTTGTTTGGTTTGGTTTGGGTTATTGTGTTTAACACCACTTTAAACAATATATCAGTTATATTGTGGCGGTCAGTTTTATTGGACGGTGGAGGAAATCTGAGTACCCAGAGAAAACCACCAACCTGTGGCAAATGACTGACAAACTTTATCACATGACAGATGTCATCAGTTATCTATCTTCATACTTTTATTGTATTGTATCTTAGCAAAATGTTTGTATGAGAAGTATTTCTCCAATTTGAAAGACGTATAAAAGAAATTTAAACATTGACATTTCAATTCGCCATTATGATTGTAGTATAATCAATTAGGTTTTGTTGTGAGTTGTACAAATTACGTTTTCAATAAAGAAATATTCACATTTAAATCTTATTTCAAATGTCTAAAATTAAAATTCGATGATTTTAAAGGTCACTAATGAATTTTGTCAAATTTAAGAGGAAGATATGTTTACTAACAGTTATAGTAATAGTTATCACCCTGTATGCATAAATGTGATATAAGGGTTTTGCCCGAATCATGTTTAAAGCACGAGTGTGTCAAAAGGATGACTTCTTTTGTTTCTGTAGCTACAGAACATTGGTTGAAGTAGTCACAGGTGCTCGTGGCATGGACCACCCCCCTTTTTCTAACTTTCTGTTTACAAATTTATTTTCAATAAAATTTCTTTATTTCTTTATTATTTCATCTCTTTTTCCTTATAGGATCATATAGGGTCGACACATGCAATTTGATGTTAACATAAGATTGTATGAATATTGACACGAACAAGTTAAAATAAGGAAAAAGAGATGAAATGATAAAGAAATAAAGAAATTTTATTGAAAATAAATTTGTAAACAGAAAGTTAGAAAAAAGGGGGTGGTCCGTGCCACGAGTGCCTGTGGAAGTAGTATAAAACATCGGGTCAAACCTAAGACTATAAAAAATAGTATTTGTTGCTTCTAGGCACGCAGCATTAAGGGGAAGGAGCAAAGACTCTTTGGCTCAGAATCAGGATAATGTGTCCGAGTTGGGTGACATGTTTGTCCGCAGACTGTTGTTGCAGTGAGCTAGCACTATAAAAATCCAGCTAAGCGTGTTGGTCTAGTACCTCATCATCATTTCATTGAAAATTAACTTGTTCTCGCCATGATATACAAATGTAGCTGAAATATTGCTGAGTTGGCGTTAAACAACAATCACTCACTCAATCACTCTTTTATTGACTTTTATTAGTTCACCTGGACCAAAGGTCCATGTGAACTATTGCCATCACTTGGCGTCCGTCGTCTGTCGTCTGTCGTCTGTAAACTTTTCACATTTCAAGCTTCTTCTCCGAAACCACTTGGCCGATTGGAACCGAACTTAGCAGGAATGTTCCTTGGATGGTCCTCTACAAAGTTACTGTTTTTCGTTCCAGTCGGATATTCAATATGGCTGCCAGGGCCAATAATATGCTCTGATTGGCTGAAATTTCAAAGATCTTCTTCTCCGAAACTAATGAACTGACTGAACCCAAACTGTAAAGGAATGATCATTGGAATGTCCTTTACCAAGTTACTGTTTTTTATGCCGATCGGAAATCCAAGATGGCCGCCATCGCAGGACATAGATTAACATTGGACCCTATGGGAAAATGTTCAAATGCCTTCTTCTCAGAAACTACAAATATGATTAAAGCCAAACTGTACATGAATGTTCATTGGATGGTCCTCTACAATCTTAAGGTTTTTTGTTCCGATATGAAATTCAAAATGGCGGCTACGGCAGGACTTAGTTTAACATTGGACCCTATGGGAAAAATGTTTCAAAATGCTTCTTCTCTGAAACCACTTGGACAGTTGAAACCAAACTGCCCAGGAATGATCATTGGAAGGTCCTCTACAAATTTTCTGTTTTTTATGCCGGTCGGAAATCCAAGATGGCCGCCACCGCAGGACATAGATTAACATTGGACCCTATGGGAAAATGTTCAAATGCCTTCTTCTCAGAAACTACAAATATGATTAAAGCCAAACTGTACATGAATGTTCATTAGATGGTCCTCTACAAACTTTACGTTTTTTGTTCCGGTATGAAATTCAAAATGGCGGCTACGGCAGGACTTAGTTTAACATTGGACCCTATTGGAAAAATGTTTCAAAACGCTTCTCTGAAACCACTTGGATAATTGAAACCAAACTGCCTAGGAATGATCATTGGAAGGTCCTCTACAAATTTTATGTTTTTTATGCCGATCGGAAATCCAAGATGGCCGCCACCGCAATACATAGATTAACATTGGACCCTATGGGAAAATGTTCAAATGCCTTCTTCTCAGAAACTACAAATATGATTAAAGCCAAACTGTACATGAATGTTTATTGGATGGTCCTCTACAATCTTAAGGTTTTTTGTTCCGATATGAAATTCAAAATGGCGGCTACGGCAGGACTTAGTTTAACATTGGACCCTATGGGAAAAATGTTTCAAAATGCTTCTTCTCTGAAACCACTTGGACAGTTGAAACCAAACTGCCCAGGAATGATCATTGGAAGGTCCTCTACAATTTTTTTATTTTTTATGCCGATCGGAAATCCAAGATGGCCGCCACCGCAGGACATAGATTAA
Organism: Bathymodiolus brooksi; assembly: GCA_963680875.1. NCBI lineage: Eukaryota > Metazoa > Mollusca > Bivalvia > Mytilida > Modiolidae > Bathymodiolus > Bathymodiolus brooksi. Next base: position 54,472,700 of record OY804590.1, on the reverse strand, counting down.
CATTGTACCCTATGGGAAAATATTCAAATGCCTTCTACTCAGAAACTACAAATATGATTAAAGCCAAACTGTACATGAATGTTCATTAGATGGTCCTCTACAAATTTTACGTTTTTTGTTCCGGTATGAAATTCAAAATGGCGGCTACGGCAGGACTTAGTTTAACATTGGACCCTATTGGAAAAATGTTTCAAAACGCTTCTTCTCTGAAACCACTTGGATAATTGAAACCAAACTGCCTAGGAATGATCATTGGAAGGTCCTCTACAAATTTTATGTTTTTTATGCCGATCGGAAATCCAAGATGGCCGCCACCGCAATACATAGATTAACATTGGACCCTATGGGAAAATGTTCAAATGCCTTCTTCTCAGAAACTACAAATATGATTAAAGCCAAACTGTACATGAATGTTTATTGGATGGTCCTCTACAATCTTAAGGTTTTTTGTTCCGATATGAAATTCAAAATGGCGGCTACGGCAGGACTTAGTTTAACATTGGACCCTATGGGAAAAATATTTCAAAATGCTTCTTCTCTGAAACCACTTGGACAGTTGAAACCAAACTGCCCAGGAATGATCATTGGAAGGTCCTCTACAATTTTTTTATTTTTTATGCCGATCGGAAATCCAAGATGGCCGCCACCGCAGGACATAGATTAACATTGTACCCTATGGGAAAATATTCAAATGCCTTCTACTCAGAAACTACAAATATGATTAAAGCCAAACTGTACATGAATGTTCATTAGATGGTCCTCTACAAACTTTACGTTTTTTGTTCCGGTATGAAATTCAAAATGGCGGCTACGGCAGGACTTAGTTTAACATTGGACCCTATTGGAAAAATGTTTCAAAACGCTTCTTCTCTGAAACCACTTGGATAATTGAAACCAAACTGCCTAGGAATGATCATTGGAAGGTCCTCTACAAATTTTATGTTTTTTATGCCGATCGGAAATCCAAGATGGCCGCCACCGCAATACATAGATTAACATTGGACCCTATGGGAAAATGTTCAAATGCCTTCTTCTCAGAAACTACAAATATGATTAAAGCCAAACTGTACATGAATGTTCATTGGATGGTCCTCTACAATCTTAAGGTTTTTTGTTCCGATATGAAATTCAAAATGGCGGCTACGGCAGGACTTAGTTTAACATTGGACCCTATGGGAAAAATGTTTCAAAATGCTTCTTCTCTGAAACCACTTGGACAGTTGAAACCAAACTGCCCAGGAATGATCATTGGAAGGTCCTCTACAAATTTCCTGTTTTTTATGTCGGTCGGAAATCCAAGATGGCCGCCACCGCAGGACATAGATTAACATTGGACCCTATGGGAAAATATTCAAATGCCTTCTTCTCAGAAACTACAAATATGATTAAAGCCAAACTGTACATGAATGTTCATTAGATGGTCCTCTACAAACTTTACGTTTTTTGTTCCGGTATGAAATTCAAAATGGCGGCTACGGCAGGACTTAGTTTAACATTGGACCCTATGGGAAAAATGTTTCAAAACGCTTTTCTGAAACCACTTGGATAATTGAAACCAAACTGCCTAGGAATGATCATTGGAAGGTCCTCTACAAATTTTATGTTTTTTATGCCGATCGGAAATCCAAGATGGCCGCCACCGCAATACATAGATTAACATTGGACCCTATGGGAAAATGTTCAAATGCCTTCTTCTCAGAAACTACAAATATGATTAAAGCCAAACTGTAAATGAATGTTCATTGGATGGTCCTCTACAATCTTAAGGTTTTTTGTTCCGATATGAAATTCAAAATGGCGACTACGGCAGGACTTAGTTTAACATTGGACCCTATGGGAAAAATGTTTCAAAATGCTTCTTCTCTGAAACCACTAGGACAGTTGAAACCAAACTGCCCAGGAATGATCATTGGAAGGTCCTCTACAAATTTTCTGTTTTTTATGCCGGTCGGAAATCCAAGATGGCCGCCACCGCAGGACATAGATTAACATTGGACCCTATGGGAAAATGTTCAAATGCCTTCTTCTCAGAAACTACAAATATGATTAAAGCCAAACTGTACATGAACGTTCATTGGATGGTCCTCTACAAATTTACGTTTTTTGTTCCGGTATGAAATTCAAAATGGCGGCTACGGCAGGACTTAGTTTAACATTGGACCCTATGGGGAAAATGTTTCAAAACGCTTCTTCTCTGAAACCACTTGGATAATTGAAACCAAACTGCCCAGGAATGATCATTGGAAGGTCCTCTACAAGGTGTGTGTTTTTTATGCCGATCGGAAATCCAAGATGGCCACCACCGCAGGACATAGATTAACATTGGACCCTATGGGAAAATGTTCAAATGCCTTCTTCTCAGAAACTACAAATATGATTAAAGCCAAACTGTACATGAATGTTCATTGAATGGTCCTCTACAAAATTTACGTTTTTTATTCTGATATGAAATTCAAAATGGCGGCTACGGCAGGACTTAGTTTAACATTGGACCCTATTGGAAAAATGTTTCAAAATGCTTCTTCTCTGAAACCACTAGGACAGTTGAAACCAAACTGCCCAGGAATGATCATTGGAAGGTCCTCTACAAATTTTATGTTTTTTATGCCGGTCGGAAATCCAAGATGGCCGCCACCGCAGGACATAGATTAATTAACATTGGACCCTATGGGAAAATGTTCAAATGCCTTCTTCTCAGAAACTACAAATATGATTAAAGCCAAACTGTACATGAACGTTCATTGGATGGTCCTCTACAAATTTACGTTTTTTGTTCCGGTATGAAATTCAAAATGGCGGCTACGGCAGGACTTAGTTTAACATTGGACCCTATGGGAAAAATGTTTCAAAACGCTTCTTCTCTGAAACCACTTGGATAATTGAAACCAAACTGCCCAGGAATGATCATTGGAAGGTCCTCTACAAGGTGTGTGTTTTTTATGCCGATTGGAAATCCAAGATGGCCACCACCGCAGGACATAGATTAACATTGGACCCTATGGGAAAATGTTCAAATGCCTTCTTCTCAGAAACTACAAATATGATTAAAGCCAAACTGTACATGAATGTTCATTGAATGGTCCTCTACAAAATTTACGTTTTTTATTCTGATATGAAATTCAAAATGGCGGCTACGGCAGGACTTAGTTTAACATTGGACCCTATTGGAAAAATGTTTCAAAATGCTTCTTCTCTGAAACCACTTGGACAGTTGAAACCAAACTGCCCAGGAATGATCATTGGAAGGTCCTCTACAAGGTGTGTGTTTTTTATGCCGCTCGGAAATCCAAGATGGCTGCCACCACAGGTCATAGTATTAACACAGAACCATAGGGGGAAAATGCAGAAATATATTCTTCTCTGTAGCTATTGCACTGATTGAACCTAAACTGTGCATCAATCATTGGAAGGTCCTTTACAAACTTTGTGTTTTTTATGTTGATCGTAATTCCAAGATGACTACCACTGCAGGACATAGTTTTTACATAGGACCAATTGTTTTTTTTTATTACCAGGTGAACGATACAGGCTCTTGAGAGCCTCTGGTCTTTTATTGCTACTGATTGGTTTTTAAAATCTTTTTATTCGACAGTTATAATGGGATATATAAGAGAACAAAATTACAATTTTTTACTTTGCTATGAGTTACAATTATTATTAGAGGGTTATTTTTTCCAATGCTTTATTAATTTTGTCTAAAAAACGAACATGAACTTTTGAGACGATCCCTCTGAGTTCTCATTTGCCTTTTTGAGAAGACCATTTTCTATAAAATACTATAAGCATGTTTTAATGAAATTAATGGATGACTTAACTTGTTTCCAATTATCAGAAAACTGTACAAATTGAAATTTCAATTGACTTTGGGGGCTGATCGATTTTTAAAATCATTTTCAAAACTAATCACTTCTAGACAACTTTTGTCATTTTAAAATGATAAAGTTATTTTAATCAGTTCATAGAATTCTAAATACTAAATAATGAATGATCATTCTAATTTAATGAGCTAAGATAGACTATTATTCTTACTTTGTAGATGTTAAAGCCATAGCTTGTATTGATGTTATGTCACCTGGTACAAAAATATGTGCACTCAAAGTTGACAAAGTAAGTTTCCTATGAAATATAACTCAATAAGTGTATAAGGGCTGTTTAAAAAAAAATGGCTCCAACATGTGAAAAAAATGTCCAAATTAAACTCACTCCTAAAAACTTTCTGCTGATAATTTTCAATGTTGTATACATTGAAGTAAATGAAACAAGAAAGAAACTATAAACAGATAAGCAATACATTTTTAAGAACCTTTTATTGAACACAAATTGGCATGAAAAACATGTAAAACACATACTTATTCTATATCAGTTAAACAATCTTTAGTCTCAATTATTTTGTATAATGGTTTCTCAAACAATGCAACTGATATAAATGACTTTTTGTGCAAAATATTGGGTTATTGGTAGTTGTAGTTTTTCTTAAAAGCTATTTTTTATGAAAAATTCTCAATATATTTGTCCAATCTACCCGATAAAGTTTTTATTATCAAAATAATAACGAATATTTTTACTTAAGACAGCAAAATTTTCAAACTTTAAAGATAAGTAGCCATTTGTAAAAAAAAATCACATTGATTCTTTGAACGATCGCAAAAAAAATTGGTTGTAGAAAAAACATTTTGTCTATTTTTGTTGCACTCCTGACATGTTATAATAAAGCAAAAAAAGAAGAAAATATCACATTTTAAAATGCCAACATTCAGGGGTTTCAAAGTGGGCCGGTACCCGGTACTTTTACCCGCCTGAGATCGTGTATAGTACCGGCAGAAATTACTGAACCCCCCAAAATTAGCGGTGGTCAAAACCACAAGTACGATGGTCGATAGGCTTGTGGAATATTTTTCATAAAAAATTAATGTTCACGTCAATTGCTCAATTCTCGCATTCAAATCGAACAACTGCGTCACGACCAAGTTGATGGGATATTCCCTGTTTTAAAAATAACTTTACCTTAGAATCGTAAATAGCAGTTTGCGCATGCGGTAAATAGATATGTTTTCGCCCCAATATCTTTTCATCCTTGTGTAAAACTCGGACCGGAACAAAGCTGACATCATTTCAAAATAAAAAAATGACCGATTACAAATTATGTTCAAACACAATTTAGTGTAATCTCCAGTAATATAAGTATGATCATTATGTATTATGAATATATGACTACACAATATTTTGTGCGATTTTTTTTATCCATTTAAAACCCAGGGTCGAATCATTCTGGGGCGTACTGTCTTGCTTAACTCCGTCCATATTGTTTAACTTCCGGTATAAAAAAATAAAAACCTATGGCTAATTTATTTACATATTTTGACGGGGCCCTACCGCGGTTGTTCACAGAATTGAAAGTGTGCTGAAAAACATTTTTAAAAGGGGGTACGAGGAGATAAGGGATAGAAAATTACTAGAAATCTTGAAAAAGGACCGGACATGGCTCAAATACGAATTACATTGTAATGTCAAAACGCCGGCCCCCCTTTTTTTTCAAAATAATTTAACTTTTGTGATTCAAATGTTAATAAATGTCTTCCCGCGAATCGTTTTTGTTCGAACATTTTTTTTGCACATAAGTCGTGAAAGTAACAATATATATTGTTTTTGTTTAATTATATTTGTATTGATCTATTAAAAAATTATAAATTTTTATTAAAGATTGATGATTGCAAATTAAATTTATATTTTTCATCAAGGACGTATTCTATGTACGTCCTTGGTTTCATTAATTATGACACTTATATGTCTTGATCCTGCCAATGGTCTTTGATGAGTTTAATTACTGGTAATCAAGTAAAAAAAACACACAAGCCAAGGTATTGTGAAAAAGAAAAGGACAAAGCCAACAAAAGAATTTTGAGAAGTTTAAGTTTTGAGAGGGAGAATCCAGGCATTATGCATGGTCTTCACTCTTGGTGAAATCTGAACTCTAAAGTTAACGGGATTTTTCTTTCAAAAACACTTAATGTTTTGCAGTCTCGGAAGTACATTTTTTGGTCCACAAAATGCTAGATTTCAGGAGCTTCCGCCCCCCTGGACCCCTTACGGCCCTCAGCCTAATTTTTTAGGTACCTCCTAAAATTTAAGAAGTACCTCCTATTATAAAAAACTTTGAAACCCCTGAACATTGAACAGTGATGTTACTGTTAACTCATACAATAATCTTTACCTGTTTCAATGAAATATTTGTACAGAAATGACAGTATTTGGAAATTTGTAACAATTTTTTGCCATACCCACTTTCTTTAATACTCAGTTTTAGCAGCAATATTTTTAATTACATTTGAACATTTGTATTATACCACTCTAATATATTAGATAAATCATAAAGAAATAATTAGAATATTTTTATAGGCTAGAAAAGGCAATTTATTATAAATTATCATTATTTTATCAATGGTACTATTTTATCAGGATATGTTGCACTCCTGACATTATATTGCCATCAAGAAAAAGAAGAGTTATTAACTTAAAAACAATTCACAGGGGGAAAAAATCAGTTGGTGTTCTTTCAAGCATTAGTTTTACCAAGTTTTAATGATAATTGTTTCTTAAAGTAACATTTTTAGCTCACCTGACCCAAAGGGTCAGGTGAGCTATTGCCATCACTTGGCGTCCGTCATTGTCGTCGTCGTACGTCGTAAACTTTTTCAAAAATCTTCTCCTCTGAAAGTACTAGACCAATGGAAACCAAACTTGGTCTGAATCATTACTAGGGTGTCTAGTTTCAAAATTGTGTCCGGTGATGCCGTGCACCAACCAACATGGCAGCTGTTACTAAAAATAGAACATATGGTAAAATTGCAGGTATTTGGTAATAACTCAAAAACCGTTAATAATATCAAACATGGGGTAAAAATGATCAGCACATCAAGATCTACCTACCCTGCAATTTTGAAGTAAATCTGATTACCCATCTTGGAGTTATTGCCCTTTTTTCATCAAATTTGTAAAATTTTAATACTTTTCGTCTTATATTTCAAAAACTATAAGAGATAAAGGTTAACTTTAAATTGAAAAAATGTGCGGCATATCAAGATCTACCTACCCTGCAATTTTGAAGTAAATCCCATTGCTCATTTTGGAGTTATTTTCCTTTTTTCAAAATTTTAATACTTTTCGTCCTTTATTTCAAAAACTATAAAAGACAGATGGTAAGTTGAAACTGCAAACATGTTCAGCATGTCAAGATCTACCTACCCTGCAATTTTGAAGTAAATTTGATTACCCATCTTGGAGTTATTGCCCTTTTTTCATCATTTTTTTTTTTCATTTTAATACTTTTCGTCTTATATTTCAGAAACTATTTAGAGATAGATGTTAAGTTTATTGCAAAAATGTGCAGCATGTCAAGATCTACCTACCCTGCAATTTTGAAGTAAATCCCATTACCCATTTTGACCGATTATGCAAATTAGAAAAAAGGGGGGATGAAATTTAAAAAAAATCTTCTCTGAAACTACTGAGCCAATCTCAACCAAACTTTGCTGAAATGATCCTTAGGTGGTCCCCTTTCAAAATTGTGTCCGTCAGCGCCGTCCTGTATTCAAGATGGCAGCCATTACTAAAAATAGAAATTTCTTCAAATGGCCAAAACTGCTCTATTTTAAGCCAGAAAGTGGCCAAATTTGAACTGTATAAGCATAATGATGAGCTTTTTAACATATATTACAGGATTTTTTATGAACTTTGAACTTTTACCGATTTTGACCGATTATGCAAATTAGAAAAAAGGGGGATGAAATTAAAAAAAAATCTTCTCCTCTGAAACTACTGAGCCAATCTCAACCAAACTTTGCTGAAATGATTCTTGAGTGGTCCTCTTCCAAAATTGTGTCCGGCATTTCAGAACACCGACCAAGATGGCCGCCACAGCCGAACTTAATTTAACATAGGACCCTATGGGAAATTCCCATAAAAATATTTTTGTCTGAAACCATTTGCTCAATAAGAACAAAATTTTGATGAAATAGTCATTGGATGGTTCTCTTCCAAAAATGTGTCTGGCGGTTCGACCCTTCTATCCATTTTTTTTTACCTGCAATTTTGAAGTAAATCTGATTACCCATCTTGGAGTTCTCGCCCTTTTTTCATCAAATTTATAAAAAAAATTAATACTTTCCGTCTTATATTTCAAAAACTATAAGAGATAAAGGTTAAGTTTAAATTTCAAAAATTTGCAGCATGTCAAGATCTTCCTACCCTGCAATTTTGAAGTAAATCCAATTACCCATTTTGGAGTTATTGCCCTTTTTTCATCAACATGTTCTCAATTTTAATACTATCATCTTATATCTCAAAAACTATTAGAGATAGAGGGAAAGTTTAAACTGCAAAAATGTTCAGCATGTCAAGATCTACAAAAAATTTCCCACAGTTAAAAATGTGCGACAGCTGTGAAGAGTTATTCCTCTTGAGATGCATATTTTTGTCGACTCACTGCTTTTGGTTACTCAAATAATCAAAGGGAAGCAACTCTATTACAAAATGTGAAGTAGGAAAAGCTAAATTTTGAGAATCATTGACATATATGTTTTTTTACAGCAATTTTGATAACTTACATTAAAGGGGGAACCCCTGCCCACATTTTTTTGTAGAAGGGGTCTGCAATGACGAAGGCTACATTTGTTAATTTTTTTTACCGAAGTTATCAAGTTTTATTGACTGATGTTGTTATTATACCCAGGTGAGCTATACAGGCTCCTGGGAGCCTCTAGTTCTAGTTATTTGTAACTTGTTTACAGCCATATTTCTCGAAAATTCCAACTTATTTTTGAAATATACTATACAAAAACATTTAAAACATGTTTTAATCTGAATTAATATTGAAAGTAGATGTTTAATGTACAATTACAAGTATTTTTTGGATACTTAGAAAATTGATTACCGGGTATATCAAATTTCAATGATTTTTAAATATTTATGTCAGGAGTGCAACATTTACATGGTCAACCATAAATTATCTATAAGAAAATAGATAAATGCATTTATCATAAACTTTATCAAGTCAATTAATCTCCAATAGCTAATGAACCTAGAAAACATGTTCCCTTGTCAGAGAATGTCTCTAGTATTAATACCTAATAGATATTAAAGCATGAGACCATTTAAAATGAACAAAAATGCTTTATTACATAAAATTAAAAGCACATAAAATGCTATTGGCACTTTTAATTTGTTCAAACATTATTCTAAACTTGACAGAATCTCATTTTATTTAAATCATCCATATAAAAAGCTATAATTTAGACTGTGTAGAAGATCACTTAAAACTAGTTGCACTCCTGACATGAATCAAATGCTTCTGTGAGAGATATTTTATGTATCTCAAACAGGTAAATGGGTTTTATCTGTTCTCTTGATCAGTCTCTGTTGCAATAGAAAGACAAATGTGATATTAGTTACATTTAAAAGAAAATATGTCTAAGAAAATATCAAATGTTGCACTCCTGACATTTGAGGGTGTTGCCTTTAATGTGACATGCTTGGCCTTACTACTGATTTTAGTGTATCCTTTAACTATGGTTTTGAAGCAGCAATGATGTATTAAGATTTATTTATACCCCATATCTTTGAAAACTTAAAGACAACATTTCTACAATGTAATTTAGGAAAACTTGCATAAATGTTTGTTGCACTCCTGACTAGGTTAAGGTACATCTTTTTTACAAAGCCATATTTTTATGCAATAATAAATGTGAAGCATGATCTATTGCTATCTTAGAGTATGTCAACATATCAAAGTTTGTGATGAAATAGATTGTGATAACATATTGTTTGATTTAGCACTGTGATAGGTTATTGAAAATTAAGGATTTTTTAAAGTGTCACAAAAAAGTGTTGCACTCCTGACAATTTTGACATGTTTTTTGGACATATTTTTTTTGTTATTCTAGATATCTTAAAGATTTTTTGCAGTAACAAACATCAAATCATTACAGATCTTTTGAACTATTTAGATCCAATAAAATCATAAAAATGAGTAAATTAGACAGCTATAGCAGTAGGAGCCATTTATTTTGAAACTGCCCATAATAATGTAGGCTTATTATACACTTATTGAACAAGCTTTTATTGCATAAGCTTGTGAAAATGTTGTTCTGAGCAAGACACACTGCATAAGCTTGTAAAAATATAATCCTGTGCATAGTGAAATGCATAAGCTTGTAACAATATTTTCCAGAGTAGAATACTGTGTTTAACCTTTTAATAATATGAACAGAGCAGAATACAATGGAAAAACTGTTCTGAGCAGAATACACTGCTTAAGCTTTTAACAATATTGTTCTGAGCAGAATACAGTGCTTAAGCTTTTAACAATATTGTTCTGAGCAGAATACACTGCTTAAGCTTTTAACAATATTGTTCTGAGCAGAATATAGTGCTTAAGCTTTTAACAATATTGTTCTGAGCAGAATACACTGCTTAAGCTTTTAACAATATTGTTCTGAGCAGAATACACTGCTTAAGCTTTTAACAATATTGTTCTGAGCAGAATACACTGCTTAAGCTTTTAACAATATTGTTCTGAGCAGAATACACTGCTTAAGCTTTTAGCAATATTGTTCTGAACAGAATACACTGCTTAAGCTTTTAGCAATATTGTTCTGAGCAGAATACAGTGCTTAAGCTTTTAGCAATATTGTTCTGAGCAGAATACACTGCTTAAGCTTTTAACAATATTGTTCTGAGCAGAATACACTGCTTAAGCTTTTAGCAATATTGTTCTGAGCAGAATACACTGCTTAAGCTTTTAGCAATATTGTTCTGAGCAGAATACACTGCTTAAGCTTTTAGCAATATTGTTCTGAGCAGAATACACTGCTTAAGCTTTTAACAATATTGTTCTGAGCAGAATACACTGCTTAAGCTTTTAACAATATTGTTCTGAGCAGAATACACTGCTTAAGCTTTTAGCAATATTGTTCTGAGCAGAATACACTGCTTAAGCTTTTAACAATATTGTTCTGAGCAGAATACACTGCTTAAGCTTTTAACAATATTGTTCTGAGCAGAATACACTGCTTAAACTTTTAGCAATATTGTTCTGAGCAGAATACAGTGCTTAAGCTTTTAACAATATTGTTCTGAGCAGAATACACTGCTTAAGCTTTTAGCAATATTGTTCTGAGCAGAATACACTGCTTAAGCTTTTAGCAATATTGTTCTGAGCAGAATACACTGCTTAAGCTTTTAACAATATTGTTCTGAGCAGAATACACTGCTTAAGCTTTTAACAATATTGTTCTGAGCAGAATACAGTGCTTAAGCTTTTAGCAATATTGTTCTGAGCAGAATACACTGCTTAAGCTTTTAACAATATTGTTCTGAGCAGAATACACTGCTTAAGCTTTTAGCAATATTGTTCTGAGCAGAATACAGTGCTTAAGCTTTTAACAATATTGTTCTGAGCAGAATACACTGCTTAAGCTTTTAGCAATATTGTTCTGAGCAGAATACACTGCTTAAGCTTTTAGCAATATTGTTCTGAGCAGAATACACTGCTTAAGCTTTTAACAATATTGTTCTGAGCAGAATACACTGCTTAAGCTTTTAACAATATTGTTCTGAGCAGAATACACTGCTTAAGCTTTTAGCAATATTGTTCTGAGCAGAATACACTGCTTAAGCTTTTAGCAATATTGTTCTGAGCAGAATACACTGCTTAAGCTTTTAACAATATTGTTCTGAGCAGAATACACTGCTTAAGCTTTTAACAATATTGTTCTGAGCAGAATACAGTGCTTAAGCTTTTAGCAATATTGTTCTGAGCAGAATACACTGCTTAAGCTTTTAACAATATTGTTCTGAGCAGAATACACTGCTTAAGCTTTTAGCAATATTGTTCTGAGCAGAATACACTGCTTAAGCTTTTAACAATATTGTTCTGAGCAGAATACAGTGCTTAAGCTTTTAGCAATATTGTTCTGAGCAGAATACACTGCTTAAGCTTTTAACAATATTGTTCTGAGCAGAATACACTGCTTAAGCTTTTAACAATATTGTTCTGAGCAGAATACACTGCTTAAGCTTTTAGCAATATTGTTCTGAGCAGAATACACTGCTTAAGCTTTTAACAATATTGTTCTGAGCAGAATACACTGCTTAAGCTTTTAACAATATTGTTCTGAGCAGAATACACTGCTTAAACTTTTAGCAATATTGTTCTGAGCAGAATACACTGCTTAAGCTTTTAACAATATTGTTCTGAGCAGAATACACTGCTTAAGCTTTTAGCAATATTGTTCTGAGCAGAATACACTGCTTAAGCTTTTAACAATATTGTTCTGAGCAGAATACACTGCTTAAGCTTTTAACAATATTGTTCTGAGCAGAATACACTGCTTAAGCTTTTAACAATATTGTTCTGAGCAGAATACACTGCTTAAGCTTTTAACAATATTGTTCTGAGCAGAATACACTGCTTAAGCTTTTAACAATATTGTTCTGAGCAGAATACAGTGTTTTTTTTATGTCCCCTGGTTTAGCATATTATATAGTTACCACTTGTACTCTTGTACCTCTGTATTTATTATGCCCCTGCTGCTAGGCATTGGGGGGCAGGGGTATTAAGTTTTACCCAGGTCCATACACAAGTCCTGCTTTTGTTTCTCCTCAAAAAGTTTCCATTGAGCAAATTATTTGAATTTTTTTTACACAAGGTCAGGGACCATACAAGGAATGCCATAATATATTTTGGACTTTTCCACTTTTTCTATTCTGGAGCTATGCCCCTGTTTATTTTTGCTGAAAGTGGGAGCATCTGTGTCCTATGGACACTTTCTTCCATTTTTAACAGATGTATCATTTCAATCCATTCGTTATCCTTCCAGCCGTCTGTCTAGAACAAAATATTTTCTTAGCAATATGTAGTTTTGTTTGACATATATTATTTTTATATACCAATATAACTACATGTATTTATTTATATATACATGTATTATACATATTATGTGTTTATTTTCGGCCATTTATTATGCTATATTGTAAAATGATTTTCTACTGTAAGTGTTGAAAGTAGCGATTTTATTGGACAAATTGGTACATAAATCTACCATTACATGTTATATACAGCCTGTATTTATTCGGAAGGGACATCATTATTTTGTGAAATATGATGTTGACTCAATTTTAACATTATTTAAAACCCCAAACATATCTATATATTTGAACAAGGCAGGGTAATATTCATAAATTTCTTATGCGAATTAGCTTTGATAAAGAGGGGAAATTTAATATTGGAGACATTGAAGAGTTTTATTTAGATTTTTTTTCTGCAGCATTGTATTTGAAACATTATGCCATAATAAATAAATTGTTTGGTTTGCCCCAGCTCTACCAGAAAAACCCCCAGAAAAAAACAAATGTATTTTTTTTTTATTTCAGGATATTTAGAAGTTCTATAGAGATAAGATATCTTATTCAAAATTTTAACACATTTAAAAAGAAAGCAAAAAGAATTTCTACCTACCTACACATATCCAACACTGATGGGTCAGATTTGTGCAAACTAACATTTTGTTTACAGTGGCCTTTCGGAAGTATCAGCTTACTGTGTTGGTACATTAAGTTTAATGTATATGTAACACAACTAGTTTTTCATCCTGGGTGTCCTTCATTGTAGTTTTACTGAAAACATTGTGATGTAACTTTCAAGGATTTAATTATACCCCCGCTCCCCGAAGGGGGAGGGGTATACTGTTTTACCTTTGTCCGTCTGTCCTTCCGTCCGTCCAAGATATTTTTTGTTGCATTTTTCTCAGTAACTGTTGATGGCAGAAATCTGATATTTGGTCACAAGCTTCATGTAGGTATACCATATTTTGGGTAACGTTTTTGGACCCGTCAGATTCCTACTTCCTGTTTGCCGACTTAGTTGGTTTTTATACACATTGAACATATATGCACATTTTTCGTCACATTTTTTTCAGCAACTATTGATGGCAGAAATCTGATATTTGGTCACAAACTTCATATAGGTACCCCATATCGTGGGAAGCGTTTTTGGACCAATCAGATTCCTACTTCCTGTTAGCTGACTTTGTTGATTTTTATACACATTGAACATATATGCTCATTTTTCGTTGCATTTTTCTCAGCAACTATTGATGGCAGAGATCTGGTATTTGGTCACAAGCTTCATATAGGTACCCCATATCGTGGGAAGCGATTTTTGACCCGTCAGATTCCTACTTCCTGTTTGTCGAAGAGCGGGGGTATCATAAGTGAGCATTAGCTCACAGTTCATCTTATTTATTTTAAGAAAATATTTCTTTTTGGTAAAGATTACAATTTTGTTGTACTGGTTTTCTCAGGGTACTATTGTTTCCTCCACCAATAAAACTGACTGCCACAATATAACTGAAATATAAAAGTGGCATTAAACACCATAAACCTAAACAATTGTGCTGTATCTAATCTAGTAAGTGTTCATTTTAATCAGTTTTAATTTAATATATTGTCTCCCCTGTATCAGAAGTGGAGTACTTATGTATTGTCTCCTGTGTTTCAAAAGTAATAAGCTTAATTTAGATAAAACTCAAGTATCTATATCAGCAAAATATTGGAAATGGTGTTTAAATAGCTTAATTATGGTAGATTGTTCAAGATTTAAATTAAATGAAGAGTTTGTTGTCATGTTAAAAGATTTAAGGGTGAAAATTTTAATCATCTTTAAATTTATTTTGTAAACAGTGATTTTGAAAATCCTCTTATAGAATATGATTGACAAGGTAAAGAAAACTTATGTAATGTCAAGTATTTATGTTAAATTTAGTTATGTTAGCAGTCTTTGTAGGGTTATTGTGTTTTAACGCCACTCTCAACAATATTTCAGTTATATTGTGGCAGTCAGTTTTGGTGGAGGAAACTGGAGTACCACCGTCCTGTCGCAAGTCACTGACAAACTTCATCACATAATATTGTATACCTCGCCTGGGCGGGATTCGAACCCACAACGTTAGTTCAAAAATGCTGTTAGATACTTTACTATTGAAACAAAAGAAGTTGCCCATATTGGATATAACGGGTTATTTTTTTCCGCATGAGTACTCAGGTGAAGGTCGACCTTCACCTGAGTACTCATGTGGAAAAAGAAACCTGTTATATCCAATACAGGCCGCTTCTTTTGTTTCAATAATACTGTATCTTACACATATTTATTTTCAGGTCAGACATGAAGACAATCTATCTGTATGATTTTACTTATAAAGACAGTAGAGAATATGACCATGTAATAAGTTTATATGTAAAAAATATCTCATTATGAAAAAAAAGTTTAAACAGTGAATGTCAACAGTTCTACCAATATCAACAAAATGAACAATCCGTAACCTCTGACCTCAAATCATTGGACATGAAAAGAGACAAAGACAGACAACGTTGGAAATCCAGGTCCTGGTTTGGAACATGCTAAAAAATGTGGCAGAGTTAAACCCGTTAATTGGACCCGTTGTTTTTATTGGAAGTTATATGGAGAAAGTCTTTATATCTCTAAGAGTGAACTGTATCAGTGGTGTAATGGTTAGCGTGCTCGCCTCGAGTGCGGTAGATCGCATGTTCGATCCCCGGTCGGGTAAAACCAAAGACTGTAAAATTGGTATTTGTTGCTTCTCCGCTAAGCACGCAGCATTAAGGAGAAAGAGCAAAGACTGGTTGGCTCGGAATCAGGATAATGTGTCCGAGTGGGGCGACATGTCTATGCACGGACTGCTGTTTCAGTGAGCTAGCATTATAAAATATCTAACTAAGCATGTTGATCTAGTGCAAAGTGAACCTCATCATCGCTTCATTGAAAATTAACTTGTTCTCGCCATGACATAGCTGAAAAATTGCTGAGTTCAGCTGGTGTTAAACAACAATCACTCACTCTCTAAGAGTGGTCATTGGCCATGGTCTTCTAACAAAGCCTTTAAGGGTGTATCTGTACACCTGTTTGAACAATTAAAATGTCTATAACTTCAAAAAGTTTCAAAATGTTCTCTATAGATCTTACAGTAAGGTCCAAGGGGTTTTCTTTCTGGCATATTTTGATTTCTTGAAATAGTGTTTGTTTGTTTGTTTATGCTGTTTAACGTCACTTTCGACAATATTTTAGTTATATCGTGGTGGTCAGTTTTATTGGTGGAAGAAACCGGAGAAAACCACCGACCTGCTGCAAGTCACTGACAAACTTTATCACATAATGTTGTATCGCCTGAACGGGATTCGAACTCACAACGTTAGTGGTGAATAGGTATTGATTGCATAGGTAGTTCCAACTACCAATGATCATTTCCACGACGGTCACCTCTTGAACTAATGAAACCAATTACAGTCAAAATTATGTATCCCAAACTTGGCTAAGTTATTACCTTGAATAACTTGTTGTTAAGACATTGGGCCGTTGTTAGTAGCTTTTAGTTTAATTTAATCCTGATAACTCAAATACATCGTTATTTTAATAAACTAATCGTTAAATTTCGACTCTATAAAGATATAACAGAAGCTATTGTTTTAACTGGTGCTTAACATAAAAAACTTAAAACCACATCTATGACACACACCCAATGTTAGACAAACTTGGTTTCTGTCCAAAGTGTTTGTGGTTTAGTCTTTTTTTCTGAGTTTAGACATGAAAATATATGCATATTCCATATAAATCACCCTCCCCCCACATGTCCATGACCATGAATTTATAAATGGGGTCAGATTTAGGAGAGAATTTATAATTATGACGTTTTTCTGGCCTGTGACCTTACATGCCTTAATGGTTTGGGGTCTTAATTTATTTGAAAGATCTTTTATACTCTTATCAGCCATCTGACAGTTTTTTCTGGACCAATCTGTCCTTGTCAACACGCAGGCAAGAACATGTTATTATATTAACGGGAACCTTTTCTGGCCAAAATCGGACAGACGTTGTGAGGGAATACGGGACGTGTGCCATTATGGTAATCAACTCCTTTTAAATACAAGCCTCACAGAATCATTCCTGTGTAATTCTAATAGTCATAATGACTCCTGTATAGATTGTAAAATGTAATGGGTAGTTCTAAATTACAATTTGGTAATGTTATTCTGTGTAAATCTCTTATTTAAATGATATGCTGACTATGACAGGCCTCTGTGAACTGTGGACGTAATACAAGTTATCTATTAGATGGGTGACAAAATTATCGCGCCTGTTGAAAACTGCTATTTAAATTTCATGGGGCATATCAAGATATGATTGCTGATCTAACAGTTAGATATTTCACAGGTCTGTTCATGTCAAATCGTTCAGTATTGTTGTGATTTTTGATATTTAAACGGATGAACGGCTTAGTTTACATATCTGCATTGAAACGAAATTGGTTATACATGATAGGGGATTAGTTAATCTTTAGGATTTAATTTCTCACTGGTATCAAGAGAACTAAAATTTAAAATTTAATGAACCCCAAATACACAAATGGATTCAAAAAATATTTTGTTTCGGAATTAAGTTCAGGTGAAGTTAAATACTAGATTTAAATTTTGTGTTGACGGATGATTTTTTTTGTTTTACTTTCAATGTGGATCTTTATGTGGTAAAAATTATTGGATTTATGGGTAATTGTAGTACACAAATATCCTAGAAATGTCTAATTAAAACAATCTTGACAGATTACACCATCAGGATTTTATAATCACCTGGATTTTTGACAGGTAAGGAAAAAAATTACAGACAGTTATGTGTGATATTTATAATTTAATTCTAACATAGAATAACTACAGTAAATATATACATGTACCAGTAACTCACTTGTTTGATATCTGATAACAATTTAAAGGATAATTTTACCTTTAGAAAAACACTGTTTTGTTCAAAATTTGAAAAGGGAGAACAAAAAATTGTGGTAAAAGTGAATACAATATGTGTTTAACGTTATTCATGTGCGAACAGACAAACGGTTCTTGTTACCGAACAAAGCATGGAATTGTTTTAAGGGGAGGACTGTTAATGTTTATTAATGTAGACTGTTATTATAGAATATTTTATTGACTGGATTTAAAAATGGTTATTTCTCTCGTGTTTACGTAAGTAAAAAAATCAATTTTTATGAAAGGTTTTTTATTTGCTTTCACTGACTATAAATATTAACTAGTTATAATTAATTGAATTATATTATATTTTTATTAATATCTGTGGGTGGATGTTTTGTAAAGGAATGTTTGTAAGATAAATGTAACCAAAACAGGTAGGCAAAAAAAGGGGGTACTTTAATATAGGCAATACCAGCTAATATTTGGAAAAAAGGGGGAATTCTACTTTTATATCGATATTACTTTAATGTTTAATTTGACCTTTACCTAATGTAAATTATTTAGATATTTAAACATTCAATACATTTTTAAACATTTTAAACGTTCTATACAGAAAAAAATATTTAAATTTTAAAGGTTTTTATATAGAAATATACCGCATCAGTGGTGTAATGGTTAGCATGCTCGTCTCGAGTGAGGTAGATCGTGGGTTCAAGCCCAGATGGGTCAAACCAAGGACTAGGAAATTGGTATTTGTTTCTTCTCCGCTAAGTATGTAGCATTAAGGAGAAAGAGCAAAGACTGGTTGGCTAGGAATCAGGATAATGTGTCCGAGTGGGGCGACGTGTCTTTCTGCGGACTGTTGTTTTGGTGAACTAGCACTATAAAAATCCAACTAAGCGTGTTGGTCTAGTACAAAGTGGACGTCATCATCATTTCATTGAAAATTAATTTGTTCTCACCATGATGTAGCTGAAAAATTGCTGAGTTGGCGTTAAACAACAATCACTCACTCACTCACTCAGACAAAATTATTTACAGTTTGAAGGTTTTTATATAGAAATATTTTGCTGTTGATGCTTCCAAATAAAAAATAAAAAAATGCAAAAATATGCCACATGTTGCAAATAAAGTTTTTTGTGACATCAAAATTATTTTTCTTCAAAACCTATTTCTTTTCCTGCAAAAAAGAAATAGAGACCAACATATTATCTTACCTAGTCCTTTTTAATAGTAAAACATTGTCTACCTACACTTTGGATGTTGTAAAAATAACATTGACTTTACATTGTATAAATTATTCAGTCATTCTTTTAATTTAACCTTAATTTACTTCCTGGTACAGTGATTTCCCTCCCCTTTTTATCAGACCACCCTCTTAGGCCAGATTTCGGATGTACTGAGATAGAAAATACTGCTAAATTTCTCCTCTCAAAACAGGCCACCTCTCTTATTAGGTGACTTTTTCATTTCACAAGAGGTGGAAACGAGGGTAACTGTACATGTATTATAATGTTTGTAATATAGTCAAACCTGACCATGTGGTCACCTCTATTAAGCAGTCACCTGTATTAAAAGGTCATCTTTTTCTTGTCCTGTCATAGAAGATTTCATATGAATTGAATCTCTTATAAGAGATCACCTGTCTTGTAAGGCCACTTTTTCTTTCTCCCAACAATGACCTCTTTGACTGTATATAGTTTTTACAGAGGAAACTTTATTCTACAGTCTTTGAGGTTAGAACCTCAAGATTAAAGCAATGCCATATTAGAACCCTCATTATTGAAACTGGATAGAAATAAGTACCAAAATATTTTGTTACTATCCTTTGTATTGAAAGTGTGATCAGTTAAGCATACCTGTAGCCAACTATGTAGCAGTGATTTGAAACATCCAATTAAGCCCATCGATCATTATTGAAATTTGAGGATGACACAGGACTCCAGTGGCCATACTTTTAGACGATCTCAGTATGTTGCATGACTTAGAATTTTTTCTCCTGCTTTTGTGACTCACTCGGCCAAAGTTATGAAAGCCATTTTAAATGTAAACGTCCATTAAATATTGAGTAAAGGAAATTTGATGAGTTAAAATAATCAATGTTTCTCTAAAGCTGACTTTCACAAGTTTTAAGACAAACAGTATAGAATTTGTTTATATTGTACAGAGGAATAATATCTGAACTGAAGATGAGACAGATAATTTGTACTTACAGGGTATATAATAGTTACTGATATGGAGGGTAATATCAGGATATACAGACTGCCCAAGGGTCGTGGTACGGACCAGTGGAAATATCAGTTTCACAGTCCGTACCAGGACCTAATGGCAGTCTGTCTATCCTGATATTGCCCTCTATATAAATATCAGTAACTACTGTGTTTATTACATTGAAGACCAGACTCTGACACACACAATATAAATGCACAGAAATTTTTTGCATTCTGATATAGACCGGTAGCATCAGTCTATACACGGTTTTTGGACCGGTATATATCAGCATCCTAGTCTGTATCACGGAATAGTGAAGGTCACGTGGAGAGTGTTTAGCCTATTAAATGTATGCTTTTTATTCTGATATGCAATAAACTAGGATATTGACCAATTTCATCACTTTGGTTGTGGATTAACAGGTTTGTCTCCAGGAATCCAGTTTTATAAAACAATTCTGTGATCTCTGATCCACATTGAAAAATGATGATATATAGGATATAACAGTAATGTGGATCACAATCCACAGGTATGGATCGCATTAGAACCACAGGGGTCTGGGGTCTGTCCAAATTATAAACTGGGTTCCATTTAGCATGGGGCTCCCATAATTTGGAAAGGCATGTACATGTATATCTGTTAGCTTTCTTGAACTTGGGAATTGAACCCACAAACCTAGGGGTGATATGCTCTTATTACTTAGTTAGATTATTAGTTATGTAAGTTGTTTAACCATGTATATGAAGGCTCCCCTCTTGACAATATTTGTTTTTGTTAAAAGAAATTCAAAATTTAAAATTTAAAAGTGATTACACATACTTTTCAGTTTGTGTTTAACACAAAGGACACTTTTTAAGGTCACACAAAAACTTTTAAAACATTCAGATGATTATGATTTACTAATTTCGACTTGACGTACATTATTTATAACGACAAATTGGATTAAGAAATAAAGAGTTTCTAACTTAATCAATTGTAATTTAAGTTGTATATTTTTTCTTGTTTTTTTTTTACCTGAGCCAGCACAATAGACTGCATTTATCCTGTAGAGTGTGGAAAAATGGCACATTTTCAAATCAATATTTTGTAAGATTAAACATACCATACATGTATTAAGTCGTAATCTTTGAAAATTACTTATTATTTATGTGTTAGGAACCTAAGCAGGCCTAGGATTGTTAAAGTGTTTGGTTAAGATAAGAAACAAGTTAGACATCGTCTGAAAAGGTCTTTAAAAACAAAATTGGCATTGTTAATGAAACGTTTGACACATTCTATTGAGTGCTTTTAATTTTAGCCAAGAAATATTTTTGGACGTAGAATAAAACCGTTAACTTTCCGTGTAATTATGGTTGACTTATTTTAGTACAGGTCTTTAAAATGAAATAAAAAATTTCAACTTCTATGACCTTACAAACCTTATCTAATCCATTTTAACAATCTACATACTACTGCTATTAGAAATTCTATACAAATATTGACCAAGGTTACCATGTAGGAAGCATTGTATTTTTTCGTAGCGATTATCAGTGTTTACATGTTATAATTAGATTGATTGATTGATTGATTGATTGGTGTTTAGCACCAAGTTCAGCAGTACATGTATTTCAGGCATGTTATAATTAGATTGATTGATTGATTGGTTGGTGCTTAGCACATACCTGTTAACCCTCCCCCTTTGCACGGGAGTCTCCTGCGTAAGAGCCTCATCTCCCGCATGGACTGGGTCTCCTGTGCGGGAGACATAAATCTCCCGCACACACCTTTTCCTCCCGCATGATCTCCACCCAACAAAAAAATTGTTTACTTTCTTCAGTCGCCATATTTGTTTACAATAGATCGGCTATTTCCATCAATCGTCGAGATATTTCGTATCAATTTTTATCGAGTTTCTCTAGACTTTTCGTTCAGGAATAAGAAACTGATTGTTGTTTACGTAATTGAACGAATAACAACACCAATTAGAAATGTAAATTCTCGGCGAGTACTAATCAGATTTAGCTTTAAATAAGATTTGTTTCTGGCATTTTATAGCGATGTCTCAATCAACAAAGAGAAGGTGGAATTCGGGACCTAGTACTCCTTCTTCGACATCAAAGAAAAAGAAATGCAATTGTAAATTCCAGGACGAGTGGAAAAAAATCACCCCACTGGTTACAGTCAAGTTCGTTGGGAAATGATCTGGCATTTTGCACTCTGTGTAGTTCCAACTTCAGTGTTGCTTCAGGGGGACTGTATGATATTAAGAGACACTCAGATACCAGTTTACACAAGAAGGCAGTCACTGCTACTAACAAAACCCCCCAATATGAGGTCAGATCTGAACAATGACACTATTTGCTGTTTAATATGTGCAAAACAAAACCAAGACAAAGCTTGCTTTGAATTCAATCCAAGTGACAGTATTCTGAGAGCAGCAAATAAAGCTGTTCTAACATACCAGAGTAACATAAGTTCATGTAACTAGACTGTCAAGCTATTAATAGAAGGGTCAACAATAAATTTGTATACAATGAATGCGTCTTTATGTACCATTTTACATCATTGCTTTATTATCATTCAACTACTAGATACAATTTTGTGCGTTTAATGGCGACGCTCAAAATCTCCCCCTTAGAAGAGTTGGTAGGGGGGAGATCTCCCCCTAGCAGTTCCCGGAGGTTAACAGGTATGTTAGCACCAACTTCAGCAGTATCTCAGACATGTTATAATTAGATTGATTGATTGATTGGTGTTTAGCACCAACTTCAGCAGTATCTCAGGAATGTTATTATTAGAAATTGTATTTGTTATCAGTTGTATATATGTTAAGTTGTATATATTCCGCAGAGATTTGCCTCAAAACTAGGGCCAGGGCCACCCTTAGCAAAATTTTAGTTTGCCCACCCAAACCCGACCCGTGGGAGTTGGACATGGGTAGGTACTAAGATACAAAATTGTTTTTTTCTTTTATAAAATTTGGAGTAAGATAACTTATCACTACAGAACTAGGAAATAATCTGAAATTTAAAAAAACAACATTTGTTTATTAAAAAAAGATATTTGAGTGGGCAGGTCACCTTGGGACAAACAAATAATTTATTATTATAATTATATCCCATGTTACAGTTTGTAAGTAAACAAACTTCAGGTGTAATAAGTACATGTTGTCATACATGTAGTAAATTTGTAAAATAATTGGGAAAAAATTGTATTTTTTAACTAAAAGTGTTTTTTTATTCATTACATGTTTTTAAGAAGTTTGTGTAATCAATTTTCATGTCAATAAATGTTTTTTGTTCTCTTCAGAATGATGCAGCCATCGAATCAAAGAGCAAAGTTCGTCTTAATTCTGAATCAAAGTACAAAATCTTGGAAGGAGGAATAATTTTACAAAGAAAATGTGAATAATCAAATTAAAAAAAAGAATGTCTTTTTATGATGAGGAAAAGAAATTTCCACTTCCAAATTTAAACAAGCGTCTTAATGGAGGGAGGAAAACATATATCTCACACAGGAAGGAAAAAGATCCTATTGGAAGATTGAGCCATGGAATTCGTAGGCTCGAAAATCGAATTTTCCGTTACGATGTAGAACAGCGGAGATTTATGGAACCAGATCTTGAATCTGACGATCTAGTTAAAAAAAGATTACAATTTACTGATGATGAGGATGATTTCGGATTCGAATTTACTGATAGAATTGCTGCTTTAAGGTCAATACTGAAGCGACCTAAAGTTGAGTATGAAACAGAATTTAGTGAAGAAGACCTGGTTAGTCCAAAGTTACTTGGAATAGATTCTAAAAAAGAAAGGAACGGTTTTCATAAGGAAGGGAATATGCGAGAAAGACGAAACAAAGAAGCAAAGTCCATGGAACAACAAGTCGACGACGAGTTGGCTCAAATGTCCTATCAAAATTATGAAGCTATGATGCATTTGGATAAATATTCTGATTTGTTAGCCAACGTAGGTGACAAAATGAAAAAAGATTCAACACACAAATCAAAACCTGTACAAGACAACATGGAATTTGTTTTAAACGACAATCAGAAAATAGAAACAAATTCAAAATTTGACGACTTGGATCAAGTACCGCAGCGAGATAAAGCTACTACATGTATATATATTCATAATTATGAATCTGTACAAAAGTGCCAAAATTGCCAATGTTACTGTTCTGATCATAGTCGGTGCCAAAACTGTTCTCAGAACTCATCATATTTAATGCGTCAAGGAAATTTGACTTGCCCGAAATGTAATGCTCCTTTGCTTGATAACGGTGTTTCCTTTAGTAACCTGTTGAGTTCAAGTCAAAGAAGTTCAAAGTTTATTCAAAGTAATGTGCCACATTTTGACCCTATTTGGGCTTTGAATGAAAACTCAAATGAACATCGGATCAAAGGAAGCCGGAAAAATCATGAATCTAGTCATATTAATAAAAACGGCTTAAAGCAAAAAACTTCTAGGAAAAGTAATGAAAAATTACATAGAATAAAACACTCTGCCGATCCTGGTGCATTAACTCTTGATGATTTAATGGAGCCGCCTAAATCTGAAAAACAAAGATACAATCAGAAGGAAAAATCTAAATCAAGATATTCTGAGGAAAGAAAAAATAAATCTAGGGGTAGAAAAAAGTTAAAAGATGAATTTGGAAGTTCCGATTCTTCTCTTAAAGAGAATTTCCCCAACGGAAGAAAAATCAAAGGTGACGAAAGTTCTAGTCAAAAGTCTAAATTGTCAAATTCCGAGGAGAAAAGACTAAAATCAAAAGTGGAGGAATTATTTGGTCTTCCCAACGGTGTTATTGATATTCAAATACCAGACCATTTAAAGAACAGCGGTCTTGGAGTATCAGAGGAGATGAAAAAGACGAAAACACCTGTTCTAGGAAGTATTCTAAAGAGAGCAGGTCCAAACTCTGACACAGATGGCAGGTATATAGCACTTTATTTAATGTCTTTGTTTATTTAAGTCAATACAGTTAAACTCCGATAAGACTATAAAATTGGTATTTTCTGCTTCTCCGCAGCATTAGGGAACAAGAGCAAAGACTGGTGCTGAGAATCAGAATAATGTGTCCGAGTGGAATGACATTTTTATACTATCCACAGACTGTTTGTTCAGTGAGATACCACTAGAAAAATTCAACTAAGTTTGCTGATTTAGTACAATTTGGACATCATCATCACCATCTCATTTTACCATCTCATCGAATATAACTTCTTCTTGCCATAAAAAAACTGAAAAATTGCTCATTTAGCATTAAACAACAATCACTCATATCAACAATGTCAATATTGAATAATACAAGTTGTGTTAATTTTCATTGTTCATGCACTGAACCGTGGCAGTCAAAACATCTGCATGTCGACACACTCGTGTTTACCGTAGTATATCTGTTGAAATGTCAACTGCATCGATGGTGTAATGGTTAGCATGCTCGCCTCGAGTGTGGTGCCGGTAGTTCATGGGTTCGAGCCCTGGTCGGGTCAAACCAAAGACTATAAGATTGGTATTTGTTGCTTCTCCGCTAAGCACGCAGCATTAAGGAGAAAGAGCAAAGACTGGTTGGCTCGGAATCAGAATAATGTGTCAGAGTGGAGCGACATGTCTACCCACAGACTATTGTTTCAGTGAGCTAGCACTATAAAAATCCAACTCGGCGTGTTGGTCTAGAAGAAAGCGATCCTTATCATCATCTCATTGAAAATTAACTTTTCTCGCCATGATATAGCTGAAAATTTGCTGAATTGGTGTTAAGCAACACTTACTCACTCACTCTTTTGAGATGATGTTAATGTGTACCTCTAACATTTCAGATTATCAGATGGTATAAGTGTGACTGGTTCTAACAAGTCTTCTGGTTCCCAGTCCTCTACTATCCTAGCTGTAGAATTGTTGAGGAAACTTTACAATGTTGACCAAAAAACAAGGGAAGAATTAATAATAAAAGTAAGTTACAAATTTGAAATTGAAATTACGACAGGTCGGTGGATTTCTCCGGGTACTCCGGATTCCTCTACCAATAAAACTGACCGCTACGATATAACTGAAATATTATTGAAAGTGGCAATAAGCACCATAAACCTAACCTAAACCGAAATTGAAATTGAACTGCACGATCACCAGGAATCTGTGTCGGATTGAGTTATTTGTGTTTTTCAGCTGTATCAAGTTATTGGGAAAGGCAGGATGGAATGATTGTTGAGACTCCCACCCCTGGGTAGGTCTCTGGAAGCCTAGAAATCAAAACACTGTTAAGGTGGAAGGGATGGGAGATAACAGGTTTTGAACACACATCAGTATTGTTAGGCTTGTGATCAGAAGTAAGCAATCTTAATCACTCCGGTGAGGAATCTTAAGCCTGTATTTCGCAGGAAACTGCCAATTACATTTATGTGTGCATTAGTGGTATCTTTATGGTATTACTCAAAACTAAAATAGGATCCATTCATATTAGAATCTTAAATCATCATTGATAACTGGAATACTCGGTTAGATTTTTAAAAGTAAAATTGTCTCCCTTTAATTTTGTTATTGCGTGGTTCAACTGTGTATGCATCTCATTAGTGTTTGTTCAGTGATAGATTATAATTGAAAGTTGATTGGTTAACCCATTTTGATAATCTACAGAATAGGTCCTTAATCGATTAAATGGAAAAAAAGACAAAAAACAGGAAAATTTCTTTCATTAGTTTTGATTTTAGTGTAGTCTTGCAGCCATTTTAGTGATATTTATTTCTTATTCATTATAATTTTTAAACTCATTGTGTTTGACTACCATTTTCACTGAGGGGCCTTTGTGGCCGTGATCATATGGTAGGTAGTTGGATTTACAACTACCTATGCTATCTGTGCCTATCACCACTGATGTTGTGAGTTCGAACCCTGCTCAGGCGAGGTGTACTCAATGCAACATTATGTGATAAAGTTTGTCAGTGACTTACGACAGGTCCATGGTTTTCTCTGGGTACTCTGGTTTCCTCCACCAATAAAACTGACAGCCACGATATAGCTGAAATATTGTTGAAAGTGGCATTAAACTCCCTAACTCTCTCTCTCTTAGAATTAATTTTGTAGCCTTTCTAAAGGCCTTTAGGTTCAACAATAATCATAAAATATTATAGATTTATGGAAATTTTTCTTAATAATGTCTCATTCTTGTATCATAAGTTATTAATACTTTGTTTATATTTTTCAATTCGCATAAGAAATGTTTATTGATTTCTAAATAATGTTTTAGCAGTCTGTTTGTATTTGCATAAATATTAAATAAAGACATAAGCATTATATCATACAGCTAATACATTGATTGATTGGTGTTTAATGCTAATACATTGAATATGATCCTATAGAAAAGCATCAAATTTGACTCATAAATCGTAAGATAAAAATATATCAACTCATGATTTAAAATGATAATTCATCTCTTTATTTTTTTCATTAATAATTTTAGTTTCTGTTCAAATTTTAGAAATTCTCAAAAGTTTTTTTTTGAATTTGTCTGTCAAGTTTATTTGATAGAGGATCCATGAGAAAACCACTGCCTACAGCAAGTAACCGACAGACTTTATCACATTTAGTTATATCAAATTCACATCAACTTATCGATGGTGTTGAACTCGTAGCCATATATCATGAGACGTTGATTCCATATATATATATATATATATATATATAGGGAGTGGATGTGGTCGAGTGGTCTAGCGCGCTGGACGTAAGGCTAAGCGAATGGTGCTGCAGTGTATCAATGGTGTGGGTATATATATATATACGTCTGAAAATTAAACCAAACAGTGTTAGAATTAGATTTTAGAGCTGTCAAATATTTGATCTTCCCTCGATGGGATTTGAACCCACACCATTGATACACTGCAGCACCATTCGCTTAGCGCCCTAGACCACTCGACCACATCCACTCCCTATATATATATATATAAAAATCCAATTACCTTTAGATTAGTGTGCCCACAAAGTCGCTATAGATTAATATAAGCTTGTTTTCAAATCTTTTCATGTTAATTTATTATATTAGAATATCCCATGCTTATATAATTATTTTTTAATTATTGTTTACCCCAATACCAAGGTCAAAACTAGAGGTCAAAATCAGTCTGCACCAAAAAACATTTTGACTAACTACCCCAAAAGGCATTCAAAATTAGTCTGCACCCAAATTTTTTCGACTAACTACCCCAAAAGGCAGTCAAAATCAATCTGCACCAAAAAACGTTTTGACTAACTACCCAAAAAGGCAGTCAAAATCAGTCTGCACCAAAAAATGTTTTGACTAACTACCCTGAAAGGCAGTCAAAATCAGTCTGCACCAAAAAACATTTTGACTAACTACCCCAAAAGGCAGTCAAAATCATTCTGCACCAAAAAACATTTTGACTAACTACCCTGAAAGGCAGTCAAAATCAGTCTGCACCAAAAAAACA
Organism: Bathymodiolus brooksi; assembly: GCA_963680875.1. Classification (NCBI taxonomy): domain Eukaryota; kingdom Metazoa; phylum Mollusca; class Bivalvia; order Mytilida; family Modiolidae; genus Bathymodiolus; species Bathymodiolus brooksi. Next base: position 54,444,256 of record OY804590.1, on the reverse strand, counting down.
TTTTGACTAACTACCCCAAAAGGCAGTCAAAATCAGTCTGCACTAAAAAAACGTTTTGACTAACTACTCCAAAAGGCAGTCAAAATTAGTCTGCACCAAAAAATGTTTCGACTAACTACTCCAAAAGGCAGTCAAAATCAATCTGCACCAAAAAACGTTTTGACTAACTACCCTAAAAGGCAGTCATAATCAGTCTGCACCTAAGAACGTTTTGACTAACTACCCCAAAAGGCAGTCAAAATCAGTCTGCACCTAAGAACGTTTTGACTAACTACCCCAAAAGGCAGTCAAAATCAGTCTGCACCAAAAAATGTTTCGACTAACTACGCTAAAAGGCAGTCAAAATCAGTCTGCACCAAAAAACGTTTTGACTAACTACCCCAAAAGGCAGTCAAAATTTAATTAGTCTGCACCAAAAAATGTTTCGACTAACTACCCTGAAAGGCAGTCAAAATTAGTCTGCACCAAAAAATGTTTTGACTAACTACCCTGAAAGGCAGTCAAAATCAGTCTGCACCAAAAAACATTTTGACTAACTACCCCAAAAGGCATTCAGAATCATTCTGCACCAAAAAACGTTTTGACTAACTACCCTGAAAGGCATTCAAAATCAGTCTGCACCAAAAAAACATTTTGACTAACTACCCCAAAAGGCAGTCAAAATCAGTCTGCACCAAAAAATGTTTTGACTAACTACCCCAAAAGGCAGTCAAAATTAATCTGCAACAAAAAACATTTTGACTAACTACCCTGAAAAGCAGTCAAAATCAGTCTGCAACAAAAAACGTTTTGACTAACTACCCTGAAAGAGTCAAAATCAGTCTGCACCAAAAAACATTTTGACTAACTACCCTGAAAGGCAGTCAAAATCAGTCTGCACCAAAAAAACATTTGACTAACTACCCCAAAAGGCAGTCAAAATTAGTCTGCACCAAAAAATGTTTCGACTAACTACCCCAAAAGGCAGTCAAAATCAGTTTGCACCAAAAAACGTTTTGACTAACTACCCCAAAAGGCAGTCAAAATCAGTCTGCACCAAAAAATGTTTTGACTAACTACCCTAAAAGGCAGTGAAAATCAGTCTGCACCAAAAACCATTTTGACTAACTACCCTGAAAGGCAGTCAAAATTAGTCTGCACCAAAAAATGTTTTTACTAACTACCCCCAAAAGGCAGTCAAAATCAGTCTGCACTAAAAAACATTTTGACTAACTACACTGAAAGGCAGTCAAAATCAGTCTGCACCAAAAAATGTTTCGACTAACTACCCCAAAAGGCAGTCAAAATCAGGCTGCACCAAAAAACATTTTGACTAACTACCCTGAAAGGCAGTCAAAATCAGTCTGCACAAAAAATGTTTTGACTAACTACCCTGAAAGGCATTGAAAATCAGTCTGCACCAAAAAACGCTTTGACTAACTACCCTGAAAAGCAGTCAAAATCATTCTGCACCAAAAAATGTTTTGACTAACTACCCTAAAAGGCAGTGAAAATCAGTCTGCACCAAAAAATGTTTTGACTAACTACCCTGAAAGGCAGTCAAGATCAGTCTGCACCAAAAAACATTTTGACTAACTACCCTGAAAGGCATTCAAAATTAGTCTGCACCAAAAAACATTTTGACTAACTACCCTGAAAGGCAGTTAAAATCAGGCTGCACCAAAAAACGTTTTGACTAACTACCCTGAAAGGCAGTCAAAATCAGTCTGCACAAAAAATGTTTTGACCAACTACCCTGAAAGGCAGTCAAAATCAGTCTGCACCAAAAAACGCTTTGACTAACTACCCTGAAAGGCAGTCAAAATCATTCTGCACCAAAAAAACATTTTGACTAACTACTCCAAAAGGCAGTCAAAATCAGTCTGCACCAAAAAACGCTTTGACTAACTACCCTGAAAGGCAGTCAAAATCATTCTGCACCAAAAAACGTTTTGAATAACTACCCTGAAAGGCAGTCAAAATCAGTCTGCACCAAAAAACATTTTGACTAACTACCCCGAAATGCAGTCAAAATCAGTCTGCACCAAAAAATGTTTTGACTAACTACCCCAAAAGGCAGTCAAAATCAGTCTGCACCAAAAAACGTTTTGACTACCCCAAAAGGCATTCAAAATCAGTCTGCACCAAAACACATTTTGACTAACTACCCTGAAAAGCAGTCAAAATCAGTCTGCACCAAAAAATGTTTTGACTAACTACCCTGAAAGGCAGTTAAAATCAGTCTGCACCAAAAAACGTTTTGACTAACTACCCTGAAAGGCAGTCAAAATCAGTCTGCACAAAAAAACGTTTTGACTAACTACCCTGAAAGACAGTCAAAATCAGTCTGCACCAAAAAATGTTTTGACTAACTACCACAAAAGGCAGTCAAAATTAGACTGCACCAAAAAACGTTTTGACTAACTACCCCCAAAAGGCAGTCAAAATCAGTCTGCACTAAAAAACATTTTGACTAACTACACTGAAAGGCAGTCAAAATCAGTCTGCACCAAAAAATGTTTCGACTAACTACCCCAAAAGGCAGTCAAAATCAGGCTGCACCAAAAAACATTTTGACTAACTACCCTGAAAGGCAGTCAAAATCAGTCTGCACAAAAAACATTTTGACTAACTACCCTGAAAGGCAGTCAAAATCAGTCTGCACCAAAAAAACATTTGACTAACTACCCCAAAAGGCAGTCAAAATTAGTCTGCACCAAAAAATGTTTCGACTAACTACCCCAAAAGGCAGTCAAAATCAGTTTGCACCAAAAAACGTTTTGACTAACTACCCCAAAAGGCAGTCAAAATCAGTCTGCACCAAAAAATGTTTTGACTAACTACCCTAAAAGGCAGTGAAAATCAGTCTGCACCAAAAACCATTTTGACTAACTACCCTGAAAGGCAGTCAAAATCAGTCTGCACCAAAAAATGTTTTTACTAACTACCCCCAAAAGGCAGTCAAAATCAGTCTGCACTAAAAAACATTTTGACTAACTACACTGAAAGGCAGTCAAAATCAGTCTGCACCAAAAAATGTTTCGACTAACTACCCCAAAAGGCAGTCAAAATCAGGCTGCACCAAAAAACATTTTGACTAACTACCCTGAAAGGCAGTCAAAATCAGTCTGCACAAAAAATGTTTTGACTAACTACCCTGAAAGGCAGTGAAAATCAGTCTGCACCAAAAAACGCTTTGACTAACTACCCTGAAAAGCAGTCAAAATTATTCTGCACCAAAAAACGTTTTGACTAACTACCCTAAAAGGCATTCAAAATTAGTCTGCACCAAAAAACATTTTGACTAACTACCCTGAAAGGCAGTTAAAATCAGGCTGCACCAAAAAACGTTTTGACTAACTACCCTGAAAGGCAGTCAAAATCAGTCTGCACAAAAAATGTTTTGACCAACTACCCTGAAAGGCAGTCAAAATCAGTCTGCACCAAAAAACGCTTTGACTAACTACCCTGAAAGGCAGTCAAAATCATTCTGCACCAAAAAAACATTTTGACTAACTACTCCAAAAGGCAGTCAAAATCAGTCTGCACCAAAAAACGCTTTGACTAACTACCCTGAAAGGCAGTCAAAATCATTCTGCACCAAAAAACGTTTTGAATAACTACCCTGAAAGGCAGTCAAAATCAGTCTGCACCAAAAAACATTTTGACTAACTACCCCGAAATGCAGTCAAAATCAGTCTGCACCAAAAAATGTTTTGACTAACTACCCCAAAAGGCAGTCAAAATTAGTCTGCACCAAAAAACGTTTTGACTACCCCAAAAGGCATTCAAAATCAGTCTGCACCAAAACACATTTTGACTAACTACCCTGAAAAGCAGTCAAAATCAGTCTGCACCAAAAAATGTTTTGACTAACTACCCTGAAAGGCAGTTAAAATCAGTCTGCACCAAAAAATGTTTTGACTAACTACCCTGAAAGGCAGTCAAGATCAGTCTGCACCAAAAAACATTTTGACTAACTACCCTGAAAGGCATTCAAAATTAGTCTGCACCAAAAAACATTTTGACTAACTACCCTGAAAGGCAGTTAAAATCAGGCTGCACCAAAAAACGTTTTGACTAACTACCCTGAAAGGCAGTCAAAATCAGTCTGCACAAAAAATGTTTTGACCAACTACCCTGAAAGGCAGTCAAAATCAGTCTGCACCAAAAAACGCTTTGACTAACTACCCTGAAAGGCAGTCAAAATCATTCTGCACCAAAAAAACATTTTGACTAACTACTCCAAAAGGCAGTCAAAATCAGTCTGCACCAAAAAACGCTTTGACTAACTACCCTGAAAGGCAGTCAAAATCATTCTGCACCAAAAAACGTTTTGAATAACTACTCTGAAAGGCAGTCAAAATCAGTCTGCACCAAAAAACATTTTGACTAACTACCCCGAAATGCAGTCAAAATCAGTCTGCACCAAAAAATGTTTTGACTAACTACCCCAAAAGGCAGTCAAAATCAGTCTGCACCAAAAAACGTTTTGACTACCCCAAAAGGCATTCAAAATCAGTCTGCACCAAAACACATTTTGACTAACTACCCTGAAAAGCAGTCAAAATCAGTCTGCACCAAAAAATGTTTTGACTAACTACCCTGAAAGGCAGTTAAAATCAGTCTGCACCAAAAAACGTTTTGACTAACTACCCTGAAAGGCAGTCAAAATCAGTCTGCACAAAAAAACGTTTTGACTAACTACCCTGAAAGACAGTCAAAATCAGTCTGCACCAAAAAATGTTTTGACTAACTACCACAAAAGGCAGTCAAAATTAGACTGCACCAAAAAACGTTTTGACTAACTACCCCCAAAAGGCAGTCAAAATCAGTCTGCACTAAAAAACATTTTGACTAACTACACTGAAAGGCAGTCAAAATCAGTCTGCACCAAAAAATGTTTCGACTAACTACCCCAAAAGGCAGTCAAAATCAGGCTACACCAAAAAACATTTTGACTAACTACCCTGAAAGGCAGTCAAAATCAGTCTGCACAAAAAACATTTTGACTAACTACCCTGAAAGGCAGTCAAAATCAGTCTGCACCAAAAAAACATTTGACTAACTACCCCAAAAGGCAGTCAAAATTAGTCTGCACCAAAAAATGTTTCGACTAACTACCCCAAAAGGCAGTCAAAATCAGTTTGCACCAAAAAACGTTTTGACTAACTACCCCAAAAGGCAGTCAAAATCAGTCTGCACCAAAAAATGTTTTGACTAACTACCCTAAAAGGCAGTGAAAATCAGTCTGCACCAAAAACCATTTTGACTAACTACCCTGAAAGGCAGTCAAAATCAGTCTGCACCAAAAAATGTTTTTACTAACTACCCCCAAAAGGCAGTCAAAATCAGTCTGCACTAAAAAACATTTTGACTAACTACACTGAAAGGCAGTCAAAATCAGTCTGCACCAAAAAATGTTTCGACTAACTACCCCAAAAGGCAGTCAAAATCAGGCTGCACCAAAAAACATTTTGACTAACTACCCTGAAAGGCAGTCAAAATCAGTCTGCACAAAAAATGTTTTGACTAACTACCCTGAAAGGCAGTGAAAATCAGTCTGCACCAAAAAACGCTTTGACTAACTACCCTGAAAAGCAGTCAAAATTATTCTGCACCAAAAAACGTTTTGACTAACTACCCTAAAAGGCATTCAAAATTAGTCGGCACCAAAAAACATTTTGACTAACTACCCTGAAAGGCAGTTAAAATCAGTCTGCACCAAAAAACGTTTTGACTAACTACCCTGAAAGGCAGTCAAAATCAGTCTGCACAAAAAATGTTTTGACCAACTACCCTGAAAGGCAGTCAAAATCAGTCTGCACCAAAAAACGCTTTGACTAACTACCCTGAAAGGCAGTCAAAATCATTCTGCACCAAAAAAACATTTTGACTAACTACTCCAAAAGGCAGTCAAAATCAGTCTGCACCAAAAAACGCTTTGACTAACTACCCTGAAAGGCAGTCAAAATCATTCTGCACCAAAAAACGTTTTGAATAACTACCCTGAAAGGCAGTCAAAATCAGTCTGCACCAAAAAACATTTTGACTAACTACCCCGAAATGCAGTCAAAATCAGTCTGCACCAAAAAATGTTTTGACTAACTACCCCAAAAGGCAGTCAAAATTAGTCTGCACCAAAAAACGTTTTGACTACCCCAAAAGGCATTCAAAATCAGTCTGCACCAAAACACATTTTGACTAACTACCCTGAAAAGCAGTCAAAATCAGTCTGCACCAAAAAATGTTTTGACTAACTACCCTGAAAGGCAGTTAAAATCAGTCTGCACCAAAAAACGTTTTGACTAACTACCCTGAAAGGCAGTCAAAATCAGTCTGCACCAAAAAACGTTTTGACTAACTACCCTGAAAGGCAGTCAAAATCAGTCTGCACCCAAATTTTTTCGACTAACTACCCCAAAAGGCAGTCAAAATCAATCTGCACCAAAAAACGTTTTGACTAACTACCCAAAAAGGCAGTCAAAATCAGTCTGCACCAAAAAATGTTTTGACTAACTACCCTGAAAGGCAGTCAAAATCAGTCTGCACCAAAAAACATTTTGACTAACTACCCCAAAAGGCAGTCAAAATCATTCTGCACCAAAAAACATTTTGACTAACTACCCTGAAAGGCAGTCAAAATCAGTCTGCACCAAAAAAACATTTTGACTAACTACCCCAAAAGGCAGTCAAAATCAGTCTGCACTAAAAAAACGTTTTGACTAACTACTCCAAAAGGCAGTCAAAATTAGTCTGCACCAAAAAATGTTTCGACTAACTACTCCAAAAGGTAGTCAAAATCAATCTGCACCAAAAAACGTTTTGACTAACTACCCTAAAAGGCAGTCATAATCAGTCTGCACCTAAGAACGTTTTGACTAACTACCCCAAAAGGCAGTCAAAATCAGTCTGCACCTAAGAACGTTTTGACTAACTACCCCAAAAGGCAGTCAAAATCAGTCTGCACCAAAAAATGTTTCGACTAACTACGCTAAAAGGCAGTCAAAATCAGTCTGCACCAAAAAACGTTTTGACTAACTACCCCAAAAGGCAGTCAAAATTTAATTAGTCTGCACCAAAAAATGTTTCGACTAACTACCCTGAAAGGCAGTCAAAATTAGTCTGCACCAAAAAATGTTTTGACTAACTACCCTGAAAGGCAGTCAAAATCAGTCTGCACCAAAAAACATTTTGACTAACTACCCCAAAAGGCATTCAGAATCATTCTGCACCAAAAAACGTTTTGACTAACTACCCTGAAAGGCATTCAAAATCAGTCTGCACCAAAAAAACATTTTGACTAACTACCCCAAAAGGCAGTCAAAATCAGTCTGCACCAAAAAATGTTTTGACTAACTACCCCAAAAGGCAGTCAAAATTAATCTGCAACAAAAAACATTTTGACTAACTACCCTGAAAAGCAGTCAAAATCAGTCTGCACCAAAAAACGTTTTGACTAACTACCCTGAAAGAGTCAAAATCAGTCTGCACCAAAAAACATTTTGACTAACTACCCTGAAAGGCAGTCAAAATCAGTCTGCACCAAAAAAACATTTGACTAACTACCCCAAAAGGCAGTCAAAATTAGTCTGCACCAAAAAATGTTTCGACTAACTACCCCAAAAGGCAGTCAAAATCAGTTTGCACCAAAAAACGTTTTGACTAACTACCCCAAAAGGCAGTCAAAATCAGTCTGCACCAAAAAATGTTTTGACTAACTACCCTAAAAGGCAGTGAAAATCAGTCTGCACCAAAAACCATTTTGACTAACTACCCTGAAAGGCAGTCAAAATCAGTCTGCACCAAAAAATGTTTTTACTAACTACCCCCAAAAGGCAGTCAAAATCAGTCTGCACTAAAAAACATTTTGACTAACTACACTGAAAGGCAGTCAAAATCAGTCTGCACCAAAAAATGTTTCGACTAACTACCCCAAAAGGCAGTCAAAATCAGGCTGCACCAAAAAACATTTTGACTAACTACCCTGAAAGGCAGTCAAAATCAGTCTGCACAAAAAATGTTTTGACTAACTACCCTGAAAGGCATTGAAAATCAGTCTGCACCAAAAAACGCTTTGACTAACTACCCTGAAAAGCAGTCAAAATCATTCTGCACCAAAAAATGTTTTGACTAACTACCCTAAAAGGCAGTGAAAATCAGTCTGCACCAAAAAATGTTTTGACTAACTACCCTGAAAGGCAGTCAAGATCAGTCTGCACCAAAAAACATTTTGACTAACTACCCTGAAAGGCATTCAAAATTAGTCTGCACCAAAAAACATTTTGACTAACTACCCTGAAAGGCAGTTAAAATCAGGCTGCACCAAAAAACGTTTTGACTAACTACCCTGAAAGGCAGTCAAAATCAGTCTGCACAAAAAATGTTTTGACCAACTACCCTGAAAGGCAGTCAAAATCAGTCTGCACCAAAAAACGCTTTGACTAACTACCCTGAAAGGCAGTCAAAATCATTCTGCACCAAAAAAACATTTTGACTAACTACTCCAAAAGGCAGTCAAAATCAGTCTGCACCAAAAAACGCTTTGACTAACTACCCTGAAAGGCAGTCAAAATCATTCTGCACCAAAAAACGTTTTGAATAACTACCCTGAAAGGCAGTCAAAATCAGTCTGCACCAAAAAACATTTTGACTAACTACCCCGAAATGCAGTCAAAATCAGTCTGCACCAAAAAATGTTTTGACTAACTACCCCAAAAGGCAGTCAAAATCAGTCTGCACCAAAAAACGTTTTGACTACCCCAAAAGGCATTCAAAATCAGTCTGCACCAAAACACATTTTGACTAACTACCCTGAAAAGCAGTCAAAATCAGTCTGCACCAAAAAATGTTTTGACTAACTACCCTGAAAGGCAGTTAAAATCAGTCTGCACCAAAAAACGTTTTGACTAACTACCCTGAAAGGCAGTCAAAATCAGTCTGCACAAAAAAACGTTTTGACTAACTACCCTGAAAGACAGTCAAAATCAGTCTGCACCAAAAAATGTTTTGACTAACTACCACAAAAGGCAGTCAAAATTAGACTGCACCAAAAAACGTTTTGACTAACTACCCCCAAAAGGCAGTCAAAATCAGTCTGCACCAAAAAACATTTTGACTAACTACCCTGAAAGGCAGTCAAAATCAGTCTGCACAAAAAACATTTTGACTAACTACCCTGAAAGGCAGTCAAAATCAGTCTGCACCAAAAAAACATTTGACTAACTACCCCAAAAGGCAGTCAAAATTAGTCTGCACCAAAAAATGTTTCGACTAACTACCCCAAAAGGCAGTCAAAATCAGTTTGCACCAAAAAACGTTTTGACTAACTACCCCAAAAGGCAGTCAAAATCAGTCTGCACCAAAAAATGTTTTGACTAACTACCCTAAAAGGCAGTGAAAATCAGTCTGCACCAAAAACCATTTTGACTAACTACCCTGAAAGGCAGTCAAAATCAGTCTGCACCAAAAAATGTTTTTACTAACTACCCCCAAAAGGCAGTCAAAATCAGTCTGCACTAAAAAACATTTTGACTAACTACACTGAAAGGCAGTCAAAATCAGTCTGCACCAAAAAATGTTTCGACTAACTACCCCAAAAGGCAGTCAAAATCAGGCTGCACCAAAAAACATTTTGACTAACTACCCTGAAAGGCAGTCAAAATCAGTCTGCACAAAAAATGTTTTGACTAACTACCCTGAAAGGCAGTGAAAATCAGTCTGCACCAAAAAACGCTTTGACTAACTACCCTGAAAAGCAGTCAAAATTATTCTGCACCAAAAAACGTTTTGACTAACTACCCTGAAAGGCATTCAAAATTAGTCTGCACCAAAAAACATTTTGACTAACTACCCTGAAAGGCAGTTAAAATCAGGCTGCACCAAAAAACGTTTTGACTAACTACCCTGAAAGGCAGTCAAAATCAGTCTGCACAAAAAATGTTTTGACCAACTACCCTGAAAGGCAGTCAAAATCAGTCTGCACCAAAAAACGCTTTGACTAACTACCCTGAAAGGCAGTCAAAATCATTCTGCACCAAAAAAACATTTTGACTAACTACTCCAAAAGGCAGTCAAAATCAGTCTGCACCAAAAAACGCTTTGACTAACTACCCTGAAAGGCAGTCAAAATCATTCTGCACCAAAAAACGTTTTGAATAACTACCCTGAAAGGCAGTCAAAATCAGTCTGCACCAAAAAACATTTTGACTAACTACCCCGAAATGCAGTCAAAATCAGTCTGCACCAAAAAATGTTTTGACTAACTACCCCAAAAGGCAGTCAAAATCAGTCTGCACCAAAAAACGTTTTGACTACCCCAAAAGGCATTCAAAATCAGTCTGCACCAAAACACATTTTGACTAACTACCCTGAAAAGCAGTCAAAATCAGTCTGCACCAAAAAATGTTTTGACTAACTACCCTGAAAGGCAGTTAAAATCAGTCTGCACCAAAAAACGTTTTGACTAACTACCCTGAAAGGCAGTCAAAATCAGTCTGCACAAAAAAACGTTTTGACTAACTACCCTGAAAGACAGTCAAAATCAGTCTGCACCAAAAAATGTTTTGACTAACTACCACAAAAGGCAGTCAAAATTAGACTGCACCAAAAAACGTTTTGACTAACTACCCCCAAAAGGCAGTCAAAATCAGTCTGCACTAAAAAACATTTTGACTAACTACACTGAAAGGCAGTCAAAATCAGTCTGCACCAAAAAATGTTTCGACTAACTACCCCAAAAGGCAGTCAAAATCAGGCTGCACCAAAAAACATTTTGACTAACTACCCTGAAAGGCAGTCAAAATCAGTCTGCACAAAAAACATTTTGACTAACTACCCTGAAAGGCAGTCAAAATCAGTCTGCACCAAAAAAACATTTGACTAACTACCCCAAAAGGCAGTCAAAATTAGTCTGCACCAAAAAATGTTTCGACTAACTACCCCAAAAGGCAGTCAAAATCAGTTTGCACCAAAAAACGTTTTGACTAACTACCCCAAAAGGCAGTCAAAATCAGTCTGCACCAAAAAATGTTTTGACTAACTACCCTAAAAGGCAGTGAAAATCAGTCTGCACCAAAAACCATTTTGACTAACTACCCTGAAAGGCAGTCAAAATCAGTCTGCACCAAAAAATGTTTTTACTAACTACCCCCAAAAGGCAGTCAAAATCAGTCTGCACTAAAAAACATTTTGACTAACTACACTGAAAGGCAGTCAAAATCAGTCTGCACCAAAAAATGTTTCGACTAACTACCCCAAAAGGCAGTCAAAATCAGGCTGCACCAAAAAATGTTTTGACTAACTACCCTGAAAGGCAGTTAAAATCAGTCTGCACCAAAAAATGTTTTGACTAACTACCCTGAAAGGCAGTCAAAATCAGTCTGCACCAAAAAACGTTTTGACTAACTACCCTGAAAGGCAGTCAAAATCAGTCTGCACCAAAAAATGTTTTGACTAACTACCACAAAAGGCAGTCAAAATTAGACTGCACCAAAAAACGTTTTGACTAACTACCCCCAAAAGGCAGTCAAAATCAGTCTGCACTAAAAAACATTTTGACTAACTACACTGAAAGGCAGTCAAAATCAGTCTGCACCAAAAAATGTTTCGACTAACTACCCCAAAAGGCAGTCAAAATCAGGCTGCACCAAAAAACATTTTGACTAACTACCCTGAAAGGCAGTCAAAATTAGTCTGCACAAAAAACATTTTGACTAACTACCCTGAAAGGCAGTCAAAATCAGTCTGCACCAAAAAAACATTTTGACTAACTACTCCAAAAGGCAGTGAAAATCAGTCTGCACCAAAAAACGCTTTGACTAACTACCCTGAAAGGCAGTCAAAATCATTCTGCACCAAAAAACGTTTTGACTAACTACCCTAAAAGGCAGTGAAAATCAGTCTGCACCAAAAAATGTTTTGACTAACTACCCTGAAAGGCAGTCAAGATCAGTCTGCACCAAAAAACATTTTGACTAACTACCCTGAAAGGCATTCAAAATTAGTCTGCACCAAAAAACATTTTGACTAACTACCCTGAAAGGCAGTTAAAATCAGGCTGCACCAAAAAACGTTTTGACTAACTACCCTGAAAGGCAGTCAAAATCAGTCTGCACAAAAAATGTTTTGACTAACTACCCTGAAAGGCAGTCAAAATCAGTCTGCACCAAAAAACGCTTTGACTAACTACCCTGAAAGGCAGTCAAAATCATTCTGCACCAAAAAAACATTTGACTAACTACTCCAAAAGGCAGTCAAAATCAGTCTGCACCAAAAAACGCTTTGACTAACTACCCTGAAAGGCAGTCAAAATCATTCTGCACCAAAAAACGTTTTGAATAACTACCCTGAAAGGCAGTCAAAATCAGTCTGCACCAAAAAACATTTTGACTAACTACCCCGAAATGCAGTCAAAATCAGTCTGCACCAAAAAATGTTTTGACTAACTACCCCAAAAGGCAGTCAAAATTAGTCTGCACCAAAAAACGTTTTGACTATCCCAAAAAGCATTCAAAATCAGTCTGCACCAAAACACATTTTGACTAACTACCCTGAAAAGCAGTCAAAATCAGTCTGCACCAAAAAATGTTTTGACTAACTACCCTGAAAGGCAGTTAAAATCAGTCTACACCAAAAAACGTTTTGACTAACTACCCTGAAAGGCAGTCAAAATCAGTCTGCACAAAAAAACGTTTTGACTAACTACCCTGAAAGGCAGTCAAAATCAGTCTGCACCAAAAAACGTTTTGACTAACTACCACAAAAGGCAGTCAAAATCAGTCTGCACCAAAAAACGTTTTGACTAACTACCCCAAAAGGCAGTCAAAATCAGGCTGCACCAAAAAACGTTAGGGCTAACTACCCTGAAAGGCAGTCAAAATCATTCTGCACCAAAAAACGTTTTGAATAACTACCCTGAAAGGCAGTCAAAATCAGTCTGCACCAAAAAACATTTTGACTAACTACCCCGAAATGCAGTCAAAATCAGTCTGCACCAAAAAATGTTTTGACTAACTACCCCAAAAGGCAGTCAAAATTAGTCTGCACCAAAAAACGTTTTGACTATCCCAAAAAGCATTCAAAATCAGTCTGCACCAAAACACATTTTGACTAACTACCCTGAAAAGCAGTCAAAATCAGTCTGCACCAAAAAATGTTTTGACTAACTACCCTGAAAGGCAGTTAAAATCAGTCTGCACCAAAAAACGTTTTGACTAACTACCCTGAAAGGCAGTCAAAATCAGTCTGCACAAAAAAACGTTTTGACTAACTACCCTGAAAGGCAGTCAAAATCAGTCTGCACCAAAAAAAACATTTTGACTAACTACCCCAAAAGGCAGTCAAAATCAGTCTGCACCAAAAAAAACATTTTGACTAACTACCCCAAAAGGCAGTCAAAATCAGTCTGCACAAAAAAACGTTTTGACTAACTACCCTGAAAGGCAGTCAAAATCAGTCTGCACCAAAAAAAACATTTTGACTAACTACCCCAAAAGGCAGTCAAAATCAGTCTGCACCAAAAAATGTTTTGACTAACTACCCCAAAAGGCAGTCAAAATTAATCTGCAACAAAAAACATTTTGACTAACTACCCTTAAAAGCAGTCAAAATCAGTCTGCACCTAAAAACGTTTTGACTAACTACCCTGAAAGAGTCAAAATCAGTCTGCACCAAAAAACATTTTGACTAACTACCCTGAAAGGCAGTCAAAATCAGTCTGCACCAAAAAAACATTTTGACTAACTACCCCAAAAGGCAGTCAAAATCAGTCTGCACCAAAAAATGTTTTGACTAACTACCCCAAAAGGCATTCAAAATCAGTCTGCACCAAAACACATTTTGACTAACTACCCTGAAAAGCAGTCAAAATCAGTCTGCACCAAAAAATGTTTTGACTAACTACCCTGAAAGGCAGTCAAAATCAGTCTGCACCAAACAACATTTTGACTAACTACCCTGAAAGGCAGTCAAAATTAGTCTGCACCAAAAAATGTTTTGACTAACTACCCTGAAAGGCAGGTAAAATCAGTCTGCACCAAAAAATGTTTTGACTAACTACCCTGAAAGGCAGTCAAAATTAGTCTGCACCAAAAAACATTTTGACTAACTACCCTGAAAGGCAGTTAAAATCAGTCTGCACCAAAAAATGTTTTGACTAACTACCCCAAAAGGCATTCAAAATCAGTCTGCACCAAAAACCGTTTTGACTAACTACCCTGAAAGGCAGTCAAAATCAGTCTGCACCAAAAAACGTTTTGACTAACTACCCTGAAAGGCAGTCAAAATCAGTCTACACCAAAAAACATTTTGACTAACTACCCCAAAAGGCCGTCAAAATTAGTCTGCACCAAAAAACATTTTGACTAACTACCCCAAAAGGCAGTCAAAATCAGTCTGCACCAAAAAACATTTTGACTAACTACCCCAAAAGGCAGTCAAAATTAGTCTGCACCAAAAAACGTTTTGACTAACTACCCCAAAAGGCAGTCAAAATTAGTCTGCACCAAAAAACATTTTGACTAACTACACTGAAAGACAGTTAAAATCAGTCTGCACAAAAAACGTTTTGACTAATTACACTGAAAGGCAGTCAAAATCAGTCTGCACCAAAAAACGTTTTGACTAACTACCCTGAAAGGCAGTTAAAATCAGTCTGCACCAAAAAACATTTTGACTAACTACCCTGAAAGGCAGTTAAAATCAGTCTGCACCTAAAAACATTTTGACTAACTACCACAACAGGCATTATAGACAATTTTTTCTATTTGATTAATCAAATGTTATAGATTTTTTTCACTAGCTCGTACCAAGTTTTACTAGACTGGGGCTTAGTTTTTGACACAGACTGCAAAATTGGGTAATCAACAAGAAATTTTAATATAAATATGTTATTGATGCAACAGAGTATTATTGTCTCCCCTGCGATGCGACAAAATTCACTGTAGGTGAGACACAGCGGTCACACTGTTTAACGTTGTCAGCGTCAACTTTTTGGTAAAAAAAAATGTTTTTTTAATAAAATGTATATCTGAAGGATCCATTTGATCTGTACCATGGGATGAAACAATGACTATGTCATTTCCAAATAGATATATGGTGTATTAGGCAGATTTTGTTTGAAATTTTCTACATAAGTGTCTAGATTATTGCATATTCTGTCTTCAGCAGATTTGTAATATGTTTCAGAATACAGGATTTTACTTCAAATTATCAATAATTTCTTTTGGAGGAAGAGCTGGGGATATGTGCCAAAACTCAAACCTATCCTACAGTCTCCATCTTTTGTGGTCCAGACAAACATTTGGATGTTCAGTCATGATCGTATGGTAGTTAAATTTATAACTACCTATGCAATCAGTGCCTATCACCACTAAAGGTGTGAGTTCGAAACCCTGCTCAGGCGAGGTGTACTCAATGCAACATTATGTGATAAAGTTTGTCAGTGACTTACGACAGCTCCATGGTTTTCTCCGGATACTCTGATTTCCTCCACCAATAAAACTGACTGTGATGATATAACTGAAATATTGTTGAAAGTGGCATTAAACACCATAAACCAAACCAACCAATTCAAACCTTATTAACAGTACTATTTAAATATCACAAAGCACTCCACTTTTTGACAACTAACGTTGTAAGTTCGAATCCCACTCATGATGAGGTGTACTTGATACAACATTATGTGATCCTCCACCAATAAAACTGAAATATTGTTGAAAGTGGCGTTAAACACGATAACTCTAACCCTCCACTTTTTGGATAGCTGATTCAGGACTATATTGTATTTTTTCCATGCACCCAAAATTTTCAAATATTTTGAAGAATTTTTTCCCAAAATAACTATTTTGTTCCAAAGAATTGGACTATCTTCCACTAAAGATACAAATAATGTATATCTTTCTTCATTTTTCAGGCAAAATGTTTTAGACGATGGTTAGAAAATGTTAGGAGTTCAGCTCTGAAAGGTAGAGGGGTCAGTTTGGAGAACGTTAACTCAGTGGAGCATGCTCAGTTGCTTGAGACAGCCAACTATGGCGTCTGCTTACAAAGGTATTACTGATATTTATATGATTACAGGCAACCAAAAGAACACTCACATGAAAACAGACTCACATACTTATCTGCAAATTTGATTATCTTTTTAAGGTCTGACACAAAAATATATCTAAAATATGTTAGCTTTGGTTATCCTGTATAGGCCCTTTGGTTTTATTGCTCCCAAAACTTTAAATTATTTGGCTTTCCAATCTTTCGAATTTGAGCGTACCTGATAAAGGTTATTCCAGAAACGCATTGTGCACGCTAATTTTGATATCTACGTTTTTATTTATGAAAGATTAAGTGGAAAATAATAGGACTGAGTTCTGTCCAATTTTATGCTTTCTGAAAATTAAAAAAACACAATATTACTCTTATAATTAACTGAAGTTATTACTGAAAGAGAGAGAAAATAATTATCCTTTAGCATTTTTTTTCTCACCCACTTCATGAAAAAATATTTTTAGAGAAGAAATAGAAATAAAAAATTACCTGCTTTCTTCTTTTTTTGGCCTTAAAATTTCAATAAAGTTTGATGAGAAATTGTTTTATCATACATAACTGTTTCATTTTTCAATACAAAAATATCTCCTGTTAAATCTTCATAACTCTCTGTCTGTTTATCATTTTTAGAGCCGAGATATTCAACAGAGAACATTTACTGCGACTAATGTTGAAACGTTGGCGACGGAGATGGATCTCTCATGCTGGAGAACGGGCCGCAGATACCCTACACAAACAACACACCCTTAGAAAAGGGATGAATGCCTTTAAATGGGCCATAAGTAGGTCTAGAATTCAGATAGAGATCCTACAGTCCAGGGCCAGGGGAGTACTCATTAATTCTAAATTTTTGAAGGTAATATTAAATGTTTCTTTAGTTATAGTGTTGTAATTGAAATGCAATTTATTTTCGGAATAAAGTTACTATAAAGTTGGTTATTTTGGTAGATGTCAACTTCTGTTATTTGACATAAAAAAATATTTTACGATTTATATTTTCGGGATCATGATCATGTTGCCATTATAGTATTGTTTTAGAATTTAAGAATGACGAATTAAATTTTTGTATTTTTGAAATTTGCATTCTACTAAAATAATCTGCAGTATGGTATTAAAATGTTGGATTATGAGCGTGAATAGCTGTGAATACATGTTTACATTGATATCAGTTTTGTTCCTCATACAAGGAATTATAAATATTAGCAGAGATATTTTAAATGTTGTAGAGTAATCTCCCTTTTATGACCCCTAAAAGTGGTTAGGGATAATTTATTTTTAAACATTTTTATTTCGATAAGGAATAGTAAAAATTACCAAATAAAAGTGGTGGTATCTGTTGGTATGAGTCTTATAAAACAGGAAGTGTATTATTAATAAACTGCTCCATCCCACTATAAATAGATATGTTTATTTACATATGATATGTACATTGTTGTTCTAAACACTTGTGGCAGTCCATAGTTTCAAAAAATAAATCCATGTAAAGAGATAATAGATTTTTAATCAGACTTCATGGGAAATAAATATTTTGATGATACAATGTAGATTGGTTTATGGTGTAACCATGTTTAATGCTACTTTGAACAATATTTCAGTTATATTGTGGCAGTCACTTTTATTGTTGGAGGAGACCAGAGTACCCTGATGATAGATAACGAAGGCAGTAAGCAAAGCTAACTGTATGAAAACTTCCATGTTATTGTTATATACAATATTTAACATTATGTACATTAATTTATAATTTTGAATTTTATAGTGGCAGGCAAGAACAGAAGCCAACAGACAGATGAGAATGGAAATGTCGTTTGCCAGATGGAGGGTATTTACGTCAGAATCGCAAAAGTATGTCAAATATTTTATTTATTTACACTCACATTTTTAAAATATTTTACATTTAATATATCTCTGCATAAACTGACATTTTATATAACATTTTGATAATAGCATATATTTCAATATACAATCTTCAATATAAAACAAAATAATAAAAAATAAAAGTATAGCTTTGATCATATTAACATTTAAAGATATGTAATAACAGAAATTTAAACATACATGTTACATATTATGACAAAATGACAGCTGTATATTAAAACACATGTGTATATTGAACACAAGTTTAAAGCATCTGTATGAAGCAAATTAAGAATTTCTTTTCTATTCCCTTTCTTTTCAATTTTATAAATCTTTATGAATTAAGTATGTCCAATTAAAAATGTAATTATAAGCATGTCTAATTTAAAAGCGAACATTTTTTTCTCAAAGATGATAATGATTTACAGTTGAACCAGTCCTCACAATGAGCACCGGTTCTCCAGCCCAAGACCAGTAAAACTTTGTTCGGACCAGTAAATTTTCCAGTTATTATTATACCCCCCGCAAACAAAGTTTGGGGGGGTATATAGGAATCACCCTGTCCGTCCGTCTGTCCATGTACCATGTAAGCGCAACTCCTCCTAAACGGCTTATTGGATTTTTATGAAACTTTACACATTTGTAGTACACTACCTGCAGATGTGCATGAAGGAATATGGTTGCTGTCCAAAATTTTAAAGGGGAGATAATTCAACTTATACTTTCACAAAAAGGGGGGGGCATGTACCTTGTAAGTGCAACTCCTACTAAACTGCTCATTGAATTTTTATGAAACTTTACACAGTTGTAGTACACAACCTGCAGATGTGCATGAAGGAATACCGTTGCTGTCTAAAATTTAGAAGGGGAGATAATTCAACTTATACTTTCACGAAAAGGGGGGTCGTGTACCTTGTAAGCGCACCTCCTCCTAATCGGCTGATTGGAGTTTTGTGAAACTTTACACAGTTGTAGTACACTACCTGCAGATGTGCATGAAGGAATATGGTTGCTGTCCAAAATTTAAAAGGGGAGATAATTCAACTTATACTTTCACGAAAAGGGGGGAGGGGGCATGTACCTTGTAAGTGCAACTCTTACTAAACTGCTTATTGAATTTTTATGAAACTTTACACAGTTGTAGTACACAACCTGCAGATGTGCATGAAGGAATACCGTTGCTGTCTAAAATTTAGAAGGGGACATAATTAACTTGCTAATATACCTGTATTCCAAAGTTTGATCATCATAGTATTGCAAGTGGGGGGTATCACTCAGTGAGGTCACTCACAGTTCTTGTTTAAAACTATATAAAAATAAATTCAAGAATTTTATTTGGATCAGCAAATTCAAATTTTCATTTCAAGGACTATTGAACTCTCACTGCATTGTCATGGAAGCAAAAGTCATTTTAAATTTACAGTGACCAAAGTTCCTTGTGACCTATTGCCCTCTCTTAGTGTCCATCTATGTAAATTATATATAGCTAGTCCTCTAAAATATTTCTCATCTCATTTCAAGGGCAGTCGTAGTCGTGATCGTATGGTAGTTGGATTTACAACTACCTATGCAATCAGTACCTATCGCTACTAACATTGTGAGTTCAAATCCCACTCAGGCGATACAACATTCGTTCTGACATCTAATATAGATGATATTAGAAGTAATAATTTCAGATTGGATGAAAAAAAAATTAAATCTTCTTTTTGGAAATCGCAGGAACAATTTTACAGAATTATCTATGAATGTTGCATGTACGGTCATCTATAAAGTCAGTCCTCACGATGAGCACCAATCCTCCGGCCCAAGACCAGTAAAACTTTAGACCAGTAAATTTTTCAGTTTTTAGCTCACCTGGCCAAATGTGAGCTTTTGCCATCACTTGGCGTCCGTCCGTCGTACGTCATAAACTTTCACATTTAAATCTTCTCCTCTGAAACCCCTGAACCAAATTAAACCAAACCTGGCAGGGATGGTCCTTGGGTGGGTCCCTTTCAAAATTGTGTCCGACAGACCCGCCCTCCATTCAAGATGGCTGCTGTTACTAAAAATAGAAATTTCTTCAATTGTCCATTGCTGCTTTATTATAAATCTAAATGAGCTCAAATTTTAACTGCAGCTACATGGAAATGAGTAGTTTATTATTTATTCCGGGTTTTTTTAGTGAAATTTTTCTTTCAGCTGATTTATACCGATTATGCAAATTAGACATATTTTGATAAAAGATCACATCTAAATCTATTCCTCTGAAACCGCTGAACCAAATTAAACCAAACCTGGCAAGGATGGTCCCTAGGTGGGTCCCTTTCAAAATTGTGTCTGACAGATCCGCCCTCCATTCAAGATGGCTGTTGTTACTAAAAATAGAAATTTATTCAATTGTCCATTGCTGCTTTAGTATAAGTCAAAATGGGCTCAAATTTTAACTGCAGTTACATGGCAAGGTGTAGTTTAACATATATTCCGGGTTTTTCTGTGAAATATTTCTTTCAACCGATTTACACCGATTATGCAAATTAGGCATATTTTGATAAAAGATCACATTTAAATCTTTTCCTTTGAAACCGCTGAACCAAATTACACCAAACCTGGCAGGGATGGTCCTTGGGTGGGTCCCTTTCAAAATTGTGTACGACAGCCCCGCCCTCCATTCAAGATGGCTGCTGTTACTAAAAATAGAAATTTCTTCAATTGTTCATTGCTGCTTTATTATAAATCAAAATTAACTCAAATTTTAACTGCAGCTACATGGCAATGAGTAGTTTAACATATATTCTGGGTTTTTCTGTGAGATTTTTTCAGCCAGATTATTCCGTTTAGGAATATTATGAGATAAAAATCACATCAAAATCTTTTGCTCAGAAATTTGAGTTGAAATGATCTTTGGCTGGCCCACTTTCAAAATTATGTGTAACACTCCCATTTTCTATCAACTTTAGATGTCAAATTGAAAACCAAGTGAGCGATTACAGGCTCCTGGGAGCCTCTAATTTTATTTAGAACTATATAAAAATATATTAAAAAATTTGATTTGGACCAGTAAATTAAAATTTTCATTTTGAGGACTAAAATGAAATTTTTTTTAATTTTCTTTTTGAAAATCACAGGAACAATTTTACAGAAACTCTACCAGGAATCATATATTTATGTTCCATGTATGGTGCTCTACAAAGTGTGTATTTTATCTTTGTGATGATCAGAAATCCAGAGGATGACACTCCGACACTGCAAAAATACTAAAAAATCCATGAAATTACCAATCCAAATTGTATGTAAATGGTTACTTATAAGCTTGTGAGCTATGCATACTCAGGTGAGCCTCTGGTTTCTCATGTATTGAGTAGGTTTACTTTTAAAGAAGATTTGGTTTTTGATGGGAGTGGGATGTGGTTAATTGATAGTTGATTGAGAGACATATTTTCACTACACAATACCCACACAATTTTTAAGTCAAATTTTCCTTCCTTAAAACACTCATATTTTGTATTATTATGGAATACCGCTACTCTTAATAATGAATTACTTATAGCCTTATCACCTTAAGAGTAGCGGTATTCCATAATCCCTGCGTACCTACCCATGTCCAACACCAATGGCTCAATTTTAGGAAAACTAACATTTTGTTAAGGGTGGCCTAATTACAAGTTATAATGCACATTAACTATAATATAATGGTTTTTAACATTTAAATATATATCCTCTAAAATGGTCGACAAGTCATAATAAGCCCTTACGATCAGAGGTTAATCTGGTTTAAAACATTTTAACTATAGGTATTAACGTATAAGTAAATTATCTACAGGGACATTCTACCGTACTTATTTTAACGATTTCTTTTTAAATTAAAATGTTTTGCCCTTTCAGTTGTAAAATTGGATGCTTGTGATCATTTTCTACTTAAATTGTAATTAACTGGTAATTTAATACATATACATTTACAATGATATAGTTAAATAAATAGTCAACTATTTTTCTATTGGGGGTGATTTTTCAATCAATACGTTTGAGAATTTATTCTCGGTATTTAAAGGAATTTTAATGCAACTCTGGGTTTGCTAATACAAAACTTTTTTATATGTAAATATGCACATTAAATAATAATCTCACAGTTGTTATTCCAGAGTGAAAGGAAAAAAAGAATAAAGTAAATATTTAGTTTAACAAATAATAGCTGTGTGTCGTAAATCCGTTAACAAGGTGAATAGTAAACATTTATAGTGTCTCATTATTATCAACTAAGAAGATGATTATGGAGCAATTTTAAAGCCCCTTCTGTTTATCCAGTAAACAATTTTTGAATTCGTTGAACTTGGTTCCTGTTGACTGCTCATAATGATTTTGATTTTAATTTTCTACTGATATTCATAAAATAAAAAATTCAAATATATCAAGCTTCCGACCTGTAATCATCCTCTTTTATGTAGAATTGTGAAATCATCATGGGCAGCATTGTCATTATCTACACATAGTCTGTCTGTCCGTCTGTAAACTTTTGACCTGTCTATCTAAATCTTCTCTGAAATTACATGACCGATTGCGAATAAACTTGGCAGGTGTATTGTCCTGTATAAATGTAATGTTTTTCATTTTGACTAGAACTTTCAATATGGCTTCCATCAAGACCAAGTATTTTTCTTCTGAGATATTGAAAGGTTGATTAAATTGTTATTTGGTATAAATATTTCTTATTTAGCTCTCTGCAGAGTTTGTATGGCTTCTTCCATAGGACTTATTTTAACATATGGCCCTAGGAAAAAAATAATTTGAAAATTAATCTTGTCTTAAAAGACAAAACCAATTGTAAGCAAACATGTTCTCTGAACTATTTCATACTAAATTTTGTGTTGATTGGAAATCCCAGATTGCCATAACATTTTGCTCTCAATGGAAAAACGTTGAAAAATATCTATTTCAAAACTACTTAACTGCATGATTTCATGGGAATATTTATGTATAAATGTTAAAACAATTTCTCACAAAACTGACAGAATTTAAACTGTTTGTGGTCTTCTACTTAGTGATGTTTATGTATTTTTTTTTTTTTTTTTTTTTTATCAAAATGCAAATGGCCACCAAAGCAATTGGTTTAATACAGCGCCATGTACAGTTGTGTAAAGATCTCTTCTCTTATCTTATGGTACAATGTAGGACCTTCCGTTTCTATTTTTAATAGAACAGTAACTTATCCAGCAGAATTGCTGATCATGAGTGCTAGAACTAGATAATAAAGATTTGACAGAGTTAAAATTTTTAATAAAAAAATAGCAGTTATAGCACTGTTTCTCTGAACCTAGAAGGATAACACATCTTTGCAGTGAGTAATAGGAGTATTGTTGAAACATGTTTATGGTAGGTCAACATGACATGATTGCAAATTAGATCGTCTTCTTGATATGAATACAAATTAGGTCATCTTTCTTGATATGAATACAAATTAGGTCATCTTCTTAATATGATAAAAAATTAGGCCATCATGACATGATTATGTACTGCAAATAAGTATTGAACTTTCTAAATAGTATTAAGATAATTTGATGTTCTGACAAATGTTCAGATTTTCAGTGTGCACTTTATTTTTGGAGGATATTGCACAACCTGAAAATGATAGCACATTGTTCTTACCAAAACTGTTAAAAATTGTTTAAATATGTCCTTTCTTTCACATTCCGTTAATAAAGAAGTTCGTTTTGTGTACCCAAAATGTTCATTATGATTTTAAAACTTATAGAAAGGAGTTAAGTTGTAGTACAGAACTATGGATGTAAGTATTGCCTGACCATTGATGTTTTTTGTTGGTGACCCAGGGTTCAAAGGCATTTGTGGTTGCATGGAATATGGGATGATTATCTGTTATCGTCATAGTTACACTGAGTGACTGAAGAAATAACTAGGGTTGATTCCATTATGTGGTTCGCACAACAAAAGTTATGGTTCCCTGTTTATGATTAGTCTAGGGAAACAAAGGATACCATATTATGGTTCCACTGGTTTAAAACTACACAATGGAAAACACTCTAGGAAACCTGCAGTTTTGCAACACTTCTGATTTGTTTGCCACTAGGTTTGACCCATTAAATGTCTGGTTTGCTTTAATCAAAATTATCCAGTGATTTGAGTGAATATTATTGAAAGTGGCATTAAACACCATAACCATCACCATATTCATCACTGGCTAATTTAGATTTTTCAATGTAGTTGTAAAGATATGCAAGAAATGTTGCAGAATATTTGTTCATCCTGTTTTATAAATATATAATGTGACAGCATGTACACTACAAACCTACCACCAAACCAAGCTAAAGCTATCTTTGCCTGTAAAAGATGATCCTTCGTTTTTCTAATTTCTTGAATTTACAGTAATTATGAAAAGAAAGCTTAGACAGTGATGGTAAACAATTCTACCAATATCAGCAAAACAAACCTCTCACTTCAAACCATTAAACACAAAAAAAAAAAAAAAATGACATATTGTCGACCATCTCTGTTGACATGATATATTATCATTCATATACAAAAATGTAATATTCTTCTGCACATTCACTTTACAGCAGGGGGCCGTCGTGGCCCTGATCGTATGGTATTGGTAGTAACAAAAATAGAAGTTAATATTAAAATTAGTTCATATAGGTAAATTTCAGGCTGTGATTTTGAAATACATTTTGTATAATATTTTGTAGTTAATGAGTGAAATCTATAGCAGTCGAGAATCTTATGAATTTATTAGCATGCACAGCAAAAATAAATTGGCTTAGACTTGAATTATGTGTACTATTAAAAACCACTCTCCACAATATTTCAGTTATATAGGATCCCTGTGGTTGTTTTTTTTGTCTGTATCTGTAACGTCATATTGTGATGTCGGGAACAATGACGATGGTATTTGTACGATTACCTCACCTGTATTTGTACGAGTACCTCACCTATACTTGTACAAGTACCTCACCTGTATTTGTACGAGTACCTCACCTGTATTTGTACGAGTACCTCACCTGTATTTGTACGAGTACCTCACCTGTATTTGTATGAGTATCTCACCTGTATTTGTACGAGTACCTCACCTGTATTTGTATGAGTACCTCACCTGTATTTGTACGAGTACCTCACCTCTATTTGTACGAGTATCTCACCTGTATTTGTACGAGTACCTCACCTGTATTTGTACGAGTACCTCACCTGTATTTTTACGAGTACCTCATCTGTATTTGTACAAGTTCCTCACCTGTATTTGTACGAGCACCTCACCTGTATTTGTACAAGTACCTCACCTGTATTTGTACAAGTACCTCACCTGTATTTGTACCAGTACCTCACCTGTATTTGTACGAGTATCACCTGTATTTGTACGAGTACCTCACCTGTATTTGTACGAGTATCTCACCTGTATTTGTACGAGTACCTCACCTGTATTTGTACGAGTACCTCATCTGTATTTCTACGAGTACCTCACCTGTATTTGTACAAGTACCTCACCTGTATTTGTACGAGTATCTCACCTGTATTTGTACGAGTACCTCACCTGTATTTGTACGAGTACCTCACCTGTATTTGTACAAGTACCTCACCTGTATTTGTATGAGTATCTCACTTGTATTTGTACGAGTACCTCACCTGTATTTGTATGAGTACCTCACCTGTATGTTGCTTTCTCGTTGATAAATAAACATTAGAGAATACAGAAGGGGCAATCAAAAATGGACAATCCAGAGAAACTGACAACTGCACCTGGGAAATGAAATTCTGTAACATCAATAAGACAAAGATGACCAGATGTATCATTTATTGGCAAAAATTAACTGCAAACTCAGTGTCGTTTTACACTCATTTTAGGACATTGGTTATGCTCATTGAAGACACTTTTGTGACTATGAAATAAAGAACAATAATAAAAGCACTGTTCCTTTACTTTAATTTGTTTCTAAGTGTAATATTGGATAATCACTCATGTTCATTTACATCGATATTCTTTCGTACTAAATATCTGTTAGAGATAACTATCATCCTACTACAGGTCACTGACAAACTTTATTTATTTACTTAAGGTTGTATTGATTGGAAACCCTCATATTTGGTTTGGTTGGTTTATGGTGTTTAAAACCACTTTCAACAATATTTCAGTTATATCGTGGCAGTCAGTTTTATTGGTGGAGGTAACAGGAGTACCCGGTGAAAACCACAGACCTGTTGTAAGTCACTAACAAACTTAGTGGTGATAGGCACTGATTGCACAGGTAGTTGTGTATCCAACTACCATACGATCACGGCCATGACGGCCCCTCTCATATTGGGGAGTCAAGTTGGTAATCTTTAGAGGTGATAAGGCACTGATCTATAAGTTGATCTATTTCACCTATTATGTGATCATGAACATGCAGGTCTCATGCAAAATAAATATATTTAAACAGTAGTCCTTCTTATAAGACCACCCATTGTGTAATGAAAGGGTGGCCTTATGAGAGGTCATATTATGAGAGGTATGACCTCTCTTTAAGAGTTACTGTTTAGTAGTATTTTACTATCTCAGTACATCTGAAATCTGAACTGATAAGGAGGGGAACTACTGTAAAGATGATATTGTTAATTTCACAAAAAAAACAACAAAAAATCAGTCCTAAATCTTTGATTATCAAGGTATTTTCTCATTGGAACTTTATCTGTTTGTTTATATGGCATCATGAATATAATTACCCAGTAAAGCTAAAAGCATTTTTGTCAGTATCTTAAAGATGTAATGGAAAAAAATGTTTTGATAACAGACATCTATGACAAAATGATGATAAGAAAGAACTATTTTGAATGATTGAAGAGCATTAGAATAGATTACATACACAGATAAATTCTGTAAGAAAATTGCTTTCATTATTTTATAAATGATTATAGATGTTAAACACACACAGTACCACTTTCAATAATATTTCTGTCATATCATGGCAGTGTGTTTTATTGGTGGAGGAAACTGGCACGAGGGAGTAAACAGGTGTGAAACAATCACATAAACTTATGTAGTGATAGGGGCACTGATTACATAGTTAGATATATAACACACCCCCCTTTTATAAGGCCACTCCTTCTGCAATAAAAAAAATGGCATAAGATAGATGGCCTTTCTTGAGGGGGGACAATTTAGTAGTATTTTACTATCTCAGTGCATCTGAAATCTGTCCTGATAAGTGGCCTTTGGTGGAGGTAGCTATATAAGACTAAGAGGGGGACTACTGTTTTAGAGTTTCCCATAACCAAAGTAGATTACCACAATAAAAGAATATCTACAAAGGTTCTGGTACACAGGAATTAGTTTGTTATAACAGAAATTCTTTGGGAGCCATCATGGTCGTGATCATATGGTAGTTGGATTTACAACAGAAATTCTTTGGGAGCCATCATGGTCGTGATCATATGGTAGTTGGATTTACAACAGAAATTCTTTGGGAACCGTCATGGTCGTGATCGTATGGTAGTTGGATTTACAATTACCTGCGCAATCAGTGCCTACCACCTCTAATGTTGTGAGTTCGAATCCAGGTCATGGTGAGGTGTACTCGATACAACTTTATGTGATAAAGTTTGTCAGTGACTTGCAACAGATCGGTGGTTTTCTCCGTGTACTCCAGTTTCCTCCACCAATTAAACTAACCGCCATGATATGTAACTGCAATATTGTTGAACATGGCGTTAAGCATCATTACCCTCTTTTTTCCTGAGAAATTGAGAAAACAAAATTGTTTTTGGCTCCGTTATTTCATTGTTAATATATAATAGAAACATTTTGCTCCCAATTAAATTGTAATATTATATACTTATAGGGTAAAGAGATTAAGGAGTGCCCTAGACAGGAAGTTACTGGATCATTCTTTACATCAGTGGAGCTGCCGATTCCAGATGAGACTAAAAGAAAACGCTGCTGATCATTATTATAGGTTTGTCAACCATGAGATTCAAACATTAATATGTTCATATATCATATAGTATTTCAGATATCTTTGAATATTACGATATATCAGCAAAATCTGTCTAAGGTAGATCGTGAATTCGAGTCCAGATCGGGTCAAACCAAAGACTATAAAATTGGTATTTGTTGTTTCTCCGCTAAGCCCGCAGCACTAAGGAGAAAGGGCAAAGACTGGTTGGCTTGGAATCAGGAGTGGGGTGACATGTCTATCCATAGACTGTTGTTTCAGTGAGCTAGCGAGAATGAAAATCCAACTAAGCGTCTAAAGTCTTCTCCTATAAACAATTATAATGTTGTGACTTATTGTATATAGAAGAAGACTTCATAAATTTGTTAAACTTGTGTCTTATCTTTTTTGCACATTTAAGCAAATTTATATGTTTAAACTAAACCTGTCTAAACCGAACCCTGAATAAAAGAGAATATATAAACTGAACATTATATGAAGTCCCAGTTTAAGAAATCTTTGTTTATTTAACCTATATAAACAGAACACCTGTCTATTCCAAACACAAAAATTGGTCCCAATAAGGTTTGGTTTAGACAGATTTCACTTTATGTCTTCACCACTGCAGAGGTTAAAAATCACAAAGTGGAAGATATTCCTATTTTCGACTTTGGTCAAATAGTAGAATCTATTTCTTCTGTATTTAACTCCTGAAATTGATTTGTAAGGATTGATTGGTGTTTAATGCCAACTTAAGCAATATTTCTGTAAGGATTAAGATATTGTACCATTCAGGTAGCTGTTTCACTAATAAAATAGGACATGATGAGTAGGGACTGCCTTTAGTTACTCTAATAAAATAGGACATGATGAGTAGGGGCTGCCTTTAGTTACACTAATAATATAGGACATGATGAGTAGGGACTGCCTTTAGTTACTCTAATAAAATAGGACATGATGAGTAGGGGCTGCCTTTAGTTACACTAATAAAATAGGACATGATGAGTAGGGGCTGCCGTTAGTTACACTAATAAAATAGGACATGATGAGTAGGGGCTGCCTTTAGTTAAACTAATAAAATAGGACATGATGAGTAGGGGCTGCCTTTAGTTACACTAATAAAATAGGACATGATGAGTAGGGGCTGTCATTAGTTACACTAATAAAATAGGACATGATGAGTAGGGGCTGTCTTTAGTTACACTAATAAAATAGGACATGGTGAGTAGGGGCTGCCTTTAGTTACACTAATAAAATAGGACATGATGAGTAGGGGCTGCCTTTACTTACACTAACAAAATAGGACATGATGAGTAGAGGCTGCCTTTAGTTACACTAATAAAATAGGACATGATGAGTAGGGGCTGCCTTTAGTTACACTAATAAAATAGGACATGATGAGTAGGGGCTGCCTTTAGTTACACTAATAAAATAGGACATGGTGAGTAGGGGCTGCCTTTAGTTACACTAATAAAATAGGACATGATGAGTAGGGGCTGCCTTTACTTACACTAATAAAATAGGACATGATGAGTAGAGGCTGCCTTTAGTTACACTAATAAAATAGGACATGATGAGTAGGGGCTGCCTTTAGTTACACTAATAAAATAGGACATGATGAGTAGAGGCTGCCTTTAGTTACACTAATAAAATAGGACATGATGAGTAGGGGCTGCCTTTAGTTACACTAATAAAATAGGACATGGTGAGTAGGGGCTGCCTTTAGTTACACTAATAAAATAGGACATGATGAGTAGGGGCTGCCTTTACTTACACTAATAAAATAGGACATGATGAGTAGAGGCTGCCTTTAGTTACACTAATAAAATAGGACATGATGAGTAGGGGCTGCCTTTAGATACACTAATAAAATAGGACATGATGAGTAGAGGCTGCCTTTAGTTACACTAATAAAATAGGACATGGTGAGTAGGGGCTGCCTTTAGTTACACTAATAAAATAGGACATGATGAGTAGGGGCTGCCTTTACTTACACTAATAAAATAGGACATGATGAGTAGGGGCTGCCTTTAGTTACACTAATAAAATAGGACATGATGAGTAGGGGCTGCCTTTAGTTACACTAATAAAATAGGACATGATGAGTAGAGGCTGCCTTTAGTTACACTAAAAAACATAGGACATGATGAGTAGGGGCTGCCTTTAGTTACACTAATAAAATAGGACATGATGAGTAGGGGCTGCCTTTAGTTACACTAATAAAATAGGACATGATGAGTAGGGGCTGCCTTTAGTTACACTAATAAAAAAGGACATGATGAGTAGGGGCTGCCTTTAGTTACACTAATAATATAGGACATGATGAGTAGGGGCTGCCTTTAGTTACACTAATGAAATAGGACATGGTGAGTAGGGGCTGCCTTTAGTTACACTAATAAAATAGGACATGATGAGTAGAGGCTGCCTTTAGTTACACTAATAAAATAGGACATGATGAGTAAAGGCTGCCTTTAGTTACACTAATAAAATAGGACATGATGAGTAGGGGCTGCCTTTAGTTACACTAATAAAATAGGACATGATGAGTAGGGGCTGCCTTTAGTTACACTAATAAAATAGGACATGATGAGTAGGGGCTGCCTTTAGTTACACTAATAAAATAAGACATGATGAGTAGGGGCCGTCTTTAGTTACACTAATAAAATAGGACATGATGAGTAGGGGCTGACTTTAGTTACACTAATAAAATAGGACATGATGAGTAGGGGCTGCCTTTAGTTACACTAATAAAATAGGACATGGTGAGTAGGGGCTGCCTTTAGTTACACTAATAAAATAGGACATGATGAGTAGGGGCTGCCTTTACTTACACTAATAAAATAGGACATGATGAGTAGGGGCTGCCTTTAGTTACACTAATAAAATAGGACATGATGAGTAGAGGCTGCCTTTAGTTACACTAATAAAATAGGACATGATGAGTAGGGGCTGCCTTTAGTTACACTAATAAAACAGGACATGGTGAGTAGGGGCTGCCTTTAGTTACACTAATAAAATAGGACATGATGAGTAGGGGCTGCCTTTACTTACACTAATAAAATAGGACATGATGAGTAGAGGCTGCCTTTAGTTACACTAATAAAATAGGACATGATGAGTAGGGGCTGCCTTTAGTTACACTAATAAAATAGGACATGATGAGTAGAGGCTGCCTTTAGTTACACTAATAAAATAGGACATGGTGACTAGGGGCTGCCTTTAGTTACACTAATAAAATAGGACATGATGAGTAGGGGCTGCCTTTACTTACACTAATAAAATAGGACATGATGAGTAGAGGCTGCCTTTAGTTACACTAATAAAATAGGACATGATGAGTAGGGGCTGCCTTTAGTTACACTAATAAAATAAGACATGATGAGTAGAGGCTGCCTTTAGTTACACTAAAAAAAATAGGACATGATGAGTAGGGGCTGCCTTTAGTTACACTAATAAAATAGGACATGATGAGTAGGGGCTGCCTTTAGTTACACTAATAAAATAGGACATGATGAGTAGGGGCTGCCTTTAGTTACACTAATAAAATAGGACATGATGAGTAGGGGCTGCCTTTAGTTACACTAATAATATAGGACATGATGAGTAGGGGCTGCCTTTAGTTACACTAATGAAATAGGACATGGTGAGTAGGGGCTGCCTTTAGTTACACTAATAAAATAGGACATGATGAGTAGAGGCTGTCTTTAGTTACACTAATAAAATAGGACATGATGAGTAGGGGCTGACTTTAGTTACACTAATAAAATAGGACATGATGAGTAGGGGCTGCCTTTAGTTACACTAATAAAACAGGACATGGTGAGTAGGGGCTGCCTTTACTTACACTAATAAAATAGGACATGATGAGTAGGGGCTGCCTTTACTTACACTAATAAAATAGGACATGATGAGTAGGGGCTGCCTTTAGTTACACTAATAAAATAGGACATGATGAGTAGGGGCTGCCTTTAGTTACACTAATAAAATAGGACATGGTGAGTAGGGGCTGCCTTTAGTTACACTAATAAAATAGGACATGATGAGTAGGGGCTGCCTTTAGTTACACTAATGAAATAGGACATGATGAGTAGGGGCTGCCTTTACTTACACTAATAAAATAGGACATGATGAGTAGGGGCTGCCTTTAGTTACACTAATAAAATAGGACATGATGAGTAGGGGCTGCCTTTAGTTACACTAATGAAATAGGACATGATGAGTAGGGGCTGCCTTTAGTTACACTAATAAAATAGGACATGATGAGTAGGGGCTGCCTTTAGTTACACTAATAAAATAGGACATGATGAGTAGAGGCTGCCTTTAGTTACACTAATAAAATAGGACATGATGAGTAGGGGCTGCCTTTAGTTACACTAATAA
The DNA here is from genome assembly GCA_963680875.1 of Bathymodiolus brooksi. Taxonomy (NCBI): domain Eukaryota; kingdom Metazoa; phylum Mollusca; class Bivalvia; order Mytilida; family Modiolidae; genus Bathymodiolus; species Bathymodiolus brooksi. Next base: position 54,412,109 of record OY804590.1, on the reverse strand, counting down.
AATAGGACATGATGAGTAGGGGCTGCCTTTAGTTACACTAATAAAATAGGACATGATGAGTAGGGGCTGCCTTTAGTTACACTAATAAAATAGGACATGATGAGTAGAGGCTGCCTTTAGTTACACTAATAAAATAGGACATGATGAGTAGGGGCTGCCTTTAGTTACACTAATAAAATAGGACATGATGAGTAGGGGCTGCCTTTAGTTACACTAATAAAATAGGACATGATGAGTAGGGGCTGCCTTTAGTTACACTGATAAAATAGGACATGATGAGTAGGGGCTGCCTTTAGTTACACTAATAAAATAGGACATGATGAGTAGGGGCTGCCTTTAGTTACACTGATAAAATAGGACATGATGAGTAGGGGTTGCCTTTAGTTACACTAATAAAATAGGACATGATGAGTAGGGGCTGCCTTTAGTTACACTAATAAAATAGGACATGATGAGTAGGGGCTGCCTTTAGTTACACTGATAAAATAGGACATGATGAGTAGGGGTTGCCTTTAGTTACACTAATAAAATAGGACATGATGAGTAGGGGCTGCCTTTAGTTACACTAATAAAATAGGACATGATGAGTAGGGGCTGCCTTTAGTTACACTAATAAAATAGGACATGGTGAGTAGAGGCTGCCTTTAGTTACACTAATAAAATAGGACATGATGAGTAGGGGCTGTCATTAGTTACACTAATAAAATAGGACATGATGAGTAGGGGCTGCCTTTAGTTACACTAATAATATAGGACATGATGAGTAGGGGCTGCCTTTAGTTACACTAATGAAATAGGACATGGTGAGTAGGGGCTGCCTTTAGTTACACTAATAAAATAGGACATGATGAGTAGAGGCTGCCTTTAGTTACACTAATAAAATAGGACATGATGAGTAGAGGCTGCCTTTAGTTACACTAATAAAATAGGACATGATGAGTAGGGGCTGCCTTTAGTTACACTAATAAAATAGGACATGATGAGTAGGGGCTGCCTTTAGTTACACTAATAAAATAGGACATGATGAGTAGGGGCTGCCTTTAGTTACACTAATAAAATAAGACATGATGAGTAGGGGCCGTCTTTAGTTACACTAATAAAATAGGACATGATGAGTAGGGGCTGACTTTAGTTACACTAATAAAATAGGACATGATGAGTAGGGGCTGCCTTTAGTTACACTAATAAAATAGGACATGGTGAGTAGGGGCTGCCTTTAGTTACACTAATAAAATAGGACATGATGAGTAGGGGCTGCCTTTACTTACACTAATAAAATAGGACATGATGAGTAGGGGCTGCCTTTAGTTACACTAATAAAATAGGACATGATGAGTAGGGGCTGCCTTTAGTTACACTAATAAAATAGGACATGATGAGTAGGGGCTGCCTTTAGTTACACTAATAAAATAGGACATGATGAGTAGGGGCTGCCTTTAGTTACACTAATAAAATAGGACATGATGAGTAGGGGCTGCCTTTACTTACACTAATAAAATAGGACATGATGAGTAGAGGCTGCCTTTAGTTACACTAATAAAATAGGACATGATGAGTAGGGGCTGCCTTTAGTTACACTAATAAAATAGGATATGATGAGTAGAGGCTGCCTTTAGTTACACTAATAAAATAGGACATGGTGACTAGGGGCTGCCTTTAGTTACACTAATAAAATAGGACATGATGAGTAGGGGCTGCCTTTAGTTACACTAATAAAACAGGACATGGTGAGTAGGGGCTGCCTTTACTTACACTAATAAAATAGGACATGATGAGTAGGGGCTGCCTTTACTTACACTAATAAAATAGGACATGATGAGTAGGGGCTGCCTTTAGTTACACTAATAAAATAGGACATGATGAGTAGGGGCTGCCTTTAGTTACACTAATAAAATAGGACATGGTGAGTAGGGGCTGCCTTTAGTTACACTAATAAAATAGGACATGATGAGTAGGGGCTGCCTTTAGTTACACTAATGAAATAGGACATGATGAGTAGGGGCTGCCTTTACTTACACTAATAAAATAGGACATGATGAGTAGGGGCTGCCTTTAGTTACACTAATAAAATAGGACATGATGAGTAGGGGCTGCCTTTAGTTACACTAATGAAATAGGACATGATGAGTAGGGGCTGCCTTTAGTTACACTAATAAAATAGGACATGATGAGTAGGGGCTGCCTTTAGTTACACTAATAAAATAGGACATGATGAGTAGAGGCTGCCTTTAGTTACACTAATAAAATAGGACATGATGAGTAGGGGCTGCCTTTAGTTACACTAATAAAATAGGACATGATGAGTAGGGGCTGCCTTTAGTTACACTAATAAAATAGGACATGATGAGTAGGGGCTGCCTTTAGTTACACTAATAAAATAGGACATGATGAGTAGAGGCTGCCTTTAGTTACACTAATAAAATAGGACATGATGAGTAGGGGCTGCCTTTAGTTACACTAATAAAATAGGACATGATGAGTAGGGGCTGCCTTTAGTTACACTAATAAAATAGGACATGATGAGTAGGGGCTGCCTTTAGTTACACTGATAAAATAGGACATGATGAGTAGGGGCTGCCTTTAGTTACACTAATAAAATAGGACATGATGAGTAGGGGCTGCCTTTAGTTACACTGATAAAATAGGACATGATGAGTAGGGGTTGCCTTTAGTTACACTAATAAAATAGGACATGATGAGTAGGGGCTGCCTTTAGTTACACTAATAAAATAGGACATGATGAGTAGGGGCTGCCTTTAGTTACACTGATAAAATAGGACATGATGAGTAGGGGTTGCCTTTAGTTACACTAATAAAATAGGACATGATGAGTAGGGGCTGCCTTTAGTTACACTAATAAAATAGGACATGATGAGTAGGGGCTGCCTTTAGTTACACTAATAAAATAGGACATGGTGAGTAGAGGCTGCCTTTAGTTACACTAATAAAATAGGACATGATGAGTAGGGGCTGTCATTAGTTACACTAATAAAATAGGACATGATGAGTAGGGGCTGCCTTTAGTTACACTAATAATATAGGACATGATGAGTAGGGGCTGCCTTTAGTTACACTAATGAAATAGGACATGATGAGTAGGGGCTGCCTTTAGTTACACTAATAAAATAGGACATGATGAGTAGAGGCTGCCTTTAGTTACACTAATAAAATAGGACATGATGAGTAGAGGCTGCCTTTAGTTACACTAATAAAATAGGACATGATGAGTAGGGGCTGCCTTTAGTTACACTAATAAAATAGGACATGATGAGTAGGGGCTGCCTTTAGTTACACTAATAAAATAGGACATGATGAGTAGGGGCTGCCTTTAGTTACACTAATAAAATAAGACATGATGAGTAGGGGCCGTCTTTAGTTACACTAATAAAATAGGACATGATGAGTAGGGGCTGACTTTAGTTACACTAATAAAATAGGACATGATGAGTAGGGGCTGCCTTTAGTTACACTAATAAAATAGGACATGGTGAGTAGGGGCTGCCTTTAGTTACACTAATAAAATAGGACATGATGAGTAGGGGCTGCCTTTACTTACACTAATAAAATAGGACATGATGAGTAGGGGCTGCCTTTAGTTACACTAATAAAATAGGACATGATGAGTAGGGGCTGCCTTTAGTTACACTAATAAAATAGGACATGATGAGTAGGGGCTGCCTTTAGTTACACTAATAAAATAGGACATGATGAGTAGGGGCTGCCTTTAGTTACACTAATAAAATAGGACATGATGAGTAGGGGCTGCCTTTACTTACACTAATAAAATAGGACATGATGAGTAGAGGCTGCCTTTAGTTACACTAATAAAATAGGACATGATGAGTAGGGGCTGCCTTTAGTTACACTAATAAAATAGGACATGATGAGTAGAGGCTGCCTTTAGTTACACTAATAAAATAGGACATGGTGAGTAGGGGCTGCCTTTAGTTACACTAATAAAATAGGACATGATGAGTAGAGGCTGCCTTTAGTTACACTAATAAAATAGGACATGATGAGTAGGGGCTGCCTTTAGTTACACTAATAAAATAAGACATGATGAGTAGAGGCTGCCTTTAGTTACACTAATAAAATAGGACATGATGAGTAGAGGCTGCCTTTAGTTACACTAATAATATAGGACATGATGAGTAGGGGCTGCCTTTAGTTACACTAATGAAATAGGACATGGTGAGTAGGGGCTGCCTTTAGTTACACTAATAAAATAGGACATGATGAGTAGAGGCTGCCTTTAGTTACACTAATAAAATAGGACATGATGAGTAGAGGCTGCCTTTAGTTACACTAATAAAATAGGACATGATGAGTAGGGGCTGCCTTTAGTTACACTAATAAAATAGGACATGATGAGTAGGGGCTGCCTTTAGTTACACTAATAAAATAGGACATGATGAGTAGGGGCTGCCTTTAGTTACACTAATAAAATAAGACATGATGAGTAGGGGCTGTCTTTAGTTACACTAATAAAATAGGACATGATGAGTAGGGGCTGACTTTAGTTACACTAATAAAATAGGACATGATGAGTAGGGGCTGCCTTTAGTTACACTAATAAAATAGGACATGGTGAGTAGGGGCTGCCTTTAGTTACACTAATAAAATAGGACATGATGAGTAGGGGCTGCCTTTACTTACACTAATAAAATAGGACATGATGAGTAGGGGCTGCCTTTAGTTACACTAATAAAATAGGACATGATGAGTAGGGGCTGCCTTTAGTTACACTAATAAAATAGGACATGATGAGTAGAGGCTGCCTTTAGTTACACTAATAAAATAGGACATGATGAGTAGGGGCTGCCTTTAGTTACACTAATGAAATAGGACATGATGAGTAGGGGCTGCCTTTAGTTACACTAATAAAATAGGACATGATGAGTAGGGGCTGCCTTTAGTTACACTAATAAAATAGGACATGATGAGTAGAGGCTGCCTTTAGTTACACTAATAAAATAGGACATGATGAGTAGGGGCTGCCTTTAGTTACACTAATAAAATAGGACATGATGAGTAGGGGCTGCCTTTAGTTACACTAATAAAATAGGACATGATGAGTAGGGGCTGCCTTTAGTTACACTAATAAAATAGGACATGATGAGTAGAGGCTGCCTTTAGTTACACTAATAAAATAGGACATGATGAGTAGGGGCTGCCTTTAGTTACACTAATAAAATAGGACATGATGAGTAGGGGCTGCCTTTAGTTACACTAATAAAATAGGACATGATGAGTAGGGGCTGCCTTTAGTTACACTGATAAAATAGGACATGATGAGTAGGGGCTGCCTTTAGTTACACTAATAAAACAGGACATGGTGAGTAGGGGCTGCCTTTAGTTACACTAATAAAATAGGACATGATGAGTAGGGGCTGCCTTTACTTACACTAATAAAATAGGACATGATGAGTAGAGGCTGCCTTTAGTTACACTAATAAAATAGGACATGATGAGTAGGGGCTGCCTTTAGTTACACTAATAAAATAGGACATGATGAGTAGAGGCTGCCTTTAGTTACACTAATAAAATAGGACATGGTGAGTAGGGGCTGCCTTTAGTTACACTAATAAAATAGGACATGATGAGTAGGGGCTGCCTTTACTTACACTAATAAAATAGGACATGATGAGTAGAGGCTGCCTTTAGTTACACTAATAAAATAGGACATGATGAGTAGGGGCTGCCTTTAGTTACACTAATAAAATAAGACATGATGAGTAGAGGCTGCCTTTAGTTACACTAAAAAAAATAGGACATGATGAGTAGGGGCTGCCTTTAGTTACACTAATAAAATAGGACATGATGAGTAGGGGCTGCCTTTAGTTACACTAATAAAATAGGACATGATGAGTAGGGGCTGCCTTTAGTTACACTAATAAAATAGGACATGATGAGTAGGGGCTGCCTTTAGTTACACTAATAATATAGGACATGATGAGTAGGGGCTGCCTTTAGTTACACTAATGAAATAGGACATGGTGAGTAGGGGCTGCCTTTAGTTACACTAATAAAATAGGACATGATGAGTAGAGGCTGCCTTTAGTTACACTAATAAAATAGGACATGATGAGTAGAGGCTGCCTTTAGTTACACTAATAAAATAGGACATGATGAGTAGGGGCTGCCTTTAGTTACACTAATAAAATAGGACATGATGAGTAGGGGCTGCCTTTAGTTACACTAATAAAATAAGACATGATGAGTAGGGGCTGTCTTTACTTACACTAATAAAATAGGACATGATGAGTAGGGGCTGCCTTTAGTTACACTAATAAAATAGGACATGATGAGTAGGGGCTGCCTTTAGTTACACTAATAAAATAGGACATGGTGAGTAGGGGCTGCCTTTAGTTACACTAATAAAATAGGACATGATGAGTAGGGGCTGCCTTTAGTTACACTAATGAAATAGGACATGATGAGTAGGGGCTGCCTTTAGTTACACTAATAAAATAGGACATGATGAGTAGGGGCTGCCTTTAGTTACACTAATAAAATAGGACATGATGAGTAGGGGCTGCCTTTAGTTACACTAATGAAATAGGACATGATGAGTAGGGGCTGCCTTTGGTTACACTAATAAAATAGGACATGATGAGTAGGGGCTGCCTTTAGTTACACTAATAAAATAGGACATGATGAGTAGAGGCTGCCTTTAGTTACACTAATAAAATAGGACATGATGAGTAGGGGCTGCCTTTAGTTACACTAATAAAATAGGACATGATGAGTAGGGGCTGCCTTTAGTTACACTAATAAAATAGGACATGATGAGTAGAGGCTGCCTTTAGTTACACTAATAAAATAGGACATGATGAGTAGGGGCTGCCTTTAGTTACACTAATAAAATAGGACATGATGAGTAGGGGCTGCCTTTAGTTACACTAATAATATAGGACATGATGAGTAGGGGCTGCCTTTAGTTACACTAATGAAATAGGACATGGTGAGTAGGGGCTGCCTTTAGTTACACTAATAAAATAGGACATGATGAGTAGAGGCTGCCTTTAGTTACACTAATAAAATAGGACATGATGAGTAGAGGCTGCCTTTAGTTACACTAATAAAATAGGACATGATGAGTAGGGGCTGCCTTTAGTTACACTAATAAAATAGGACATGATGAGTAGGGGCTGCCTTTACTTACACTAATAAAATAAGACATGATGAGTAGGGGCTGTCTTTACTTACACTAATAAAATAGGACATGATGAGTAGGGGCTGCCTTTAGTTACACTAATAAAATAGGACATGATGAGTAGGGGCTGCCTTTAGTTACACTAATAAAATAGGACATGGTGAGTAGGGGCTGCCTTTAGTTACACTAATAAAATAGGACATGATGAGTAGGGGCTGCCTTTAGTTACACTAATGAAATAGGACATGATGAGTAGGGGCTGCCTTTAGTTACACTAATAAAATAGGACATGATGAGTAGGGGCTGCCTTTAGTTACACTAATAAAATAGGACATGATGAGTAGAGGCTGCCTTTAGTTACACTAATAAAATAGGACATGATGAGTAGGGGCTGCCTTTAGTTACACTAATAAAATAGGACATGATGAGTAGGGGCTGCCTTTAGTTACACTAATAAAATAGGACATGATGAGTAGGGGCTGCCTTTAGTTACACTAATAAAATAGGACATGATGAGTAGAGGCTGCCTTTAGTTACACTAATAAAATAGGACATGATGAGTAGGGGCTGCCTTTAGTTACACTAATAAAATAGGACATGATGAGTAGAGGCTGCCTTTAGTTACACTAATAAAATAGGACATGATGAGTAGGGGCTGCCTTTAGTTACACTGATAAAATAGGACATGATGAGTAGGGGCTGCCTTTAGTTACACTAATAAAATAGGACATGATGAGTAGGGGCTGCCTTTAGTTACACTAATAAAATAGGACATGATGAGTAGGGGCTGCCTTTAGTTACACTGATAAAATAGGACATGATGAGTAGGGGTTGCCTTTAGTTACACTAATAAAATAGGACATGATGAGTAGGGGCTGCCTTTAGTTACACTAATAAAATAGGACATGATGAGTAGGGGCTGCCTTTAGTTACACTAATAAAATAGGACATGATGAGTAGAGGCTGCCTTTAGTTACACTAATAAAATAGGACATGATGAGTAGGGGCTGCCTTTAGTTACACTAATAAAATAGGACATGATGAGTAGGGGCTGCCTTTAGTTACACTAATAAAATAGGACATGATGAGTAGGGGCTGCCTTTAGTTACACTAATAAAATAGGACATGATGAGTAGAGGCTGCCTTTAGTTACACTAATAAAATAGGACATGATGAGTAGGGGCTGCCTTTAGTTACACTAATAAAATAGGACATGATGAGTAGGGGCTGCCTTTAGTTACACTAATAAAATAGGACATGATGAGTAGGGGCTGCCTTTAGTTACACTGATAAAATAGGACATGATGAGTAGGGGCTGCCTTTAGTTACACTAATAAAATAGGACATGATGAGTAGGGGCTGCCTTTAGTTACACTGATAAAATAGGACATGATGAGTAGGGGTTGCCTTTAGTTACACTAATAAAATAGGACATGATGAGTAGGGGCTGCCTTTAGTTACACTAATACAATAGGACATGATGAGTAGGGGCTGCCTTTAGTTACACTGATAAAATAGGACATGATGAGTAGGGGTTGCCTTTAGTTACACTAATAAAATAGGACATGATGAGTAGGGGCTGCCTTTAGTTACACTAATAAAATAGGACATGATGAGTAGGGGCTGCCTTTAGTTACACTAATAAAATAGGACATGGTGAGTAGAGGCTGCCTTTAGTTACACTAATAAAATAGGACATGATGAGTAGGGGCTGTCATTAGTTACACTAATAAAATAGGACATGATGAGTAGGGGCTGCCTTTAGTTACACTAATAATATAGGACATGATGAGTAGGGGCTGCCTTTAGTTACACTAATGAAATAGGACATGGTGAGTAGGGCTGCCTTTAGTTACACTAATAAAATAGGACATGATGAGTAGAGGCTGCCTTTAGTTACACTAATAAAATAGGACATGATGAGTAGAGGCTGCCTTTAGTTACACTAATAAAATAGGACATGATGAGTAGGGGCTGCCTTTAGTTACACTAATAAAATAGGACATGATGAGTAGGGGCTGCCTTTAGTTACACTAATAAAATAGGACATGATGAGTAGGGGCTGCCTTTAGTTACACTAATAAAATAAGACATGATGAGTAGGGGCCGTCTTTAGTTACACTAATAAAATAGGACATGATGAGTAGGGGCTGACTTTAGTTACACTAATAAAATAGGACATGATGAGTAGGGGCTGCCTTTAGTTACACTAATAAAATAGGACATGGTGAGTAGGGGCTGCCTTTAGTTACACTAATAAAATAGGACATGATGAGTAGGGGCTGCCTTTACTTACACTAATAAAATAGGACATGATGAGTAGGGGCTGCCTTTAGTTACACTAATAAAATAGGACATGATGAGTAGGGGCTGCCTTTAGTTACACTAATAAAATAGGACATGATGAGTAGGGGCTGCCTTTAGTTACACTAATAAAATAGGACATGATGAGTAGGGGCTGCCTTTAGTTACACTAATAAAATAGGACATGATGAGTAGGGGCTGCCTTTACTTACACTAATAAAATAGGACATGATGAGTAGAGGCTGCCTTTAGTTACACTAATAAAATAGGACATGATGAGTAGGGGCTGCCTTTAGTTACACTAATAAAATAGGACATGATGAGTAGAGGCTGCCTTTAGTTACACTAATAAAATAGGACATGGTGAGTAGGGGCTGCCTTTAGTTACACTAATAAAATAGGACATGATGAGTAGAGGCTGCCTTTAGTTACACTAATAAAATAGGACATGATGAGTAGGGGCTGCCTTTAGTTACACTAATAAAATAAGACATGATGAGTAGAGGCTGCCTTTAGTTACACTAATAAAATAGGACATGATGAGTAGAGGCTGCCTTTAGTTACACTAATAATATAGGACATGATGAGTAGGGGCTGCCTTTAGTTACACTAATGAAATAGGACATGGTGAGTAGGGGCTGCCTTTAGTTACACTAATAAAATAGGACATGATGAGTAGAGGCTGCCTTTAGTTACACTAATAAAATAGGACATGATGAGTAGAGGCTGCCTTTAGTTACACTAATAAAATAGGACATGATGAGTAGGGGCTGCCTTTAGTTACACTAATAAAATAGGACATGATGAGTAGGGGCTGCCTTTAGTTACACTAATAAAATAGGACATGATGAGTAGGGGCTGCCTTTAGTTACACTAATAAAATAAGACATGATGAGTAGGGGCTGTCTTTAGTTACACTAATAAAATAGGACATGATGAGTAGGGGCTTACTTTAGTTACACTAATAAAATAGGACATGATGAGTAGAGGCTGCCTTTAGTTACACTAATAAAATAGGACATGGTGAGTAGGGGCTGCCTTTAGTTACACTAATAAAATAGGACATGATGAGTAGGGGCTGCCTTTACTTACACTAATAAAATAGGACATGATGAGTAGGGGCTGCCTTTAGTTACACTAATAAAATAGGACATGATGAGTAGGGGCTGCCTTTAGTTACACTAATAAAATAGGACATGGTGAGTAGGGGCTGCCTTTAGTTACACTAATAAAATAGGACATGATGAGTAGGGGCTGCCTTTAGTTACACTAATGAAATAGGACATGATGAGTAGGGGCTGCCTTTAGTTACACTAATAAAATAGGACATGATGAGTAGGGGCTGCCTTTAGTTACACTAATAAAATAGGACATGATGAGTAGGGGCTGCCTTTAGTTACACTAATGAAATAGGACATGATGAGTAGGGGCTGCCTTTAGTTACACTAATAAAATAGGACATGATGAGTAGGGTCTGCCTTTAGTTACACTAATAAAATAGGACATGATGAGTAGAGGCTGCCTTTAGTTACACTAATAAAATAGGACATGATGAGTAGGGGCTGCCTTTAGTTACACTAATAAAATAGGACATGATGAGTAGGGGCTGCCTTTAGTTACACTAATAAAATAGGACATGATGAGTAGGGGCTGCCTTTAGTTACACTAATAAAATAGGACATGATGAGTAGAGGCTGCCTTTAGTTACACTAATAAAATAGGACATGATGAGTAGAGGCTGCCTTTAGTTACACTAATAAAATAGGACATGATGAGTAGGGGCTGCCTTTAGTTACACTAATAAAATAGGACATGATGAGTAGGGGCTGCCTTTAGTTACACTAATAAAATAGGACATGATGAGTAGGGGCTGCCTTTAGTTACACTAATAAAATAAGACATGATGAGTAGGGGCCGTCTTTAGTTACACTAATAAAATAGGACATGATGAGTAGGGGCTGACTTTAGTTACACTAATAAAATAGGACATGATGAGTAGGGGCTGCCTTTAGTTACACTAATAAAATAGGACATGGTGAGTAGGGGCTGCCTTTAGTTACACTAATAAAATAAGACATGATGAGTAGGGGCTGCCTTTACTTACACTAATAAAATAGGACATGATGAGTAGGGGCTGCCTTTAGTTACACTAATAAAATAGGACATGATGAGTAGGGGCTGCCTTTAGTTACACTAATAAAATAGGACATGATGAGTAGGGGCTGCCTTTAGTTACACTAATAAAATAGGACATGATGAGTAGGGGCTGCCTTTAGTTACACTAATAAAATAGGACATGATGAGTAGGGGCTGCCTTTACTTACACTAATAAAATAGGACATGATGAGTAGAGGCTGCCTTTAGTTACACTAATAAAATAGGACATGATGAGTAGGGGCTGCCTTTAGTTACACTAATAAAATAGGACATGATGAGTAGAGGCTGCCTTTAGTTACACTAATAAAATAGGACATGGTGAGTAGGGGCTGCCTTTAGTTACACTAATAAAATAGGACATGATGAGTAGAGGCTGCCTTTAGTTACACTAATAAAATAGGACATGATGAGTAGGGGCTGCCTTTAGTTACACTAATAAAATAAGACATGATGAGTAGAGGCTGCCTTTAGTTACACTAATAAAATAGGACATGATGAGTAGAGGCTGCCTTTAGTTACACTAATAATATAGGACATGATGAGTAGGGGCTGCCTTTAGTTACACTAATGAAATAGGACATGGTGAGTAGGGGCTGCCTTTAGTTACACTAATAAAATAGGACATGATGAGTAGAGGCTGCCTTTAGTTACACTAATAAAATAGGACATGATGAGTAGAGGCTGCCTTTAGTTACACTAATAAAATAGGACATGATGAGTAGAGGCTGCCTTTAGTTACACTAATAAAATAGGACATGATGAGTAGGGGCTGCCTTTAGTTACACTAATAAAATAAGACATGATGAGTAGAGGCTGCCTTTAGTTACACTAATAAAATAGGACATGATGAGTAGAGGCTGCCTTTAGTTACACTAATAATATAGGACATGATGAGTAGGGGCTGCCTTTAGTTACACTAATGAAATAGGACATGGTGAGTAGGGGCTGCCTTTAGTTACACTAATAAAATAGGACATGATGAGTAGAGGCTGCCTTTAGTTACACTAATAAAATAGGACATGATGAGTAGAGGCTGCCTTTAGTTACACTAATAAAATAGGACATGATGAGTAGGGGCTGCCTTTAGTTACACTAATAAAATAGGACATGATGAGTAGGGGCTGCCTTTAGTTACACTAATAAAATAGGACATGATGAGTAGGGGCTGCCTTTAGTTACACTAATAAAATAAGACATGATGAGTAGGGGCTGTCTTTAGTTACACTAATAAAATAGGACATGATGAGTAGGGGCTTACTTTAGTTACACTAATAAAATAGGACATGATGAGTAGAGGCTGCCTTTAGTTACACTAATAAAATAGGACATGGTGAGTAGGGGCTGCCTTTAGTTACACTAATAAAATAGGACATGATGAGTAGGGGCTGCCTTTACTTACACTAATAAAATAGGACATGATGAGTAGGGGCTGCCTTTAGTTACACTAATAAAATAGGACATGATGAGTAGGGGCTGCCTTTAGTTACACTAATAAAATAGGACATGGTGAGTAGGGGCTGCCTTTAGTTACACTAATAAAATAGGACATGATGAGTAGGGGCTGCCTTTAGTTACACTAATGAAATAGGACATGATGAGTAGGGGCTGCCTTTAGTTACACTAATAAAATAGGACATGATGAGTAGGGGCTGCCTTTAGTTACACTAATAAAATAGGACATGATGAGTAGGGGCTGCCTTTAGTTACACTAATGAAATAGGACATGATGAGTAGGGGCTGCCTTTAGTTACACTAATAAAATAGGACATGATGAGTAGGGTCTGCCTTTAGTTACACTAATAAAATAGGACATGATGAGTAGAGGCTGCCTTTAGTTACACTAATAAAATAGGACATGATGAGTAGGGGCTGCCTTTAGTTACACTAATAAAATAGGACATGATGAGTAGGGGCTGCCTTTAGTTACACTAATAAAATAGGACATGATGAGTAGGGGCTGCCTTTAGTTACACTAATAAAATAGGACATGATGAGTAGAGGCTGCCTTTAGTTACACTAATAAAATAGGACATGATGAGTAGAGGCTGCCTTTAGTTACACTAATAAAATAGGACATGATGAGTAGGGGCTGCCTTTAGTTACACTAATAAAATAGGACATGATGAGTAGGGGCTGCCTTTAGTTACACTAATAAAATAGGACATGATGAGTAGGGGCTGCCTTTAGTTACACTAATAAAATAAGACATGATGAGTAGGGGCCGTCTTTAGTTACACTAATAAAATAGGACATGATGAGTAGGGGCTGACTTTAGTTACACTAATAAAATAGGACATGATGAGTAGGGGCTGCCTTTAGTTACACTAATAAAATAGGACATGGTGAGTAGGGGCTGCCTTTAGTTACACTAATAAAATAAGACATGATGAGTAGGGGCTGCCTTTACTTACACTAATAAAATAGGACATGATGAGTAGGGGCTGCCTTTAGTTACACTAATAAAATAGGACATGATGAGTAGGGGCTGCCTTTAGTTACACTAATAAAATAGGACATGATGAGTAGGGGCTGCCTTTAGTTACACTAATAAAATAGGACATGATGAGTAGGGGCTGCCTTTAGTTACACTAATAAAATAGGACATGATGAGTAGGGGCTGCCTTTACTTACACTAATAAAATAGGACATGATGAGTAGAGGCTGCCTTTAGTTACACTAATAAAATAGGACATGATGAGTAGGGGCTGCCTTTAGTTACACTAATAAAATAGGACATGATGAGTAGAGGCTGCCTTTAGTTACACTAATAAAATAGGACATGGTGAGTAGGGGCTGCCTTTAGTTACACTAATAAAATAGGACATGATGAGTAGAGGCTGCCTTTAGTTACACTAATAAAATAGGACATGATGAGTAGGGGCTGCCTTTAGTTACACTAATAAAATAAGACATGATGAGTAGAGGCTGCCTTTAGTTACACTAATAAAATAGGACATGATGAGTAGAGGCTGCCTTTAGTTACACTAATAATATAGGACATGATGAGTAGGGGCTGCCTTTAGTTACACTAATGAAATAGGACATGGTGAGTAGGGGCTGCCTTTAGTTACACTAATAAAATAGGACATGATGAGTAGAGGCTGCCTTTAGTTACACTAATAAAATAGGACATGATGAGTAGAGGCTGCCTTTAGTTACACTAATAAAATAGGACATGATGAGTAGGGGCTGCCTTTAGTTACACTAATAAAATAGGACATGATGAGTAGGGGCTGCCTTTAGTTACACTAATAAAATAGGACATGATGAGTAGGGGCTGCCTTTAGTTACACTAATAAAATAAGACATGATGAGTAGGGGCTGTCTTTAGTTACACTAATAAAATAGGACATGATGAGTAGGGGCTTACTTTAGTTACACTAATAAAATAGGACATGATGAGTAGGGGCTGCCTTTAGTTACACTAATAAAATAGGACATGGTGAGTAGGGGCTGCCTTTAGTTACACTAATAAAATAGGACATGATGAGTAGGGGCTGCCTTTACTTACACTAATAAAATAGGACATGATGAGTAGGGGCTGCCTGTAGTTACACTAATAAAATAGGACATGATGAGTAGGGGCTGCCTTTAGTTACACTAATAAAATAGGACATGGTGAGTAGGGGCTGCCTTTAGTTACACTAATAAAATAGGACATGATGAGTAGGGGCTGCCTTTAGTTACACTAATGAAATAGGACATGATGAGTAGGGGCTGCCTTTAGTTACACTAATAAAATAGGACATGATGAGTAGGGGCTGCCTTTAGTTACACTAATAAAATAGGACATGATGAGTAGAGGCTGCCTTTAGTTACACTAATAAAATAGGACATGATGAGTAGGGGCTGCCTTTAGTTACACTAATAAAATAGGACATGATGAGTAGGGGCTGCCTTTAGTTACACTAATAAAATAGGACATGATGAGTAGGGGCTGCCTTTAGTTACACTAATAAAATAGGACATGATGAGTAGAGGCTGCCTTTAGTTACACTAATAAAATAGGACATGATGAGTAGGGGCTGCCTTTAGTTACACTAATAAAATAGGACATGATGAGTAGGGGCTGCCTTTAGTTACACTAATAAAATAGGACATGATGAGTAGGGGCTGCCTTTAGTTACACTGATAAAATAGGACATGATGAGTAGGGGCTGCCTTTAGTTACACTAATAAAACAGGACATGGTGAGTAGGGGCTGCCTTTAGTTACACTAATAAAATAGGACATGATGAGTAGGGGCTGCCTTTACTTACACTAATAAAATAGGACATGATGAGTAGAGGCTGCCTTTAGTTACACTAATAAAATAGGACATGATGAGTAGGGGCTGCCTTTAGTTACACTAATAAAATAGGACATGATGAGTAGAGGCTGCCTTTAGTTACACTAATAAAATAGGACATGGTGAGTAGGGGCTGCCTTTAGTTACACTAATAAAATAGGACATGATGAGTAGGGGCTGCCTTTACTTACACTAATAAAATAGGACATGATGAGTAGAGGCTGCCTTTAGTTACACTAATAAAATAGGACATGATGAGTAGGGGCTGCCTTTAGTTACACTAATAAAATAAGACATGATGAGTAGAGGCTGCCTTTAGTTACACTAAAAAAAATAGGACATGATGAGTAGGGGCTGCCTTTAGTTACACTAATAAAATAGGACATGATGAGTAGGGGCTGCCTTTAGTTACACTAATAAAATAGGACATGATGAGTAGGGGCTGCCTTTAGTTACACTAATAAAATAGGACATGATGAGTAGGGGCTGCCTTTAGTTACACTAATAATATAGGACATGATGAGTAGGGGCTGCCTTTAGTTACACTAATGAAATAGGACATGGTGAGTAGGGGCTGCCTTTAGTTACACTAATAAAATAGGACATGATGAGTAGAGGCTGCCTTTAGTTACACTAATAAAATAGGACATGATGAGTAGAGGCTGCCTTTAGTTACACTAATAAAATAGGATATGATGAGTAGGGGCTGCCTTTAGTTACACTAATAAAATAGGACATGATGAGTAGGGGCTGCCTTTAGTTACACTAATAAAATAAGACATGATGAGTAGGGGCTGTCTTTACTTACACTAATAAAATAGGACATGATGAGTAGGGGCTGCCTTTAGTTACACTAATAAAATAGGACATGATGAGTAGGGGCTGCCTTTAGTTACACTAATAAAATAGGACATGATGAGTAGGGGCTGCCTTTAGTTACACTAATAAAATAGGACATGATGAGTAGGGGCTGCCTTTACTTACACTAATAAAATAGGACATGATGAGTAGAGGCTGCCTTTAGTTACACTAATAAAATAGGACATGATGAGTAGGGGCTGCCTTTAGTTACACTAATAAAATAGGATATGATGAGTAGAGGCTGCCTTTAGTTACACTAATAAAATAGGACATGGTGACTAGGGGCTGCCTTTAGTTACACTAATAAAATAGGACATGATGAGTAGGGGCTGCCTTTAGTTACACTAATAAAACAGGACATGGTGAGTAGGGGCTGCCTTTACTTACACTAATAAAATAGGACATGATGAGTAGGGGCTGCCTTTACTTACACTAATAAAATAGGACATGATGAGTAGGGGCTGCCTTTAGTTACACTAATAAAATAGGACATGATGAGTAGGGGCTGCCTTTAGTTACACTAATAAAATAGGACATGGTGAGTAGGGGCTGCCTTTAGTTACACTAATAAAATAGGACATGATGAGTAGGGGCTGCCTTTAGTTACACTAATGAAATAGGACATGATGAGTAGGGGCTGCCTTTACTTACACTAATAAAATAGGACATGATGAGTAGGGGCTGCCTTTAGTTACACTAATAAAATAGGACATGATGAGTAGGGGCTGCCTTTAGTTACACTAATGAAATAGGACATGATGAGTAGGGGCTGCCTTTAGTTACACTAATAAAATAGGACATGATGAGTAGGGGCTGCCTTTAGTTACACTAATAAAATAGGACATGATGAGTAGAGGCTGCCTTTAGTTACACTAATAAAATAGGACATGATGAGTAGGGGCTGCCTTTAGTTACACTAATAAAATAGGACATGATGAGTAGGGGCTGCCTTTAGTTACACTAATAAAATAGGACATGATGAGTAGGGGCTGCCTTTAGTTACACTAATAAAATAGGACATGATGAGTAGAGGCTGCCTTTAGTTACACTAATAAAATAGGACATGATGAGTAGGGGCTGCCTTTAGTTACACTAATAAAATAGGACATGATGAGTAGGGGCTGCCTTTAGTTACACTAATAAAATAGGACATGATGAGTAGGGGCTGCCTTTAGTTACACTGATAAAATAGGACATGATGAGTAGGGGCTGCCTTTAGTTACACTAATAAAATAGGACATGATGAGTAGGGGCTGCCTTTAGTTACACTGATAAAATAGGACATGATGAGTAGGGGTTGCCTTTAGTTACACTAATAAAATAGGACATGATGAGTAGGGGCTGCCTTTAGTTACACTAATAAAATAGGACATGATGAGTAGGGGCTGCCTTTAGTTACACTGATAAAATAGGACATGATGAGTAAGGGTTGCCTTTAGTTACACTAATAAAATAGGACATGATGAGTAGGGGCTGCCTTTAGTTACACTAATAAAATAGGACATGATGAGTAGGGGCTGCCTTTAGTTACACTAATAAAATAGGACATGGTGAGTAGAGGCTGCCTTTAGTTACACTAATAAAATAGGACATGATGAGTAGGGGCTGTCATTAGTTACACTAATAAAATAGGACATGATGAGTAGGGGCTGCCTTTAGTTACACTAATAATATAGGACATGATGAGTAGGGGCTGCCTTTAGTTACACTAATGAAATAGGACATGGTGAGTAGGGGCTGCCTTTAGTTACACTAATAAAATAGGACATGATGAGTAGAGGCTGCCTTTAGTTACACTAATAAAATAGGACATGATGAGTAGAGGCTGCCTTTAGTTACACTAATAAAATAGGACATGATGAGTAGGGGCTGCCTTTAGTTACACTAATAAAATAGGACATGATGAGTAGGGGCTGCCTTTAGTTACACTAATAAAATAGGACATGATGAGTAGGGGCTGCCTTTAGTTACACTAATAAAATAAGACATGATGAGTAGGGGCCGTCTTTAGTTACACTAATAAAATAGGACATGATGAGTAGGGGCTGACTTTAGTTACACTAATAAAATAGGACATGATGAGTAGGGGCTGCCTTTAGTTACACTAATAAAATAGGACATGGTGAGTAGGGGCTGCCTTTAGTTACACTAATAAAATAGGACATGATGAGTAGGGGCTGCCTTTACTTACACTAATAAAATAGGACATGATGAGTAGGGGCTGCCTTTAGTTACACTAATAAAATAGGACATGATGAGTAGGGGCTGCCTTTAGTTACACTAATAAAATAGGACATGATGAGTAGGGGCTGCCTTTAGTTACACTAATAAAATAGGACATGATGAGTAGGGGCTGCCTTTAGTTACACTAATAAAATAGGACATGATGAGTAGGGGCTGCCTTTACTTACACTAATAAAATAGGACATGATGAGTAGAGGCTGCCTTTAGTTACACTAATAAAATAGGACATGATGAGTAGGGGCTGCCTTTAGTTACACTAATAAAATAGGACATGATGAGTAGAGGCTGCCTTTAGTTACACTAATAAAATAGGACATGGTGAGTAGGGGCTGCCTTTAGTTACACTAATAAAATAGGACATGATGAGTAGAGGCTGCCTTTAGTTACACTAATAAAATAGGACATGATGAGTAGGGGCTGCCTTTAGTTACACTAATAAAATAAGACATGATGAGTAGAGGCTGCCTTTAGTTACACTAATAAAATAGGACATGATGAGTAGAGGCTGCCTTTAGTTACACTAATAATATAGGACATGATGAGTAGGGGCTGCCTTTAGTTACACTAATGAAATAGGACATGGTGAGTAGGGGCTGCCTTTAGTTACACTAATAAAATAGGACATGATGAGTAGAGGCTGCCTTTAGTTACACTAATAAAATAGGACATGATGAGTAGAGGCTGCCTTTAGTTACACTAATAAAATAGGACATGATGAGTAGGGGCTGCCTTTAGTTACACTAATAAAATAGGACATGATGAGTAGGGGCTGCCTTTAGTTACACTAATAAAATAGGACATGATGAGTAGGGGCTGCCTTTAGTTACACTAATAAAATAAGACATGATGAGTAGGGGCTGTCTTTAGTTACACTAATAAAATAGGACATGATGAGTAGGGGCTGACTTTAGTTACACTAATAAAATAGGACATGATGAGTAGGGGCTGCCTTTAGTTACACTAATAAAATAGGACATGGTGAGTAGGGGCTGCCTTTAGTTACACTAATAAAATAGGACATGATGAGTAGGGGCTGCCTTTACTTACACTAATAAAATAGGACATGATGAGTAGGGGCTGCCTTTAGTTACACTAATAAAATAGGACATGATGAGTAGGGGCTGCCTTTAGTTACACTAATAAAATAGGACATGATGAGTAGGGGCTGCCTTTAGTTACACTAATAAAATAGGACATGATGAGTAGGGGCTGCCTTTAGTTACACTAATGAAATAGGACATGATGAGTAGGGGCTGCCTTTAGTTACACTAATAAAATAGGACATGATGAGTAGGGGCTGCCTTTAGTTACACTAATAAAATAGGACATGATGAGTAGAGGCTGCCTTTAGTTACACTAATAAAATAGGACATGATGAGTAGGGGCTGCCTTTAGTTACACTAATAAAATAGGACATGATGAGTAGGGGCTGCCTTTAGTTACACTAATAAAATAGGACATGATGAGTAGGGGCTGCCTTTAGTTACACTAATAAAATAGGACATGATGAGTAGAGGCTGCCTTTAGTTACACTAATAAAATAGGACATGATGAGTAGGGGCTGCCTTTAGTTACACTAATAAAATAGGACATGATGAGTAGGGGCTGCCTTTAGTTACACTAATAAAATAGGACATGATGAGTAGGGGCTGCCTTTAGTTACACTGATAAAATAGGACATGATGAGTAGGGGCTGCCTTTAGTTACACTAATAAAACAGGACATGGTGAGTAGCGGCTGCCTTTAGTTACACTAATAAAATAGGACATGATGAGTAGGGGCTGCCTTTACTTACACTAATAAAATAGGACATGATGAGTAGAGGCTGCCTTTAGTTACACTAATAAAATAGGACATGATGAGTAGGGGCTGCCTTTAGTTACACTAATAAAATAGGACATGATGAGTAGAGGCTGCCTTTAGTTACACTAATAAAATAGGACATGGTGAGTAGGGGCTGCCTTTAGTTACACTAATAAAATAGGACATGATGAGTAGGGGCTGCCTTTACTTACACTAATAAAATAGGACATGATGAGTAGAGGCTGCCTTTAGTTACACTAATAAAATAGGACATGATGAGTAGGGGCTGCCTTTAGTTACACTAATAAAATAAGACATGATGAGTAGAGGCTGCCTTTAGTTACACTAAAAAAAATAGGACATGATGAGTAGGGGCTGCCTTTAGTTACACTAATAAAATAGGACATGATGAGTAGGGGCTGCCTTTAGTTACACTAATAAAATAGGACATGATGAGTAGGGGCTGCCTTTAGTTACACTAATAAAATAGGACATGATGAGTAGGGGCTGCCTTTAGTTACACTAATAATATAGGACATGATGAGTAGGGGCTGCCTTTAGTTACACTAATGAAATAGGACATGGTGAGTAGGGGCTGCCTTTAGTTACACTAATAAAATAGGACATGATGAGTAGAGGCTGCCTTTAGTTACACTAATAAAATAGGACATGATGAGTAGAGGCTGCCTTTAGTTACACTAATAAAATAGGACATGATGAGTAGGGGCTGCCTTTAGTTACACTAATAAAATAGGACATGATGAGTAGGGGCTGCCTTTAGTTACACTAATAAAATAAGACATGATGAGTAGGGGCTGTCTTTACTTACACTAATAAAATAGGACATGATGAGTAGGGGCTGCCTTTAGTTACACTAATAAAATAGGACATGATGAGTAGGGGCTGCCTTTAGTTACACTAATAAAATAGGACATGGTGAGTAGGGGCTGCCTTTAGTTACACTAATAAAATAGGACATGATGAGTAGGGGCTGCCTTTAGTTACACTAATGAAATAGGACATGATGAGTAGGGGCTGCCTTTAGTTACACTAATAAAATAGGACATGATGAGTAGGGGCTGCCTTTAGTTACACTAATAAAATAGGACATGATGAGTAGGGGCTGCCTTTAGTTACACTAATGAAATAGGACATGATGAGTAGGGGCTGCCTTTGGTTACACTAATAAAATAGGACATGATGAGTAGGGGCTGCCTTTAGTTACACTAATAAAATAGGACATGATGAGTAGAGGCTGCCTTTAGTTACACTAATAAAATAGGACATGATGAGTAGGGGCTGCCTTTAGTTACACTAATAAAATAGGACATGATGAGTAGGGGCTGCCTTTAGTTACACTAATAAAATAGGACATGATGAGTAGAGGCTGCCTTTAGTTACACTAATAAAATAGGACATGATGAGTAGGGGCTGCCTTTAGTTACACTAATAAAATAGGACATGATGAGTAGGGGCTGCCTTTAGTTACACTAATAATATAGGACATGATGAGTAGGGGCTGCCTTTAGTTACACTAATGAAATAGGACATGGTGAGTAGGGGCTGCCTTTAGTTACACTAATAAAATAGGACATGATGAGTAGAGGCTGCCTTTAGTTACACTAATAAAATAGGACATGATGAGTAGAGGCTGCCTTTAGTTACACTAATAAAATAGGACATGATGAGTAGGGGCTGCCTTTAGTTACACTAATAAAATAGGACATGATGAGTAGGGGCTGCCTTTACTTACACTAATAAAATAAGACATGATGAGTAGGGGCTGTCTTTACTTACACTAATAAAATAGGACATGATGAGTAGGGGCTGCCTTTAGTTACACTAATAAAATAGGACATGATGAGTAGGGGCTGCCTTTAGTTACACTAATAAAATAGGACATGGTGAGTAGGGGCTGCCTTTAGTTACACTAATAAAATAGGACATGATGAGTAGGGGCTGCCTTTAGTTACACTAATGAAATAGGACATGATGAGTAGGGGCTGCCTTTAGTTACACTAATAAAATAGGACATGATGAGTAGGGGCTGCCTTTAGTTACACTAATAAAATAGGACATGATGAGTAGAGGCTGCCTTTAGTTACACTAATAAAATAGGACATGATGAGTAGGGGCTGCCTTTAGTTACACTAATAAAATAGGACATGATGAGTAGGGGCTGCCTTTAGTTACACTAATAAAATAGGACATGATGAGTAGGGGCTGCCTTTAGTTACACTAATAAAATAGGACATGATGAGTAGAGGCTGCCTTTAGTTACACTAATAAAATAGGACATGATGAGTAGGGGCTGCCTTTAGTTACACTAATAAAATAGGACATGATGAGTAGAGGCTGCCTTTAGTTACACTAATAAAATAGGACATGATGAGTAGGGGCTGCCTTTAGTTACACTGATAAAATAGGACATGATGAGTAGGGGCTGCCTTTAGTTACACTAATAAAATAGGACATGATGAGTAGGGGCTGCCTTTAGTTACACTAATAAAATAGGACATGATGAGTAGGGGCTGCCTTTAGTTACACTGATAAAATAGGACATGATGAGTAGGGGTTGCCTTTAGTTACACTAATAAAATAGGACATGATGAGTAGGGGCTGCCTTTAGTTACACTAATAAAATAGGACATGATGAGTAGGGGCTGCCTTTAGTTACACTAATAAAATAGGACATGATGAGTAGAGGCTGCCTTTAGTTACACTAATAAAATAGGACATGATGAGTAGGGGCTGCCTTTAGTTACACTAATAAAATAGGACATGATGAGTAGGGGCTGCCTTTAGTTACACTAATAAAATAGGACATGATGAGTAGGGGCTGCCTTTAGTTACACTAATAAAATAGGACATGATGAGTAGAGGCTGCCTTTAGTTACACTAATAAAATAGGACATGATGAGTAGGGGCTGCCTTTAGTTACACTAATAAAATAGGACATGATGAGTAGGGGCTGCCTTTAGTTACACTAATAAAATAGGACATGATGAGTAGGGGCTGCCTTTAGTTACACTGATAAAATAGGACATGATGAGTAGGGGCTGCCTTTAGTTACACTAATAAAATAGGACATGATGAGTAGGGGCTGCCTTTAGTTACACTGATAAAATAGGACATGATGAGTAGGGGTTGCCTTTAGTTACACTAATAAAATAGGACATGATGAGTAGGGGCTGCCTTTAGTTACACTAATACAATAGGACATGATGAGTAGGGGCTGCCTTTAGTTACACTGATAAAATAGGACATGATGAGTAGGGGTTGCCTTTAGTTACACTAATAAAATAGGACATGATGAGTAGGGGCTGCCTTTAGTTACACTAATAAAATAGGACATGATGAGTAGGGGCTGCCTTTAGTTACACTAATAAAATAGGACATGGTGAGTAGAGGCTGCCTTTAGTTACACTAATAAAATAGGACATGATGAGTAGGGGCTGTCATTAGTTACACTAATAAAATAGGACATGATGAGTAGGGGCTGCCTTTAGTTACACTAATAATATAGGACATGATGAGTAGGGGCTGCCTTTAGTTACACTAATGAAATAGGACATGGTGAGTAGGGGCTGCCTTTAGTTACACTAATAAAATAGGACATGATGAGTAGAGGCTGCCTTTAGTTACACTAATAAAATAGGACATGATGAGTAGAGGCTGCCTTTAGTTACACTAATAAAATAGGACATGATGAGTAGGGGCTGCCTTTAGTTACACTAATAAAATAGGACATGATGAGTAGGGGCTGCCTTTAGTTACACTAATAAAATAGGACATGATGAGTAGGGGCTGCCTTTAGTTACACTAATAAAATAAGACATGATGAGTAGGGGCCGTCTTTAGTTACACTAATAAAATAGGACATGATGAGTAGGGGCTGACTTTAGTTACACTAATAAAATAGGACATGATGAGTAGGGGCTGCCTTTAGTTACACTAATAAAATAGGACATGGTGAGTAGGGGCTGCCTTTAGTTACACTAATAAAATAGGACATGATGAGTAGGGGCTGCCTTTACTTACACTAATAAAATAGGACATGATGAGTAGGGGCTGCCTTTAGTTACACTAATAAAATAGGACATGATGAGTAGGGGCTGCCTTTAGTTACACTAATAAAATAGGACATGATGAGTAGGGGCTGCCTTTAGTTACACTAATAAAATAGGACATGATGAGTAGGGGCTGCCTTTAGTTACACTAATAAAATAGGACATGATGAGTAGGGGCTGCCTTTACTTACACTAATAAAATAGGACATGATGAGTAGAGGCTGCCTTTAGTTACACTAATAAAATAGGACATGATGAGTAGGGGCTGCCTTTAGTTACACTAATAAAATAGGACATGATGAGTAGAGGCTGCCTTTAGTTACACTAATAAAATAGGACATGATGAGTAGGGGCTGCCTTTAGTTACACTAATAAAATAGGACATGATGAGTAGAGGCTGCCTTTAGTTACACTAATAAAATAGGACATGATGAGTAGGGGCTGCCTTTAGTTACACTAATAAAATAAGACATGATGAGTAGAGGCTGCCTTTAGTTACACTAATAAAATAGGACATGATGAGTAGAGGCTGCCTTTAGTTACACTAATAATATAGGACATGATGAGTAGGGGCTGCCTTTAGTTACACTAATGAAATAGGACATGGTGAGTAGGGGCTGCCTTTAGTTACACTAATAAAATAGGACATGATGAGTAGAGGCTGCCTTTAGTTACACTAATAAAATAGGACATGATGAGTAGAGGCTGCCTTTAGTTACACTAATAAAATAGGACATGATGAGTAGGGGCTGCCTTTAGTTACACTAATAAAATAGGACATGATGAGTAGGGGCTGCCTTTAGTTACACTAATAAAATAGGACATGATGAGTAGGGGCTGCCTTTAGTTACACTAATAAAATAAGACATGATGAGTAGGGGCTGTCTTTAGTTACACTAATAAAATAGGACATGATGAGTAGGGGCTTACTTTAGTTACACTAATAAAATAGGACATGATGAGTAGAGGCTGCCTTTAGTTACACTAATAAAATAGGACATGGTGAGTAGGGGCTGCCTTTAGTTACACTAATAAAATAGGACATGATGAGTAGGGGCTGCCTTTACTTACACTAATAAAATAGGACATGATGAGTAGGGGCTGCCTTTAGTTACACTAATAAAATAGGACATGATGAGTAGGGGCTGCCTTTAGTTACACTAATAAAATAGGACATGGTGAGTAGGGGCTGCCTTTAGTTACACTAATAAAATAGGACATGATGAGTAGGGGCTGCCTTTAGTTACACTAATGAAATAGGACATGATGAGTAGGGGCTGCCTTTAGTTACACTAATAAAATAGGACATGATGAGTAGGGGCTGCCTTTAGTTACACTAATAAAATAGGACATGATGAGTAGGGGCTGCCTTTAGTTACACTAATGAAATAGGACATGATGAGTAGGGGCTGCCTTTAGTTACACTAATAAAATAGGACATGATGAGTAGGGTCTGCCTTTAGTTACACTAATAAAATAGGACATGATGAGTAGAGGCTGCCTTTAGTTACACTAATAAAATAGGACATGATGAGTAGGGGCTGCCTTTAGTTACACTAATAAAATAGGACATGATGAGTAGGGGCTGCCTTTAGTTACACTAATAAAATAGGACATGATGAGTAGGGGCTGCCTTTAGTTACACTAATAAAATAGGACATGATGAGTAGAGGCTGCCTTTAGTTACACTAATAAAATAGGACATGATGAGTAGAGGCTGCCTTTAGTTACACTAATAAAATAGGACATGATGAGTAGGGGCTGCCTTTAGTTACACTAATAAAATAGGACATGATGAGTAGGGGCTGCCTTTAGTTACACTAATAAAATAGGACATGATGAGTAGGGGCTGCCTTTAGTTACACTAATAAAATAAGACATGATGAGTAGGGGCCGTCTTTAGTTACACTAATAAAATAGGACATGATGAGTAGGGGCTGACTTTAGTTACACTAATAAAATAGGACATGATGAGTAGGGGCTGCCTTTAGTTACACTAATAAAATAGGACATGGTGAGTAGGGGCTGCCTTTAGTTACACTAATAAAATAAGACATGATGAGTAGGGGCTGCCTTTACTTACACTAATAAAATAGGACATGATGAGTAGGGGCTGCCTTTAGTTACACTAATAAAATAGGACATGATGAGTAGGGGCTGCCTTTAGTTACACTAATAAAATAGGACATGATGAGTAGGGGCTGCCTTTAGTTACACTAATAAAATAGGACATGATGAGTAGGGGCTGCCTTTAGTTACACTAATAAAATAGGACATGATGAGTAGGGGCTGCCTTTACTTACACTAATAAAATAGGACATGATGAGTAGAGGCTGCCTTTAGTTACACTAATAAAATAGGACATGATGAGTAGGGGCTGCCTTTAGTTACACTAATAAAATAGGACATGATGAGTATAGGCTGCCTTTAGTTACACTAATAAAATAGGACATGGTGAGTAGGGGCTGCCTTTAGTTACACTAATAAAATAGGACATGATGAGTAGAGGCTGCCTTTAGTTACACTAATAAAATAGGACATGATGAGTAGGGGCTGCCTTTAGTTACACTAATAAAATAAGACATGATGAGTAGAGGCTGCCTTTAGTTACACTAATAAAATAGGACATGATGAGTAGAGGCTGCCTTTAGTTACACTAATAATATAGGACATGATGAGTAGGGGCTGCCTTTAGTTACACTAATGAAATAGGACATGGTGAGTAGGGGCTGCCTTTAGTTACACTAATAAAATAGGACATGATGAGTAGAGGCTGCCTTTAGTTACACTAATAAAATAGGACATGATGAGTAGAGGCTGCCTTTAGTTACACTAATAAAATAGGACATGATGAGTAGGGGCTGCCTTTAGTTACACTAATAAAATAGGACATGATGAGTAGGGGCTGCCTTTAGTTACACTAATAAAATAGGACATGATGAGTAGGGGCTGCCTTTAGTTACACTAATAAAATAAGACATGATGAGTAGGGGCTGTCTTTAGTTACACTAATAAAATAGGACATGATGAGTAGGGGCTTACTTTAGTTACACTAATAAAATAGGACATGATGAGTAGGGGCTGCCTTTAGTTACACTAATAAAATAGGACATGGTGAGTAGGGGCTGCCTTTAGTTACACTAATAAAATAGGACATGATGAGTAGGGGCTGCCTTTACTTACACTAATAAAATAGGACATGATGAGTAGGGGCTGCCTGTAGTTACACTAATAAAATAGGACATGATGAGTAGGGGCTGCCTTTAGTTACACTAATAAAATAGGACATGGTGAGTAGGGGCTGCCTTTAGTTACACTAATAAAATAGGACATGATGAGTAGGGGCTGCCTTTAGTTACACTAATGAAATAGGACATGATGAGTAGGGGCTGCCTTTAGTTACACTAATAAAATAGGACATGATGAGTAGGGGCTGCCTTTAGTTACACTAATAAAATAGGACATGATGAGTAGAGGCTGCCTTTAGTTACACTAATAAAATAGGACATGATGAGTAGGGGCTGCCTTTAGTTACACTAATAAAATAGGACATGATGAGTAGGGGCTGCCTTTAGTTACACTAATAAAATAGGACATGATGAGTAGGGGCTGCCTTTAGTTACACTAATAAAATAGGACATGATGAGTAGAGGCTGCCTTTAGTTACACTAATAAAATAGGACATGATGAGTAGGGGCTGCCTTTAGTTACACTAATAAAATAGGACATGATGAGTAGGGGCTGCCTTTAGTTACACTAATAAAATAGGACATGATGAGTAGGGGCTGCCTTTAGTTACACTGATAAAATAGGACATGATGAGTAGGGGCTGCCTTTAGTTACACTAATAAAACAGGACATGGTGAGTAGGGGCTGCCTTTAGTTACACTAATAAAATAGGACATGATGAGTAGGGGCTGCCTTTACTTACACTAATAAAATAGGACATGATGAGTAGAGGCTGCCTTTAGTTACACTAATAAAATAGGACATGATGAGTAGGGGCTGCCTTTAGTTACACTAATAAAATAGGACATGATGAGTAGAGGCTGCCTTTAGTTACACTAATAAAATAGGACATGGTGAGTAGGGGCTGCCTTTAGTTACACTAATAAAATAGGACATGATGAGTAGGGGCTGCCTTTACTTACACTAATAAAATAGGACATGATGAGTAGAGGCTGCCTTTAGTTACACTAATAAAATAGGACATGATGAGTAGGGGCTGCCTTTAGTTACACTAATAAAATAAGACATGATGAGTAGAGGCTGCCTTTAGTTACACTAAAAAAAATAGGACATGATGAGTAGGGGCTGCCTTTAGTTACACTAATAAAATAGGACATGATGAGTAGGGGCTGCCTTTAGTTACACTAATAAAATAGGACATGATGAGTAGGGGCTGCCTTTAGTTACACTAATAAAATAGGACATGATGAGTAGGGGCTGCCTTTAGTTACACTAATAATATAGGACATGATGAGTAGGGGCTGCCTTTAGTTACACTAATGAAATAGGACATGGTGAGTAGGGGCTGCCTTTAGTTACACTAATAAAATAGGACATGATGAGTAGAGGCTGCCTTTAGTTACACTAATAAAATAGGACATGATGAGTAGAGGCTGCCTTTAGTTACACTAATAAAATAGGATATGATGAGTAGGGGCTGCCTTTAGTTACACTAATAAAATAGGACATGATGAGTAGGGGCTGCCTTTAGTTACACTAATAAAATAAGACATGATGAGTAGGGGCTGTCTTTACTTACACTAATAAAATAGGACATGATGAGTAGGGGCTGCCTTTAGTTACACTAATAAAATAGGACATGATGAGTAGGGGCTGCCTTTAGTTACACTAATAAAATAGGACATGGTGAGTAGGGGCTGCCTTTAGTTACACTAATAAAATAGGACATGATGAGTAGGGGCTGCCTTTAGTTACACTAATGAAATAGGACATGATGAGTAGGGGCTGCCTTTAGTTACACTAATAAAATAGGACATGATGAGTAGGGGCTGCCTTTAGTTACACTAATAAAATAGGACATGATGAGTAGGGGCTGCCTTTAGTTACACTAATGAAATAGGACATGATGAGTAGGGGCTGCCTTTAGTTACACTAATAAAATAGGACATGATGAGTAGGGGCTGCCTTTAGTTACACTAATAAAATAGGACATGATGAGTAGAGGCTGCCTTTAGTTACACTAATAAAATAGGACATGATGAGTAGGGGCTGCCTTTAGTTACACTAATAAAATAGGACATGATGAGTAGGGGCTGCCTTTAGTTACACTAATAAAATAGGACATGATGAGTAGGGGCTGCCTTTAGTTACACTAATAAAATAGGACATGATGAGTAGAGGCTGCCTTTAGTTACACTAATAAAATAGGACATGATGAG
Source organism: Bathymodiolus brooksi (assembly GCA_963680875.1). NCBI lineage: Eukaryota > Metazoa > Mollusca > Bivalvia > Mytilida > Modiolidae > Bathymodiolus > Bathymodiolus brooksi. The sequence goes on along the minus strand of OY804590.1, from coordinate 54,381,818 downwards.
TAGGGGCTGCCTTTAGTTACACTAATAAAATAGGACATGATGAGTAGAGGCTGCCTTTAGTTACACTAATAAAATAGGACATGATGAGTAGGGGCTGCCTTTAGTTACACTGATAAAATAGGACATGATGAGTAGGGGCTGCCTTTAGTTACACTAATAAAATAGGACATGATGAGTAGGGGCTGCCTTTAGTTACACTAATAAAATAGGACATGATGAGTAGGGGCTGCCTTTAGTTACACTGATAAAATAGGACATGATGAGTAGGGGTTGCCTTTAGTTACACTAATAAAATAGGACATGATGAGTAGGGGCTGCCTTTAGTTACACTAATAAAATAGGACATGATGAGTAGGGGCTGCCTTTAGTTACACTAATAAAATAGGACATGGTGAGTAGAGGCTGCCTTTAGTAACACTAATAAAATAGGACATGATGAGTAGGGGCTTTCATTAGTTACACTAATAAAATAGGACATGATGAGTAGGGGCTGCCTTTAGTTACACTAATAATATAGGACATGATGAGTAGGGGCTGCCTTTAGTTACACTAATGAAATAGGACATGGTGAGTAGGGGCTGCCTTTAGTTACACTAATAAAATAGGACATGATGAGTAGAGGCTGCCTTTAGTTACACTAATAAAATAGGACATGATGAGTAGAGGCTGCCTTTAGTTACACTAATAAAATAGGACATGATGAGTAGGGGCTGCCTTTAGTTACACTAATAAAATAGGACATGATGAGTAGGGGCTGCCTTTAGTTACACTAATAAAATAGGACATGATGAGTAGGGGCTGCCTTTAGTTACACTAATAAAATAAGACATGATGAGTAGGGGCCGTCTTTAGTTACACTAATAAAATAGGACATGATGAGTAGGGGCTGACTTTAGTTACACTAATAAAATAGGACATGATGAGTAGGGGCTGCCTTTAGTTACACTAATAAAATAGGACATGGTGAGTAGGGGCTGCCTTTAGTTACACTAATAAAATAGGACATGATGAGTAGGGGCTGCCTTTACTTACACTAATAAAATAGGACATGATGAGTAGGGGCTGCCTTTAGTTACACTAATAAAATAGGACATGATGAGTAGAGGCTGCCTTTAGTTACACTAATAAAATAGGACATGATGAGTAGGGGCTGCCTTTAGTTACACTAATAAAATAGGACATGGTGAGTAGGGGCTGCCTTTAGTTACACTAATAAAATAGGACATGATGAGTAGGGGCTGCCTTTACTTACACTAATAAAATAGGACATGATGAGTAGAGGCTGCCTTTAGTTACACTAATAAAATAGGACATGATGAGTAGGGGCTGCCTTTAGTTACACTAATAAAATAGGACATGATGAGTAGAGGCTGCCTTTAGTTACACTAATAAAATAGGACATGGTGAGTAGGGGCTGCCTTTAGTTACACTAATAAAATAGGACATGATGAGTAGGGGCTGCCTTTACTTACACTAATAAAATAGGACATGATGAGTAGAGGCTGCCTTTAGTTACACTAATAAAATAGGACATGATGAGTAGAGGCTGCCTTTAGTTACACTAATAAAATAGGACATGATGAGTAGGGGCTGCCTTTAGTTACACTAATAAAATAGGACATGATGAGTAGGGGCTGCCTTTAGTTACACTAATAATATAGGACATGATGAGTAGGGGCTGCCTTTAGTTACACTAATGAAATAGGACATGGTGAGTAGGGGCTGCCTTTAGTTACACTAATAAAATAGGACATGATGAGTAGAGGCTGCCTTTAGTTACACTAATAAAATAGGACATGATGAGTAGAGGCTGCCTTTAGTTACACTAATAAAATAGGACATGATGAGTAGGGGCTGCCTTTAGTTACACTAATAAAATAGGACATGATGAGTAGGGGCTGCCTTTAGTTACACTAATAAAATAGGACATGATGAGTAGGGGCTGCCTTTAGTTACACTAATAAAATAGGACATGATGAGTAGGGGCTGCCTTTAGTTACACTAATAAAATAGGACATGATGAGTAGAGGCTGCCTTTAGTTACACTAATAAAATAGGACATGATGAGTAGGGGCTGCCTTTAGTTACACTAATAAAATAGGACATGATGAGTAGGGGCTGCCTTTAGTTACACTAATAAAATAGGACATGATGAGTAGGGGCTGCCTTTAGTTACACTGATAAAATAGGACATGATGAGTAGGGGCTGCCTTTAGTTACACTAATAAAACAGGACATGGTGAGTAGGGGCTGCCTTTAGTTACACTAATAAAATAGGACATGATGAGTAGGGGCTGCCTTTACTTACACTAATAAAATAGGACATGATGAGTAGAGGCTGCCTTTAGTTACACTAATAAAATAGGACATGATGAGTAGGGGCTGCCTTTAGTTACACTAATAAAATAGGACATGATGAGTAGAGGCTGCCTTTAGTTACACTAATAAAATAGGACATGGTGAGTAGGGGCTGCCTTTAGTTACACTAATAAAATAGGACATGATGAGTAGGGGCTGCCTTTACTTACACTAATAAAATAGGACATGATGAGTAGAGGCTGCCTTTAGTTACACTAATAAAATAGGACATGATGAGTAGGGGCTGCCTTTAGTTACACTAATAAAATAAGACATGATGAGTAGAGGCTGCCTTTAGTTACACTAAAAAAAATAGGACATGATGAGTAGGGGCTGCCTTTAGTTACACTAATAAAATAGGACATGATGAGTAGGGGCTGCCTTTAGTTACACTAATAAAATAGGACATGATGAGTAGGGGCTGCCTTTAGTTACACTAATAAAATAGGACATGATGAGTAGGGGCTGCCTTTAGTTACACTAATAATATAGGACATGATGAGTAGGGGCTGCCTTTAGTTACACTAATGAAATAGGACATGGTGAGTAGGGGCTGCCTTTAGTTACACTAATAAAATAGGACATGATGAGTAGAGGCTGCCTTTAGTTACACTAATAAAATAGGACATGATGAGTAGAGGCTGCCTTTAGTTACACTAATAAAATAGGATATGATGAGTAGGGGCTGCCTTTAGTTACACTAATAAAATAGGACATGATGAGTAGGGGCTGCCTTTAGTTACACTAATAAAATAAGACATGATGAGTAGGGGCTGTCTTTACTTACACTAATAAAATAGGACATGATGAGTAGGGGCTGCCTTTAGTTACACTAATAAAATAGGACATGATGAGTAGGGGCTGCCTTTAGTTACACTAATAAAATAGGACATGGTGAGTAGGGGCTGCCTTTAGTTACACTAATAAAATAGGACATGATGAGTAGGGGCTGCCTTTAGTTACACTAATGAAATAGGACATGATGAGTAGGGGCTGCCTTTAGTTACACTAATAAAATAGGACATGATGAGTAGGGGCTGCCTTTAGTTACACTAATAAAATAGGACATGATGAGTAGGGGCTGCCTTTAGTTACACTAATGAAATAGGACATGATGAGTAGGGGCTGCCTTTAGTTACACTAATAAAATAGGACATGATGAGTAGGGGCTGCCTTTAGTTACACTAATAAAATAGGACATGATGAGTAGAGGCTGCCTTTAGTTACACTAATAAAATAGGACATGATGAGTAGGGGCTGCCTTTAGTTACACTAATAAAATAGGACATGATGAGTAGGGGCTGCCTTTAGTTACACTAATAAAATAGGACATGATGAGTAGGGGCTGCCTTTAGTTACACTAATAAAATAGGACATGATGAGTAGAGGCTGCCTTTAGTTACACTAATAAAATAGGACATGATGAGTAGGGGCTGCCTTTAGTTACACTAATAAAATAGGACATGATGAGTAGAGGCTGCCTTTAGTTACACTAATAAAATAGGACATGATGAGTAGGGGCTGCCTTTAGTTACACTGATAAAATAGGACATGATGAGTAGGGGCTGCCTTTAGTTACACTAATAAAATAGGACATGATGAGTAGGGGCTGCCTTTAGTTACACTAATAAAATAGGACATGATGAGTAGGGGCTGCCTTTAGTTACACTGATAAAATAGGACATGATGAGTAGGGGTTGCCTTTAGTTACACTAATAAAATAGGACATGATGAGTAGGGGCTGCCTTTAGTTACACTAATAAAATAGGACATGATGAGTAGGGGCTGCCTTTAGTTACACTAATAAAATAGGACATGGTGAGTAGAGGCTGCCTTTAGTAACACTAATAAAATAGGACATGATGAGTAGGGGCTTTCATTAGTTACACTAATAAAATAGGACATGATGAGTAGGGGCTGCCTTTAGTTACACTAATAATATAGGACATGATGAGTAGGGGCTGCCTTTAGTTACACTAATGAAATAGGACATGGTGAGTAGGGGCTGCCTTTAGTTACACTAATAAAATAGGACATGATGAGTAGAGGCTGCCTTTAGTTACACTAATAAAATAGGACATGATGAGTAGAGGCTGCCTTTAGTTACACTAATAAAATAGGACATGATGAGTAGGGGCTGCCTTTAGTTACACTAATAAAATAGGACATGATGAGTAGGGGCTGCCTTTAGTTACACTAATAAAATAGGACATGATGAGTAGGGGCTGCCTTTAGTTACACTAATAAAATAAGACATGATGAGTAGGGGCCGTCTTTAGTTACACTAATAAAATAGGACATGATGAGTAGGGGCTGACTTTAGTTACACTAATAAAATAGGACATGATGAGTAGGGGCTGCCTTTAGTTACACTAATAAAATAGGACATGGTGAGTAGGGGCTGCCTTTAGTTACACTAATAAAATAGGACATGATGAGTAGGGGCTGCCTTTACTTACACTAATAAAATAGGACATGATGAGTAGGGGCTGCCTTTAGTTACACTAATAAAATAGGACATGATGAGTAGAGGCTGCCTTTAGTTACACTAATAAAATAGGACATGATGAGTAGGGGCTGCCTTTAGTTACACTAATAAAATAGGACATGGTGAGTAGGGGCTGCCTTTAGTTACACTAATAAAATAGGACATGATGAGTAGGGGCTGCCTTTACTTACACTAATAAAATAGGACATGATGAGTAGAGGCTGCCTTTAGTTACACTAATAAAATAGGACATGATGAGTAGGGGCTGCCTTTAGTTACACTAATAAAATAGGACATGATGAGTAGAGGCTGCCTTTAGTTACACTAATAAAATAGGACATGGTGAGTAGGGGCTGCCTTTAGTTACACTAATAAAATAGGACATGATGAGTAGGGGCTGCCTTTACTTACACTAATAAAATAGGACATGATGAGTAGAGGCTGCCTTTAGTTACACTAATAAAATAGGACATGATGAGTAGAGGCTGCCTTTAGTTACACTAATAAAATAGGACATGATGAGTAGGGGCTGCCTTTAGTTACACTAATAAAATAGGACATGATGAGTAGGGGCTGCCTTTAGTTACACTAATAATATAGGACATGATGAGTAGGGGCTGCCTTTAGTTACACTAATGAAATAGGACATGGTGAGTAGGGGCTGCCTTTAGTTACACTAATAAAATAGGACATGATGAGTAGAGGCTGCCTTTAGTTACACTAATAAAATAGGACATGATGAGTAGAGGCTGCCTTTAGTTACACTAATAAAATAGGACATGATGAGTAGGGGCTGCCTTTAGTTACACTAATAAAATAGGACATGATGAGTAGGGGCTGCCTTTAGTTACACTAATAAAATAGGACATGATGAGTAGGGGCTGCCTTTAGTTACACTAATAAAATAAGACATGATGAGTAGGGGCTGTCTTTAGTTACACTAATAAAATAGGACATGATGAGTAGGGGCTGACTTTAGTTACACTAATAAAATAGGACATGATGAGTAGGGGCTGCCTTTAGTTACACTAATAAAATAGGACATGGTGAGTAGGGGCTGCCTTTAGTTACACTAATAAAATAGGACATGATGAGTAGGGGCTGCCTTTACTTACACTAATAAAATAGGACATGATGAGTAGGGGCTGCCTTTAGTTACACTAATAAAATAGGACATGATGAGTAGGGGCTGCCTTTAGTTACACTAATAAAATAGGACATGGTGAGTAGGGGCTGCCTTTAGTTACACTAATAAAATAGGACATGATGAGTAGGGGCTGCCTTTAGTTACACTAATGAAATAGGACATGATGAGTAGGGGCTGCCTTTAGTTACACTAATAAAATAGGACATGATGAGTAGGGGCTGCCTTTAGTTACACTAATAAAATAGGACATGATGAGTAGGGGCTGCCTTTAGTTACACTAATGAAATAGGACATGATGAGTAGGGGCTGCCTTTAGTTACACTAATAAAATAGGACATGATGAGTAGGGGCTGCCTTTAGTTACACTAATAAAATAGGACATGATGAGTAGAGGCTGCCTTTAGTTACACTAATAAAATAGGACATGATGAGTAGAGGCTGCCTTTAGTTACACTAATAAAATAGGACATGATGAGTAGGGGCTGCCTTTAGTTACACTAATAAAATAGGACATGATGAGTAGGGGCTGCCTTTAGTTACACTAATAAAATAGGACATGATGAGTAGAGGCTGCCTTTAGTTACACTAATAAAATAGGACATGATGAGTAGGGGCTGCCTTTAGTTACACTAATAAAATAGGACATGATGAGTAGGGGCTGCCTTTAGTTACACTAATAAAATAGGACATGATGAGTAGGGGCTGCCTTTAGTTACACTGATAAAATAGGACATGAAGAGTAGGGGCTGCCTTTAGTTACACTAATAAAATAGGACATGATGAGTAGGGGCTGCCTTTAGTTACACTGATAAAATAGGACATGATGAGTAGGGGTTGCCTTTAGTTACACTAATAAAATAGGACATGATGAGTAGGGGCTGCCTTTAGTTACACTAATAAAATAGGACATGATGAGTAGGGGCTGCCTTTAGTTACACTGATAAAATAGGACATGATGAGTAGGGGTTGCCTTTAGTTACACTAATAAAATAGGACATGATGAGTAGGGGCTGCCTTTAGTTACACTAATAAAATAGGACATGATGAGTAGGGGCTGCCTTTAGTTACACTAATAAAATAGGACATGGTGAGTAGAGGCTGCCTTTAGTTACACTAATAAAATAGGACATGATGAGTAGGGGCTGTCATTAGTTACACTAATAAAATAGGACATGATGAGTAGGGGCTGCCTTTAGTTACACTAATAAAATAGGACATGATGAGTAGGGGCTGCCTTTAGTTACACTAATAAAATAGGACATGATGAGTAGAGGCTGCCTTTAGTTACACTAATAAAATAGGACATGATGAGTAGAGGCTGCCTTTAGTTACACTAATAAAATAAGACATGATGAGTAGGGGCTGCCTTTAGTTACACTAATAAAATAGGACATGATGAGTAGGGGCTGCCTTTAGTTACACTAATAACATAGGACATGATGAGTAGGGGCTGCCTTTAGTTACACTAATAAAATAGGACATGATGAGTAGGGGCTGCCTTTAGTTACACTAATAAAATAGGACATGATGAGTAGGGGCTGCCTTTAGTTACACTAATAAAATAGGACATGATGAGTAGAGGCTGCCTTTAGTTACACTAATAAAATAGGACATGATGAGTAGAGGCTGCCTTTTGTTACACTAATAAAATAGGACATGGTGAGTAGAGGCTGCCTTTAGTTACACTAATAAAATAGGACATGGTGAGTAGGGGCTGCCTTTAGTTACACTAATAAAATAGGACATGGTGAGTAAGGGCTGCCTTTAGTTACACTAATAAAATAGGACATGATGAGTAGAGGCTGCCTTTAGTTACACTAATAAAATAGGACATGGTGAGTAAGGGCTGCCTTTAGTTACACTAATAAAATAGGACATGATGAGTAGAGGCTGCCTTTACTTACACTAATAAAATAGGACATGATGAGTAGGGGCTGCCTTTAGTTACACTAATAAAATAGGACATGATGAGTAGGGGCTGCCTTTAGTTACACTAATAAAATAGGACATGATGAGTAGAGGCTGCCTTTAGTTACACTAATAAAATAGGACATGGTGAGTAGGGGCTGCCTTTAGTTACACTAATAAAATAGGACATGATGAGTAGGGGCTGTCTTTAGTTACACTAATAAAATAGGACATGATGAGTAGGGGCTGTCTTTAGTTACACTAATAAAATAGGACATGATGAGTAGGGGCTGCCTTTAGTTACACTAATAAAATAGGACATGATGAGTAGGGACTGCCTTTAGTTACACTAATAAAATAGGACATGATGAATAGGGGCTGCCTTTAGTTACACTAATAAAATAGGACATGATGAGTAGGGGCTGCCTTTAGTTACACTAATAAAATAGGACATGATGAGTAGGGGCTGCCTTTAGTTACACTAATAAAATAAGACATGATGAGTAGGGGCTGTTACTAATTGAAAACATTATTTTGTCAATGCAAGGGGTGTTTTGTTTTGTTGGGGGGGGGGGAGGGGTATTTGACACAGATTTAGATTCTTTTTATTCAACTTGTATTTTAATACTTTATGGAATTTTCAGAATTTTTTTCATTCATTCTTTATCTTGCAACATAAAATATGCTATTTTATACGAAATTAAAATTGACATATCAAATTGTTTTGAAACACACACACACACACACAAAAACATGATTTTCTTCAAAACTAATGTATTGTATTGAATATATGAATATGTTCTTATTTTCTTGTTCAGGTCCTGCCTACTTCACCAAACTGTGGAAGGTTGGAAATTGTTTACAGAAGTGTCTAAGCAAAAGAAATATAAAATGGACATAGCTATGTAAGTATGACATCTGCCAAAACAATGTTGATCAAGTTCAGTTGAATGTTTTATTTTCCCTAGACTTGCTACAAGTGTCTGATATTTTTTTTTACTATGCCAGTACTTTTCTTTTTTGCCTTTAAAGGATGTTGTTGTGATAGTACAGTGATATACTGTCCACACAAGATACCTTCAAACTACCGTACTGTGACTTAATGAAAAATATACAAAAATTACACCGAAACTTGTAGTAAGTCTATTTTTCTTCCCTCATTCCACAAGATTAGAAACTCTTGCAAAATTTATATTTACACAGCAGAGTTTTAATAAATTCATGAAATGTGTACCTTGCTAATAAATTTCACCTGAATCTATTTCATAAGTTTAAACACTCGTGTTGAACCTGCTTTGATAAAACTGTTCATTAGATACTGTTAAAGTACTTTTATTCGTTGGTGCCATTTTTTCGTGGTTTCTACAAAATGCAGTGATCCTTGGGTTCTTGAATTCATGGTTTCAAACATTAACAGGCAACAATCAATGGGAAAATTGTATTTCATTGGATTTTAATTTTCATGGTGTCAATGAACCACGAAATCCACGAAAATTAGAATCCCACGATTAATAATGATATCACAGTATTCCATAAATTTTTCCTTTTCTGCTGTGATTCGAGTATGTAAATTTCACCAAGATTGGCTTTTATCAAAGTTAATGACAGTTTTAAGATATAAATTATATCCAGAGTTTTATCACTCTTCTGCATTGTTTATCTAACCAATGAATGACATTGTATTAGAATAACAGTTTTATGAACTGATAGTGCTAAAATTATGTAATTTGATTGGTTGATAATGACAACTTTATGAATCAATAACAATTTAATACAACCAAGTCCGATACAGTTCTGACTAATATGTCCATCTTTTAATTAACAGAAATATTTTGTATTTGTATATATTTTCAGTAATTTGACTGGTTAATAATGGCAACTTTATGATTCATTAAAATTCTAATACAACAAAGTACAAAAGAGTTATAATCATCCCTTAATTAACAGAACTAATCCTTTAATTTACAGAAATATTCTGCATTTGTGTTTATTTTCAGATCTAGCATTACTTCAGTATTTCAACTACTATTATTTTATAAACAAACTTTTACAATGTTTTTTGTTTCAGGAGACATTTTATGTAAGTGTTTAGGCATGTAATAATAATGTTAACTGGTAAATCATTGTATATCAAGATATATTGTATTATATGTTTCTTTAGATATGGATTGACAGATTATTTCTTAGCAGTTGTGTGAGCTTATTTACGTACAACAGCCACAATATAGCTAAAATATTGTTGAAGTGGTGTTAAACACCATAACCCTAACCTTATTTACGTACAAACCCACTTCTTCCTTTAACATTTTATGGTTATTAAATATGACATGCTAATTTTTATCTCCAATGTTATAATGCCCTTGTTGCTAGGCAATGTGAGCATCAAGTTTTACTAATGTCCATCAGTATGTCCAAACATGCATTTGGTCTTTTATTTCTACTCAGTAGCTTAAGTTCCCCTTAAGCAAATCATTTAATAATAATAATAATAATACTTCTTTTTATGAGAGTAAACTCAGTTAGTTACAATAATCTTTGCCGAGGCCCTCAAAAATAGATTTTTTTTAGCAGAAAGTTTTTCTTCATTTGTTTTTATTTTCAGATCTATTATTATGTTTTGTACACAGCATAAGGGACCATAAAATGAAGGTCAAAATTGATTTTGGACTTTTTCTTTTCTGGAGTTATGTCCCTGTTAACTTTAGCTGGATGCGAGAGAATCCATGTCCTAGACACATTCTTCCATTAGTATTTTTTGGAAACATATTGCTGTAGATTTTTTCACAAATGCACAGTGGAATCTCATTCCTGAAATTGAGAAGTCATTGCAACGTGATAACTTGGATATGTATACCCATGAACTAGAATATGCAGCTTTCTGAGCCAACATGTATAATTGAACAATCCAACAAAACTTCTTATTCTGTCAATAACTTATTTCACAATATCTGTTGTAAAAAAAAATAGATTATCATAGCCACTTTATCCTGACTCCATCATAGCCACTTTATCCTGACTCCATCATAGCCACTTTATCCTGACTCCATCATAGCCACTTTATCTTGACTCCATCATAGTCACTTTATCTTGACTCCATCATAGCCACTTTATCTTGACTCCATCATAGCCACTTTATCTTGACTCCATCATAGCCACTTTATCTTGACTCCATCATAGCCACTGTATCCTGACTCCATCATAGCCACTTTATCTTGACTCCATCATAGCCACTTTATCTTGACTCCATCATAGCCACTTTATCGTGACTCCATCATAGCCACTTTATCTTGACTCCATCATAGCCACTTTATCTTGACTCCATCATAGCTACTTTATCTTGACTCCATCATAGCCACTTTATCTTGACTCCATCATAGCCACTTTATCTTGACTCCATCATAGCCACTTTATCTTGATTTCATCATAGCCACTTTATCTTGACTCCATCATAGTCACTTTATCTTGACTCCATCATAGCCACTTTATCCTGACTCCATCATAGCCACTTTATCTTGACTCCATCATAGTCACTTTATCTTGACTCCATCATAGCTACTTTATCTTGACTCCATCATAGCCACTTTATCTTGACTCCATCATAGCCACTTTATCTTGACTCCATCATAGCCACTGTATCCTGACTCCATCATAGCCACTTTATCTTGACTCCATCATAGCCACTTTATCTTGACTCCATCATAGCCACTTTATCCTGACTCCATCATAGCCACTTTATCTTGACTCCATCATAGCCACTTTATCTTGACTCCATCATAGCTACTTTATCTTGACTCCATCATAGCCACTTTATCTTGACTCCATCATAGCCACTTTATCCTGACTCCATCATAGCCACTTTATCCTGACTCCATGATAGCCACTTTATTCCGACTCCATCATAGCCACTTTATCTTGACTCCATCATAGCCACTTTATCCTGACTCCATCATAGCCACTTTATCCTGACTCCATCATAGCCACTTTATCTTGACTCCATCATAGCCACTTTATCCTGACTCCATCATAGCCACTTTATCCTGACTCCATGATAGCCACTTTATTCCGACTCCATCATAGCCACTTTATCTTGACTCCATCATAGCCACTTTATCCTGACTCCATCATAGCCACTTTATCCTGACTCCATCATAGCCACTTTATCTTGACTCCATCATAGCCACTTTATCCTGACTCCATCATAGCCACTTTATCCTGACTCCATCATAGCCACTTTATCTTGACTCCATCATAGCCACTTTATCTTGACTCCATCATAGTCACTTTATCTTGACTCCATCATAGCCACTTTATCTTGACTCCATCATAGCCACTTTATCTTGACTCCATCATAGCCACTTTATCTTGACTCCATCATAGCCACTTTATCTTGACTCCATCATAGCCACTTTATCTTGACTCCATCATAGCCACTTTATCTTGACTCCATCATAGCCACTTTATCTTGACTCCATCATAGCCACTTTATCTTGACTCCATCATAGCCACTTTATCTTGACTCCATCATAGCCACTTTATCTTGACTCCATCATAGCCACTTTATCTTGACTCCATCATAGCCACTTTATCCTGACTCCATCATAGCCACTTTATCCTGACTCCATCATAGCCACTTTATCTTGACTCCATCATAGCCACTTTATCTTGACTCCATCATAACCACTTTATCCTGACTCCATCATAGCCACTTTATCTTGACTCCATCATAGCCACTTTATCTTGACTCCATCATAGCCACTTTATCCTGACTCCATCATAGCCACTTTATCTTGACTCCATCATAGCCACTTTATCCTGACTCCATCATAGCCACTTTATCCTGACTCCATCATAGCCACTTTATCTTGACTCCATCATAGCCACTTTATCTTGACTCCATCATAGCCACTTTATCTTGACTCCATCATAGCCACTTTATCCTGACTCCATCATAGCCACTTTATCTTGACTCCATCATAGCCACTTTATCCTGACTCCATCATAGCCACTTTATCCTGACTCCATCATAGCCACTTTATCTTGACTCCATCATAGCTACTTTATCTTGACTCCATCATAGCCACTTTATCTTGACTCCATCATAGCCACTTTATCTTGACTCCATCATAGCCACTTTATCTTGACTCCATCATAGCCACTTTATCTTGACTCCATCATAGCCACTTTATCTTGACTCCATCATAGCCACTTTATCTTGACTCCATCATAGCCACTTTATCTTGACTCCATCATAGCCACTTTATCCTGACTCCATCATAGCTACTTTATCCTGACTCCATCATAGCCACTTTATCCTGACTCCATCATAGCCACTTTATCTTGACTCCATCATAGCTACTTTATCCTGACTCCATCATAGCCACTTTATCTTGACTCCATCATAGCCACTGTATCCTGACTCCATCATAGCCACTTTATCTTGACTCCATCATAGCCACTTTATCTTGACTCCATCATAGCCACTTTATCGTGACTCCATCATAGCCACTTTATCTTGACTCCATCATAGCCACTTTATCTTGACTCCATCATAGCTACTTTATCTTGACTCCATCATAGCCACTTTATCTTGACTCCATCATAGCCACTTTATCTTGACTCCATCATAGCCACTTTATCTTGATTTCATCTCAGCCACTTTATCTTGACTCCATCATAGTCACTTTATCTTGACTCCATCATAGCCACTTTATCCTGACTCCATCATAGCCACTTTATCTTGACTCCATCATAGTCACTTTATCTTGACTCCATCATAGCTACTTTATCTTGACTCCATCATAGCCACTTTATCTTGACTCCATCATAGCCACTTTATCTTGACTCCATCATAGCCACTTTATCTTGATTTCATCATAGCCACTTTATCTTGACTCCATCATAGTCACTTTATCTTGACTCCATCATAGCCACTTTATCCTGACTCCATCATAGCCACTTTATCTTGACTCCATCATAGTCACTTTATCTTGACTCCATCATAGCTACTTTATCTTGACTCCATCATAGCCACTTTATCTTGACTCCATCATAGCCACTTTATCTTGACTCCATCATAGCCACTGTATCCTGACTCCATCATAGCCACTTTATCTTGACTCCATCATAGCCACTTTATCTTGACTCCATCATAGCCACTTTATCCTGACTCCATCATAGCCACTTTATCTTGACTCCATCATAGCCACTTTATCTTGACTCCATCATAGCTACTTTATCTTGACTCCATCATAGCCACTTTATCTTGACTCCATCATAGCCACTTTATCCTGACTCCATCATAGCCACTTTATCCTGACTCCATGATAGCCACTTTATTCCGACTCCATCATAGCCACTTTATCTTGACTCCATCATAGCCACTTTATCCTGACTCCATCATAGCCACTTTATCCTGACTCCATCATAGCCACTTTATCTTGACTCCATCATAGCCACTTTATCCTGACTCCATCATAGCCACTTTATCCTGACTCCATGATAGCCACTTTATTCCGACTCCATCATAGCCACTTTATCTTGACTCCATCATAGCCACTTTATCCTGACTCCATCATAGCCACTTTATCCTGACTCCATCATAGCCACTTTATCTTGACTCCATCATAGCCACTTTATCCTGACTCCATCATAGCCACTTTATCCTGACTCCATCATAGCCACTTTATCTTGACTCCATCATAGCCACTTTATCTTGACTCCATCATAGTCACTTTATCTTGACTCCATCATAGCCACTTTATCTTGACTCCATCATAGCCACTTTATCTTGACTCCATCATAGCCACTTTATCTTGACTCCATCATAGCCACTTTATCTTGACTCCATCATAGCCACTTTATCTTGACTCCATCATAGCCACTTTATCTTGACTCCATCATAGCCACTTTATCTTGACTCCATCATAGCCACTTTATCTTGACTCCATCATAGCCACTTTATCTTGACTCCATCATAGCCACTTTATCTTGACTCCATCATAGCCACTTTATCTTGACTCCATCATAGCCACTTTATCCTGACTCCATCATAGCCACTTTATCCTGACTCCATCATAGCCACTTTATCTTGACTCCATCATAGCCACTTTATCTTGACTCCATCATAACCACTTTATCCTGACTCCATCATAGCCACTTTATCTTGACTCCATCATAGCCACTTTATCCTGACTCCATCATAGCCACTTTATCCTGACTCCATCATAGCCACTTTATCTTGACTCCATCATAGCCACTTTATCCTGACTCCATCATAGCCACTTTATCTTGACTCCATCATAGCCACTTTATCCTGACTCCATCATAGCCACTTTATCCTGACTCCATCATAGCCACTTTATCTTGACTCCATCATAGCCACTTTATCTTGACTCCATCATAGCCACTTTATCTTGACTCCATCATAGCCACTTTATCCTGACTCCATCATAGCCACTTTATCTTGACTCCATCATAGCCACTTTATCTTGACTCCATCATAGCCACTTTATCTTGACTCCATCATAGCCACTTTATCTTGACTCCATCATAGCCACTTTATCTTGACTCCATCATAGCCACTTTATCTTGACTCCATCATAGCCACTTTATCTTGACTCCATCATAGCCACTTTATCCTGACTCCATCATAGCTACTTTATCCTGACTCCATCATAGCCACTTTATCCTGACTCCATCATAGCCACTTTATCTTGACTCCATCATAGCTACTTTATCCTGACTCCATCATAGCCACTTTATCTTGACTCCATCATAGCCACTGTATCCTGACTCCATCATAGCCACTTTATCTTGACTCCATCATAGCCACTTTATCTTGACTCCATCATAGCCACTTTATCGTGACTCCATCATAGCCACTTTATCTTGACTCCATCATAGCCACTTTATCTTGACTCCATCATAGCTACTTTATCTTGACTCCATCATAGCCACTTTATCTTGACTCCATCATAGCCACTTTATCTTGACTCCATCATAGCCACTTTATCTTGATTTCATCATAGCCACTTTATCTTGACTCCATCATAGTCACTTTATCTTGACTCCATCATAGCCACTTTATCCTGACTCCATCATAGCCACTTTATCTTGACTCCATCATAGTCACTTTATCTTGACTCCATCATAGCTACTTTATCTTGACTCCATCATAGCCACTTTATCTTGACTCCATCATAGCCACTTTATCTTGACTCCATCATAGCCACTTTATCCTGACTCCATCATAGCCACTTTATCTTGACTCCATCATAGCCACTTTATCCTGACTCCATCATAGCCACTTTATCCTGACTCCATCATAGCCACTTTATCTTGACTCCATCATAGCCACTTTATCTTGACTCCATCATAGCCACTTTATCCTGACTCCATCATAGCTACTTTATCTTGACTCCATCATAGCCACTTTATCTTGACTCCATCATAGCCACTTTATCTTGACTCCATCATAGCCACTTTATCTTGACTCCATCATAGCTACTTTATCTTGACTCCATGATAGCCACTTTATCTTGACTCCATCATAGCCACTTTATCTTGACTCCATCATAGCCACTTTATCCTGACTCCATCATAGCCACTTTATCCTGACTCCATCATAGCCACTTTATCTTGACTCCATCATAGCCACTTTATCCTGACTCCATCATAGCCACTTTATCCTGACTCCATCATAGCCACTTTATCTTGACTCCATCATAGCCACTTTATCTTGACTCCATCATAGTCACTTTATCTTGACTCCATCATAGCCACTTTATCTTGACTCCATCATAGCCACTTTATCTTGACTCCATCATAGCCACTTTATCTTGACTCCATCATAGCCACTTTATCTTGACTCCATCATAGCCACTTTATCTTGACTCCATCATAGCCACTTTATCTTGACTCCATCATAGCCACTTTATCTTGATTCCATCATAGCCACTTTATCCTGACTCCATCATAGCCACTTTATCTTGACTCCATCATAGCAACTTTATCTTGACTCCATCATAGCCACTTTATCTTGACTCCATCATAGCCACTTTATCTTGACTCCATCATAGCCACTTTATCTTGACTCCATCATAGCCACTTTATCTTGACTCCATCATAGCCACTTTATCTTGATTCCATCATAACCACTTTATCCTGACTCCATCATAGCCACTTTATCTTGACTCCATCATAGCCACTTTATCTTGACTCCATCATAGCCACTTTATCCTGACTCCATCATAGCCACTTTATCTTGACTCCATCATAGCCACTTTATCTTGATTCCATCATAGCCACTTTATCTTGACTCCATCATAGCCACTTTATCTTGACTCCATCATAGCCACTTTATCCTGACTCCATCATAGCCACTTTATCCTGACTCCATCATAGCCACTTTATCTTGACTCCATCATAGCCACTTTATCTTGACTCCATCATAGCCACTTTATCTTGACTCCATCATAGCCACTTTATCTTGACTCCATCATAGCCACTTTATCTTGACTCCATCATAGCCACTTTATCCTGACTCCATCATAGCCACTTTATCTTGACTCCATCATAGCCACTGTATCCTGACTCCATCATAGCCACTTTATCTTGACTCCATCATAGCCACTTTATCTTGACTCCATCATAGCCACTTTATCCTGACTCCATCATAGCTACTTTATCTTGACTCCATCATAGCCACTTTATCTTGACTCCATCATAGCCACTTTGTCTTGATTTCATCATAGCCACTTTATCTTGACTCCATCATAGCCACTTTATCTTGACTCCATGATAGCCACTTTATCCTGACTCCATCATAGCCACTTTATCCTGACTCCATCATAGCCACTTTATTCCGACTCCATCATAGCCACTTTATCTTGACTCCATCATAGCCACTTTATCTTGACTCCATCATAGCCACTTTATCCTGACTCCATCATAGCTACTTTATCTTGACTCCATCATAGCCACTTTATCTTGACTCCATCATAGCCACTTTATCTTGACTCCATCATAGCCACTTTATCTTGACTCCATCATAGCTACTTTATCTTGACTCCATGATAGCCACTTTATCTTGACTCCATCATAGCCACTTTATCTTGACTCCATCATAGCCACTTTATCCTGACTCCATCATAGCCACTTTATCCTGACTCCATCATAGCCACTTTATCTTGACTCCATCATAGCCACTTTATCCTGACTCCATCATAGCCACTTTATCCTGACTCCATCATACCCACTTTATCCTGACTCCATCATAGCCACTTTATCTTGACTCCATCATAGCCACTTTATCTTGACTCCATCATAGTCACTTTATCTTGACTCCATCATAGCCACTTTATCTTGACTCCATCATAGCCACTTTATCTTGACTCCATCATAGCCACTTTATCTTGACTCCATCATAGCCACTTTATCTTGACTCCATCATAGCCACTTTATCTTGACTCCATCATAGCCACTTTATCTTGACTCCATCATAGCCACTTTATCTTGACTCCATCATAGCCACTTTATCCTGACTCCATCATAGCCACTTTATCCTGACTCCATCATAGCCACTTTATCTTGACTCCATCATAGCCACTTTATCTTGACTCCATCATAGCCACTTTATCTTGACTCCATCATAGCTACTTTATCTTGACTCCATCATAGCCACTTTATCTTGACTCCATCATAGCCACTTTATCTTGACTCCATCATAGCCACTTTATCTTGACTCCATCATAGCCACTTTATCTTGACTCCATCATAGCCACTTTATCTTGACTCCATCATAGCCACTTTATCTTGACTCCATCATAGCCACTTTATCTTGACTCCATCATAGCCACTTTATCTTGACTCCATCATAGCCACTTTATCTTGACTCCATCATAGCCACTTTATCTTGACTCCATCATAGCCACTTTATCCTGACTCCATCATAGCCACTTTATCTTGACTCCATCATAGCCACTTTATCCTGACTCCATCATAGCCACTTTATCCTGACTCCATCATAGCCACTTTATCTTGACTCCATCATAGCCACTTTATCTTGACTCCATCATAGTCACTTTATCTTGACTCCATCATAGCCACTTTATCTTGACTCCATCATAGCCACTTTATCTTGACTCCATCATAGCCACTTTATCTTGACTCCATCATAGCCACTTTATCTTGACTCCATCATAGCCACTTTATCTTGACTCCATCATAGCCACTTTATCTTGACTCCATCATAGCCACTTTATCTTGACTCCATCATAGCCACTTTATCCTGACTCCATCATAGCCACTTTATCCTGACTCCATCATAGCCACTTTATCTTGACTCCATCATAGCCACTTTATCTTGACTCCATCATAGCCACTTTATCTTGACTCCATCATAGCTACTTTATCTTGACTCCATCATAGCCACTTTATCTTGACTCCATCATAGCCACTTTATCTTGACTCCATCATAGCCACTTTATCTTGACTCCATCATAGCCACTTTATCTTGACTCCATCATAGCCACTTTATCTTGACTCCATCATAGCCACTTTATCTTGACTCCATCATAGCCACTTTATCTTGACTCCATCATAGCCACTTTATCTTGACTCCATCATAGCCACTTTATCTTGACTCCATCATAGCCACTTTATCCTGACTCCATCATAGCCACTTTATCTTGACTCCATCATAGCCACTTTATCCTGACTCCATCATAGCCACTTTATCTTGACTCCATCATAGCCACTTTATCTTGACTCCATCATAGCCACTTTATCTTGACTCCTTCATAGCCACTTTATCTTGACTCCATCATAGCCACTTTATCTTGACTCCATCATAGCCACTTTATCTTGACTCCATCATAGCCACTTTATCTTGACTCCATCATAGCCACTTTATCCTGACTCCATCATAGCCACTTTATCCTGACTCCATCATAGCCACTTTATCTTGACTCCATCATAGCCACTTTATCTTGACTCCATCATAACCACTTTATCCTGACTCCATCATAGCCACTTTATCTTGACTCCATCATAGCCACTTTATCCTGACTCCATCATAGCCACTTTATCCTGACTCCATCATAGCCACTTTATCTTGACTCCATCATAGCCACTTTATCCTGACTCCATCATAGCCACTTTATCTTGACTCCATCATAGCCACTTTATCCTGACTCCATCATAGCCACTTTATCCTGACTCCATCATAGCCACTTTATCTTGACTCCATCATAGCCACTTTATCTTGACTCCATCATAGCCACTTTATCTTGACTCCATCATAGCCACTTTATCTTGACTCCATCATAGCCACTTTATCTTGACTCCATCATAGCCACTTTATCCTGACTCCATCATAGCCACTTTATCTTGACTCCATCATAGCCACTTTATCTTGATTCCATCATAGCCACTTTATCTTGACTCCATCATAGCCACTTTATCTTGACTCCATCATAGCCACTTTATCCTGACTCCATCATAGCCACTTTATCCTGACTCCATCATAGCCACTTTATCCTTAGTCCATCATAGCCACTTTATCTTGACTCCATCATAGCTACTTTATCTTGACTCCATCATTGCCACTTTATCCTGACTCCATCATAGCCACTTTATCCTGACTCCATCATAGCCACTTTATCTTGACTCCATCATAGCTACTTTATCTTGACTCCATCATAGCCACTTTATCTTGACTCCATCATAGCTACTTTATCTTGACTCCATCATAGCCACTTTATCTTGACTCCATCATAGCCACTTTATCTTGACTCCATCATAGCCACTTTATCTTGACTCCATCATAGCCACTTTATCTTGACTCCATCATAGCCACTTTATCTTGACTCCATCATAGCCACTTTATCTTGACTCCATCATAGCCACTTTATCTTGACTCCATCATAGCCACTTTATCTTGACTCCATCATAGCCACTTTATCCTGACTCCATCATAGCCACTTTATCTTGACTCCATCATAGCCACTTTATCCTGACTCCATCATAGCCACTTTATCTTGACTCCATCATAGCCACTTTATCTTGACTCCATCATAGCCACTTTATCTTGACTCCTTCATAGCCACTTTATCTTGACTCCATCATAGCCACTTTATCTTGACTCCATCATAGCCACTTTATCTTGACTCCATCATAGCCACTTTATCTTGACTCCATCATAGCCACTTTATCCTGACTCCATCATAGCCACTTTATCCTGACTCCATCATAGCCACTTTATCTTGACTCCATCATAGCCACTTTATCTTGACTCCATCATAACCACTTTATCCTGACTCCATCATAGCCACTTTATCTTGACTCCATCATAGCCACTTTATCCTGACTCCATCATAGCCACTTTATCCTGACTCCATCATAGCCACTTTATCTTGACTCCATCATAGCCACTTTATCTTGACTCCATCATAGCCACTTTATCTTGACTCCATCATAGCCACTTTATCTTGACTCCATCATAGCCACTTTATCTTGACTCCATCATAGCCACTTTATCCTGACTCCATCATAGCCACTTTATCTTGACTCCATCATAGCCACTTTATCTTGATTCCATCATAGCCACTTTATCTTGACTCCATCATAGCCACTTTATCTTGACTCCATCATAGCCACTTTATCCTGACTCCATCATAGCCACTTTATCCTGACTCCATCATAGCCACTTTATCCTTAGTCCATCATAGCCACTTTATCTTGACTCCATCATAGCTACTTTATCTTGACTCCATCATTGCCACTTTATCCTGACTCCATCATAGCCACTTTATCCTGACTCCATCATAGCCACTTTATCTTGACTCCATCATAGCTACTTTATCTTGACTCCATCATAGCCACTTTATCTTGACTCCATCATAGCCACTTTATCTTGACTCCATCATAGCCACTTTATCTTGACTCCATCATAGCCACTTTATCTTGACTCCATCATAGCCACTTTATCTTGACTCCATCATAGCCACTTTATCTTGACTCCATCATAGCCACTTTATCTTGACTCCATCATAGCCACTTTATCTTGACTCCATCATAGCCACTTTATCTTGACTCCATCATAGCCACTTTATCTTGACTCCATCATAGCCACTTTATCCTGACTCCATCATAGCCACTTTATCTTGACTCCATCATAGCCACTTTATCCTGACTCCATCATAGCCACTTTATCTTGACTCCATCATAGCCACTTTATCTTGACTCCATCATAGCCACTTTATCTTGACTCCTTCATAGCCACTTTATCTTGACTCCATCATAGCCACTTTATCTTGACTCCATCATAGCCACTTTATCTTGACTCCATCATAGCCACTTTATCTTGACTCCATCATAGCCACTTTATCCTGACTCCATCATAGCCACTTTATCCTGACTCCATCATAGCCACTTTATCTTGAATCCATCATAGCCACTTTATCTTGACTCCATCATAACCACTTTATCCTGACTCCATCATAGCCACTTTATCTTGACTCCATCATAGCCACTTTATCCTGACTCCATCATAGCCACTTTATCCTGACTCCATCATAGCCACTTTATCTTGACTCCATCATAGCCACTTTATCCTGACTCCATCATAGCCACTTTATCTTGACTCCATCATAGCCACTTTATCCTGACTCCATCATAGCCACTTTATCCTGACTCCATCATAGCCACTTTATCTTGACTCCATCATAGCCACTTTATCTTGACTCCATCATAGCCACTTTATCTTGACTCCATCATAGCCACTTTATCCTGACTCCATCATAGCCACTTTATCCTGACTCCATCATAGCCACTTTATCTTGACTCCATCATAGCCACTTTATCCTGACTCCATCATAGCCACTTTATCTTGACTCCATCATAGCCACTTTATCCTGACTCCATCATAGCCACTTTATCCTGACTCCATCATAGCCACTTTATCTTGACTCCATCATAGCCACTTTATCTTGACTCCATCATAGTCACTTTATCTTGACTCCATCATAGCCACTTTATCTTGACTCCATCATAGCCACTTTATCTTGACTCCATCATAGCCACTTTATCTTGACTCCATCATAGCCACTTTATCTTGACTCCATCATAGCCACTTTATCTTGACTCCATCATAGCCACTTTATCTTGACTCCATCATAGCCACTTTATCTTGACTCCATCATAGCCACTTTATCCTGACTCCATCATAGCCACTTTATCCTGACTCCATCATAGCCACTTTATCTTGACTCCATCATAGCCACTTTATCTTGACTCCATCATAGCTACTTTATCTTGACTCCATCATAGCCACTTTATCTTGACTCCATCATAGCCACTTTATCCTGACTCCATCATAGCCACTTTATCCTGACTCCATCATAGCCACTTTATCTTGACTCCATCATAGCCACTTTATCTTGACTCCATCATAGCCACTTTATCTTGACTCCATCATAGCCACTTTATCTTGACTCCATCATAGCCACTTTATCTTGACTCCATCATAGCCACTTTATCCTGACTCCATCATAGCCACTTTATCCTGACTCCATCATAGCCACTTTATCCTGACTTCATCATAGCCACTTTATCTTGACTCCATCATAGCCACTTTATCTTGACTCCATCATAGCCACTTTAATCTGACTCCATCCATCATAGCCACTTTATCTTGACTCCATCATAGCCACTTTATCTTGACTCCATCATAGCCACTTTATCTTGACTCCATCATAGCCACTTTATCTTGACTCCATCATAGCCACTTTATCTTGACTCTATCATAGCCACTTTATCTTGACTCCATCATAGCCACTTTATCTTGACTCCATCATAACCACTTAATCCTGACTCCGTCATAGCCACTTTATCTTGACTCTGTCATAGCCACTTTATCTTGACTCCATCATAGCCACTTTATCCTGACTCCATCATAGCCACTTTATCTTGACTCCATCATAGCCACTTTATCTTGACTCCATCATAGCCACTTTATCCTGACTCCATCATAGCCACTTTATCCTGACTCCATCATAGCCACTTTATCTTGACTCCATCATAGCCACTTTATCCTGACTCCATCATAGCCACTTTATCCTGACTCCATCATAGCCACTTTATCCTGACTCCATCATAGCCACTTTATCTTGACTCCATCATAGCCACTTTATCTTGACTCCATCATAGCCACTTTATCCTGACTCCATCATAGCCACTTTATCTTGACTCCATCATAGCCACTTTATCTTGACTCCATCATAGCCACTTTATCCTGACTCCATCATAGCCACTTTATCCTGACTCCATCATAGCCACTTTATCCTGACTCCATCATAGCCACTTTATCCTGACTCCATCATAGCCACTTTATCCTGACTCCATCATAGCCACTTTATCTTGACTCCATCATAGCCACTTTATCTTGACTCCATCATAGCCACTTTATCCTGACTCCATCATAGCCACTTTATCCTGACTCCATCATAGCCACTTTATCTTGACTCCATCATAGCCACTTTATCTTGACTCCGTCATAGCCACTTTATCTTGAGTCCATCATAGCCACTTTATCTTGACTCCATCATAGCCACATCTATCCTGACTCCATGATAGCCACTTTATCTTGACTCCATCATAGCCACTTTATCCTGACTCCATCATAGCCACTTTATCTTGACTCCATCATAGCCACTTTATCTTGACTCCATCATAGCCACTTTATCTTGACTCCATCATAGCCACTTTTCTTGACTCCATCATAGCCACTTTATCCTGACTCCATCATAGCCACTTTATCTTGACTCCATCATAGCCACTTTATCTTGATTCCATCATAGCCACTTTATCTTGACTCCATCATAGCCACTTTATCTTGACTCCATCATAGCCACTTTATCCTGACTCCATCATAGCCACTTTATCTTGACTCCATCATAGCCACTTTATCTTGACTCCATCATAGCCACTTTATCTTGACTCCATCATAGCCACTTTATCCTGACTCCATCATAGCCACTTTATCCTGACTCCATCATAGCCACTTTATCCTGACTCCATCATAGCCACTTTATCCTGACTCCATCATAGCCACTTTATCCTGACTCCATCATAGCCACTTTATCTTGACTCCATCATAGCCACTTTATCCTGACTCCATCATAGCCACTTTATCCTGACTCCGTCATAGCCAAGTTATCTTGACTCCATCATAGCCACTTTATCTTGACTCCATCATAGCCACTTTATCCTGACTCCATCATAGCCACTTTATCTTGACTCCATCATAGCCACTTTATCTTGACTCCATCATAGCCACTTTATCCTGACTCCATCATAGCCACTTTATCTTGACTCCATCATAGCCACTTTATCCTGACTCCATCATAGCCACTTTATCCTGACTCCATCATAGCCACTTTATCCTGACTCCATCATAGCCACTTTATCCTGACTCCATCATAGCCACTTTATCCTGACTCCATCACAGCCACTTTATCTTGACTCCATCATAGCCACTTTATCTTGACTCCATCATAGCCACTTTATCCTGACTCCATCATAGCCACTTTATCTTGACTCCATCATAGCCACTTTATCTTGACTCCATCATAGCCACTTTATCCTGACTCCATCATAGCCACTTTATCTTGACTCCATCATAGCCACTTTATACTGACTCCATCATAGCCACTTTATCCTGACTCCATCATAGCCACTTTATCTTGACTCCATCATAGCCACTTTATCTTGACTCCATCATAGCCACTTTATCCTGACTCCATCATAGCCACTTTATCCTGACTCCACTCCAAACAGTCTTTGCTCCTACTCTTTAGAATGCTGCATGCTTCGTGGAAAGGCAGCAAATACCAATTTTGTTTTCTTTGTTTTGACTCAACTAGAGATCAACCTCCTGCCCAACTCAATGTGAGCATACTTAGCATTACACAACAAAGGCAGTTGTGAATTAATTGGGAGTTATTTTAAGATGAGACACTATATTTGTAAGATTATTTCACTCATATTTTATTTTCTCGTTGATAACCGAGTATCTTTGAAGTACATGCTAAATAACATTGAAACGACAAAGGTATCCAGATGTAGCATTTATGAAGAGAAGTAAAGAAAACTGCTCAACTACAGGCTAGGGACTGTTTCACACTTATTTTAGGGTACAGTACAACTCAGATGGAGTTTCAATTTTCCATGTATTTGGATGGATTTCAAAAATTGCCTCCACTCGCGTCTTTACAGCGTATTCATCAGGATACAATCATTGCCTGTATACATTAAAAGTTTGACGGTGAGATGTACTCCATGCAACATTTGTGATCAAATTTGTCATTTATATGTGGAAGATTAGTTTTTTTTCTGATTCCTCCAGTTTTCACTGCCAATTAAACTGACCACAACAAATCTAACTGAAATATCATTTAAGGTGGTATTAAAACTCCCATTATTCTTATCCTAAATCTTGGTCAAATCAAGGTATAATCGACTTTGGTTTTGATGGAATGAAGTTCTACTGTTTATGTGTCACATGATAGTCATTAGTTATATACAAACAAAATGTCTGGATAGAAATTCAAGTCTTGATATATAGTAATAAAAAATGCAGTATAATAATAAGTCAAATAATGCCTTACACTGGTAATTTTCGTGATGTTTTTTCTCTCACAGAAATCTGTATCTTTTTAGCTATTTATGGACATGGTGTTTTGGGGGCAATATCAACTGGTAGGGGTTGCATTTTTTGTTGAAAAAATGGTTTTGGGTATTTTTGTTGTAAATATTGGGTTGAGGGTTTGATTAATGGAAAATTAAAAACATGCTGTTTGTGTTTGTTTGATGGTGTTGGATATTTAAAATATATATTAATGGAAATGCTTGTGTTGAAATAATTAGAAATTTAAAAATTAATATTTTTTGAAGCATTACATTGTAAAAATAAAATTGTTATTATGGAGTGTTGTGATTAACTCAATTCTAATTTAGACGTTTACAACAGAGATTATCATATAAAAAGGGACCATCTCAACAATTTAAAGACACTTGAAATAAAATAATTTAATTTAGGAAAGAAATAACCTTCATATTCAAGGGATATTTTCTCATTTTGTTCTGTGTTTTAATCACACTTTACAAATGTACCCACCTTTCTACTACATGAGAAAAAAAGATGTAAAGAAATTTTGGGGAAACTTTTGAGATAATCGCCCTATATTTATATCATTTCTTCTCTTTTTTCTTGTAATTTTATAGGAACTTGCATGTATTTCTAAATTGAAAAAAAAAATTCTGTCTGTACTGACAGCAAAAAGAAACTTCCTGTGTTCATCAGGATACAATCATTGCCTGTATCCAGCTCACATGGCCATCACTTGGCATTTATCATACATGATACACTTTTCACAGTTAAAACTTCTGAAACCACTGTGCAAAATTAAACCAACTTTTTCTGTGATAGTCCTTGGATGGTGTTCATTCATAATTATGTCCCAACAGTCCCACCACCCTCCATTCAAGATGGCCACCATGACTAAAAGTAGAATTATTTTTAATTGGCCATTACAGCTTTGTTTGAAGTCAAAATGAGTTTAAATTTAAACTGCAGCTGGCATGGCAATGAGTAGGTTTAAAACTATGTGGGACAACATTGCCGGCCATCCAAGATGGTTTCTATCACTGAAAATATCTTTTTTTTTCTATAAATTGCAAGTTATTTTTCACTGGAATCAGCCAAAATTTGAATTTAAACTTGTTTTGACTTGGATCATCTGATTAATATTTATCTCTTAAAATATGAATCACAATTCAATAAGACAACATAATAATGTACATAGACAAAGACTGTTTTTCATCTTTTCTGTATTTTTGAAGACTGATTTGATTTGACAGAGGACTGGGTTGGTGATATTGTGTCAGTTTATATTGTTGACAATTATTGTGTAACTTCTCATTTATGTTAAAATTAGTAGCTGTTAATATATGTAGACTGTAAAAACTGGTACTCTATATAATTATCTCCCTTTGTACATTGAAAACTTACATACTTTCAATATAAAGATTCTTGCTTTTATTTACTTGCTGTGATATGCTTCACTTGTTGGAAAATAGTATCTTATAGTATGAAGCATGCATTACTCCATCTTTTTATTGTGGATTTGTATTAAATGTTGATTACTATCGGATGAGGGTTAAAAAACAGAGAGGGTGTTACCCTGAAGTTGACCATATTAGGTAGTTACATCAACTATAAGCATCAACATCTCACTTCATGTCTTTATATCATGTGGCTGTTACCGATTTTACATGGTCCACTTCCTTCATTAACGTTGTCTATATTGTATGCTAGGTTTTTTTTCTTCGTTAGCTCAGTTTCTCAAGTACTATTAATTGTCATACATTTTGTATGTGTTCCATATTTGAGATCAATTGTATTTTTAGCATCCATCCTTAAGCATTTTGTCATGTGACTTTTAACAGTAATTCTTGCTTAATGACTAAATTATCACAATTTGATTCACAAAGTAATATACATATTTGGAAAATAAAAAGTAAAAGATATTTGTGATCATTCACAGTCTGTGCCAAAAACATTTGGACAAACTAGCCCGAACAGCATTTTAGAAGAATTTTTTTCAATTTGATTAAGCAAATTTTATGCAATTTTTACTCACTCGAACCAATTTTTACTACACTGGGGCTTAGGTCTAGTGATTTTTGGCACAGACTGCATTCATGTGTAAGGATGTACATGAAGATAGTTCAGCATGAGATGCCATTCCGTTTATTGTATCCAGATTTTGACACGTTTTTTTTTGTATGAATCTTCACTAGTTAGCATAAATGTTTTTTTTGTGTTTTACAGGAAACAACACAACAATAAATTGGTGAGGAAAACGTTTACTAACATGACTATAGTTTATCATAAACACAGGATGGCTAGAGAACATCACAGGTATGTAAGACAAACGTAGGAAAACGTTTACTAACATGACTATAGTTTATCATAAACACAGGATGGCTAGAGTCATCACAGGTATGTAAGACAAACGTAGCTATCAAAGTTATTGTGCACGATTCGTTTCTAGAACTTACAGTGCTGTTTAATTAATAAGAGAGGGTTATTTTTGTGAAGGAGTATTATTGTGTCACACAATTTTTACAATGTTGTTCTAGTATTTCATTGTAATGGAGAAAAAGTTTTGGAATGCTGTTCCGTTAGCTTATAGTAAAAAGAAGCCAAAAAAATAAGACCAGGTCAGAATTAAATAGGTGACAACGAACAATATTTTTAGCATATTATCAAATAGATTTTGTCCATAATATGTGGATGTTATAGAATTTTGTTGTTGATTGAAATTCAGAAGTGCTCTTGAATGTTAATCTTGACATTGCAGCACTGTTTTTCATATATATACTGGTATCTATGTGACTAATGTTGACATAATTAACAATTAAAATGAAATGTCAAGCAATAATATATATGCTAAAAATTTGATTGATCAATTTAAATATTTTAAATAATAATTTTTTTTTCTAAAGGACTGGTACCTTGCACCAAGTATTAAGAGCCTGGCTACATGTGACACACATACTGAAACAGGAGAGACGTAGGGACATGGTCGTCAGTGTAGAACACTGGACCATCACAACATTACAGAGTTCATTTACTCAATGGAGAGAACAACTGTTAACTCAGAGAGCTCATAAAGCTTCACATAAAAAACTTGTCAGGTAAATCATACAAACAGCTTATCATGTCCTTTATTCATACAAAATGGCTTTTAAAGCTTTACATGAAATATTTCAGGTAATTCATGCAAAAACAGCTTTCAAAGCTTTACATGAAATATATTAGGTAATTCATGCAAAAATAGCTGTCAAAGCTTTACAAGAAGTACTCTAGGTAATTTATATTAAATAGCTTTGAAAACTTTATAATACTCTAGATAATTCATACAAAATAGAGATGATTCTGTCTGCTATTTACACTTGTCAAATAATTCATATAAAATGGCTGTATTGGATTTGAACAAACAAGCTTGTGAAGTTTTACACATAAAGGTTTAAATGTAAGTCATACACAAAGAACTGATCAAATATTGTTATTATTTACACAAAACAGCTCCACAATGAAACTAATCTGGTCATTTGCAATGCATCACTTTTGACATCAATATCTTATTTATAAAGCTTTATGCAAAAAAATATTTAAAAAATAAATAAAAAAGTTCAATGGATAATGTATCAGAACAGAGCAACATGTTTATCTGCAGATTGTTGTTTCAATCAGCTAGCACTGTAAAAATCAAACTAGGTGTTGGTCTAGTACAAAGAGGTCATCTCATAGAAATGTAACATTTTTTCATCATGATATAGCTGAAAACTTGCTGAATTGGCATTAAGCACACTCATTTGATCACTCGCTGTACCTGTTTGGAGCGTCTGCCCCCACACCTGGAATTTTGATTATGTGCTTTTATTATCCCCTTGCCAACGAAGTTGCGAAGGGATATAGTAACGCTACCATCCGTCCTTCCGTCCGTCCGTCCTTCCATCCTTCCGTCCGTCCGTCCTTCCGTGACATCCTTGTGAACACTCTAGAATCAATATCCTTCAATGGATTTTGACCAAACTTGGTACATACTTAGTCCTTAAGAGAATCTGGAACACTATTGATTTTCAAGGTCATAGGTCAAAGGTCAAGGTCACGGTCTAATTTTTACCCTGTAACATCCTTGTGAACACTAGAATCAACATCCTTCAATGGATTTTGACCAAATTTGGTACATACTTATTCCTTAAGAGAATCTGAAACCCTATTGATTTTCAAGGTCATAGGTCAAAGGTCAAGGTCATTGGGTCAAATGTTTTACCGCATAACATCCTTGAGAAAAATTGAATCAACATCCTTCAATGGATTTTGATCAAACTTGGTACATACTTAGTCCTTAGGTGAGTCTGGAACCCTATTGATTTGCAAGGTCAAAGGTCAAGGTCACAGGGTCTAATTTTTACCCTGTAACATCCTTGTGAACACTCTAGAATCAACATCCTTCAATGGATTTTGACCAAGCTAGGTACATACTTAGTCCTTAAGAGAATTTGGAACCCTATTGATTTTCAAGGTCAAAGGTTAAATTTTTAAGCGAGGGGCTACGTCACGCTTTGCATTGCCCTTGTTTTAATTCTTTTTTGTTTTATGTGAGATATTTCACATGCAGCTGCCTAAAATGACAATGGATCTTAAACTTTTTACGTAGATGTTTTCTTTCTTCTATCACTGCAAATACTTTTGCTGGACTTGACTGTATATATGAGTAATATGACGAGTGTCTTATCAGAAGCAGGAATAGCTTACCCTTCTCAAACACCTGAGTTCATCCCCGGTTTTTGGTGGAGTCTGTGTTGCTCATCTTTTTGTTTTTTGTATTGTCCTAATATGTGTCTTTACGCTCTGAGTTCCGTGTTGTGATGTCCATTACGATTTTCGCATAAAATAATGTTTGGTTCGTCTTTACCTCCAGTTGTTTGTAGGAGGGTGCATGTCTTATTTACATTATTTGTGTTTGTTTGAGTATAGTAGTGTCCAACACATATTGTTTTGTTTTGTTTTTCTTCGTCATGTGTACCCTATGTTGCCAGTTTCTCTGAATTGTCCTTTTTTTGATTGTCTCTTCGGTATTCTCTAATGTTTATTTAACAATTGTAAATTAAGATAAAAAGAATTTATGTGATAGTAAACTAATTGCAGTGTCCCTGAGGATAGACAATGTTTAGTTTAATCAGTCATACTAACTTGCCTGTTTATTTCATTCAGGACTGATGGTCTTAATTATGCATGTTATCACGGGAACATATATTATTGATATTGAATACAAATTAATCAGTTATTTTGAAACTATGTAATTCTTAGAAATGCTTGGAAAATATGGAAAATACAATGGCAGACAAATGTTCGGGAAAGGATTGAAATAGAAGGTATGATTCGTCACGATATTCTCCAAGAAGCATTACAGATATGGAAGGACAATGTAGCCGTACTTAAAAAGAGAAGACGAGGGGCAGTGGTGTACATACAGAGGGCGCTAGTAAGACAAGTTGTGGAAGCGTGGCATGAGTTTACTAGTCATCGTAAGATGTTGAGGTAACTAGTTACTTATTATATTATATCTGTAACCACCATATTTCTCCAATAAGATAATGATCTGTGCCATTACATGTAGATTGTGACCAGTTTATAATGTGTCTGGATCAAACAATCAATATTTAAATATATTACAATTTTCTAGTTGTTTTTGGGGCCGTCGTGGTCGTGATCGTATGGTAGTTGGATTTACAACTACCTGTGCAATCAGTGCCTATCATCTCTGATGTTGTTAGTTCGAATCTCGATCAGGGCGAGGTGTACAACATTATGTGATAAAGTTTGTTGGTGACTTGCGACAGGTTGGTGGTTTTCTCCGGGTACTCTGGTTTCCTCCACCAATTAAACTGATCGCCACGATATAGCTGAAATATTGTTGAAAGTGGTGTAAAGCACCATGAACCAACCCAACCAATCTAGTTGTCCTGTATAAAATCTTTTCTTTCATAAATCCAGGTTAATAGATAAATGTACAGATGGGTGCAGACTAAGCGTAACATGTGAACAGACGCAAAATGTAAATGCCCGATTAACTTCACATTTATTTTTAGTAAGCATGACATTAGCTCAGCAGCATTAACTTAAAATAAACAAAAATAACCAAGCTATACATTCAGGTAAACCCTGCGTTTAGTTTTATGGCTACCACTGCATTAACAAGAAAAGTATCTTTTTTTGCACCAATATGATGTATGTTGTATTTGTCACTTTAATATTCATTCAAATTGCTTGTTAAATGAAACTGAAATATCAAATGTAAATAGCCATTTTGTACATTCATGTTTATTTTAGTGAACTTCAGTCATATTTCAAGGAACACCAAGACAACTACTCAGGCTAATGCATTTATTTTGGTCAAAGTTCTGATTATGTAATTTGTGGAAATCTTATCAAGTTTGAGAGTTTTACTCCCTTTCTGTTGAGATGTGTACTTGATATTTGATAAAAATTGTTGGTAAATTACAAAAGGTCATGGTTTTTTCTGTGTACTTCATTTTCCTCCAGAAAGCCAGTGACCACCAAAAATAATGAAAGTGTCATTATATTCTTGAATCCTACTCACAATATAGCATATTATCTGATGTTCTTGTGGCAAGTAGAATTTTGATTGGCTAAATATGTACTTCCAACACTTCAGGGAAGCCGTGCTGTGTATTTCATACGGCACAGAAAATCAATAATCGCTCTCACCTATTGCATGTGCTGTGTATTCCATTTACATTGTAGCAGACGACACACAGACGGCACAGAAAATCAATAATCACTCTCTGACCTTTTTCCAAAGATACACTTATTTATGTTTTTCCTATAATAAGGACATGCTTATTAATGTTAGAACATTCAGATAAAAATATTATCAGGCTTGAGAACATCTTGAGACTGATAACGTATAAAGTACAGTCTTCAATGTTTCTTTTTATGTATTTTATCAAGTAGCATATTACTTATATATACTAGACTGACTAAAGAACGAAAGAGGTAAAAAAAAGGTTTTTAACTAGAATTTAATAATTGTCTTCTTCTGTAATTAGATTACTTTCAATTTGCAATAAATTCAAAAATTGCACAATTTTGTTTTTTTGTGTATTTTTCTTGTATTTTTTTATACACAGTGATCTTCCAATTTAATTACACTTAAGATTCTGTTGCATTTAATTGTTGTCAATCCACATTGTCATACAATCTGATTAAATTCACATGTTTAAATATGATATACTTCATTAAACATCAGATGCAACTCATTTTGTCCTAATGTCTAACTTAATCGCAGTTTGGTTATATTCAGGAAAGAAAAAGCCTGAGAGAATCGAATGGATAAAATAAAGTTCATCTGATCTTATGGTCATAAAAACTTGTGAGTACGAGTTTTGTACTCTTACTAAAAAAATATCCAATTGAAACGTCATATCCAATAAAATACTGAGTTCTGATTGGACAATTTTTGGAGCACCAGTACAAAACCCATACTCAAAGATTTTATAACCATAAAGCCAAAACACAATATCCAATAAATACAACATTCTAATTGGACGATCGTGGAGTATAATTATCAGTATGAAACTGGTACTCGAAAGTTTTATGATCATGAGGGATTGAGAAAAGGTTAGAATGAGTTGTTTCAGATGTAAAAGAATGTTTTATGATCATGAGGGATCGAGAAAAGGTTAGAATGAGTTGTTTCAGATGTAAAAGAACGTTTTATGATCATGAGGGATCGAGAAAAGGTTAGAATGAGTTGTTTCAGATGTAAAAGAAAGTTTTTGTATTTAACATGTGATTTTTATCAGATAACATGTTTAAAGCTAATTCACACCTTTGATTTTTGTGTGTTGTTTAACTGCTCTTCAAATTTGGTTGCTTTTATTTGGTATGATAGCAACTAAAGGTATTTTAATGGCTCTGCTGAAAGGCAATGGGACATTAATTGTTATCCTTGTACATCATTCCATCCATCTTTTCGTCCATCCCATTTGGTTTCTGTCCATTAACATTGTCTAACTTTAGCTTCCCATTGCCAAATATTTGAAATTTTCAAACAATGTATTTTACCACAATACACGGGTCAATCAAATTTGGCTTGCAAACTTACCACTTAATTAATTGAAAGATGTCAAATTTGTGGTTTGTATCCCAAGAAACTACATGTATGTTGTGAAGCAGTTCTTTGTTATTTAAGTTGAAGCAAACTGGTTCTTATAGTTAAATCAGAAATGGTTCATTTTAAGCTCACCTTGCCAAAGGCAATGTGAGCTTTTGCCATCACTTGGCGTCCGTCGTCCATTAACTTTTCACATTTTAATCTTCTCCTCTGAATCCCCTCAGCCAAGTGAACTGAAACTTGGTAGGAAGCATCTATGGAAGGTCCTTTATAAAGATTGCTCATTTTGTCCCGATCCATTAACAAACATGGCCACCACAGGCAATTCTTGTTTCTGATTGGCCGATTTTCAAAAATCTTCTCCTCTGAAACTGCTTGGCCAAATGAACCGAAACTTGGTAGGAAGCATCTATGGAAGGTCCTCTATAAAGATTGCTCATTTCGTCCCGATCCGTTAACAAACAGTTTCTGATTGGTTGATTTCTAAAAAAATCTTCTCCTCTGAAACCGCCAGGCCAAATGAATCAAAACTTGGTAGGAATCATCCTTGGAAGATCCGCTATCAAGATTGCTCATTTAGTTCCGATCCGTTAACATGGCCGCCACAGGCCATTCATGTTTCTGATTGGTTGATTTCTAAAAAATCTTCTCCTCTGAAACTGCTTTCCCAAATGAACTGAAATTTGGTAAGAAGCATCTATGGAAGGTCCTCTATAACGATTGCTAATTTCGTCCCAATCCAGTAACAAACATGGTCACCACAGGCAATTTTTGTTTTTGATAGGCCGATTTTTAAAAATCTTCTCCTCTGAAACCGCTTGTCCAAATGAACCGAAACTTTATAGGAAGCATCTATGGAAGGTCCTTTATAAAGATTGCTCATTTTGTCCCGATTGGTTAACAAACATGGCCGCCACAGGCAATTCTTGTGTCTGATTGGTTGAGTTCTGATATATCTTCTCTGTTAAAAGGATGATAACTCTTGTTTAAATATAGATATCTGTATTCAAAATGCAGTTATCTCTATACTGATTTTTAAAAATCTTCTCCTCTGAAACCGCTAGGCCAATTAAACCGAAACTTGGTAGGAAGCATCTATGGAAGGTCCTCTGTAAAGATTGCTCATTTCGTCCCGACCCATTTATAAACATGGTCACCACAGGCAATTTTTGTTTCTGATTGGTTGATTTCTAAAAATCTTCTCCTCTGAAACCGCTTGGCCAAATGATCCGAAACTTGTTAGGAAGCATCTATAGAAGGTTCTCTATAAAGATTGCTCATTCCGTCCCGATCCGTTAACAAACATGGCCGCCACCGGCGATTCTTGTTTCTGATTGGCTGATTTTTTAGATTCTTCTCCTCTGAAACCGTTTGGCCAAATGAAACGAAACTTGGTAGGAAGCATCTATGGAAAGTCCTCTGTTACGATTGCTCATTTTGTCTCGATCCATTAACAAACATGGCCACCACAGACAATTCTTGTTTCTGATTGGTTGATTTCTAAAAAATCTTCTCCTCTGAAACCGCTTTGACAAATGAAGAACCGAAACTTGGTAGGAAGCATCTATGGAAGGTTCTCTATAAAGACTGCTCATTTTGTCCCGATCCATTAACAAACATGGCCACCACAGGCAATTCTTGTTTCTGATTGGTCGATTTCTAAAAATCTTCTACTCTGAAACGGCTTTGCCAAATGGACTGAAATGTGGTAGAACGCATCTATAGATGGTCCTCTATGGGAATTGATCTTTCCGTTTTGATCCGTTAACAAACATGGCCATCATAGGCAATTCTTGTAACTTATTGGCCGATTTCTAAAACAGCTTTTCCTCTGAAACCACTTGGCCAAATGATATGAAACTTGGTAAGAAGCATCTATGGCAGGTCCTCTATAGAATTTGCTCATTTCGTTTTGATCCATTAACAAGCATGGCTGTCACAGGCAATTCTTGTTTTAGATTGGTCGATTTCTTAAAATCTTCTTCTCGGAAACTACTTTGCCAAAATGAGCCGAAATTTGGTAGGAAGCACCTATGGAAGGTTCTGTATTAAGTTTCCTCAAAGCAGAATGAAAGGTGAGCGACACAGGCTCAGCTCAGTGCTGAACCTCTAGTTTGTGTGAAAGATGTCAATACTTTAGTCAAATTATCAAAAGGTTACAGTATTTTCTAAACCGCATCCGTGATGTAATGGTTAGCGTGCTCGCCTTGAGTGTGGTAGATTGTGGTTTCTAGCCCCGATCGGGTCAAACCAAAGACTATGAAATTGGTATTTGCTGCTTCTCCGCTAAGCACGCAGTATTAAGGGGAAAGAGCAAAGACTGGTTGGCTCGGAATCAGGATAATGTGTCCGAGTGGAGCGACACAGACTGTTGTTTCAGTGAGCTAGCACTATAAAAATCCAACTAAGCGTGTTGGTCTAGTATAGCTGCAATAATGTAGCTCCTGTGACAAACTTGTGTCTCGGCAGAGCTACAACGCGGTCCCATTCGTCACAATCAATGGAGCAAAAAAAAATTGCAGTTGAAACATAAAAACTCACTATTTACGCTTCAAACATTTCATTACAACTATTACTGATGATCCCAGTCCTTGTTAAATCGGTTTGGCTGAGAAATATATGCTTTTCAAAGGTAGCAACAACCTTGTTCAAATTTATCGATCGTTTTCCATAACCGGAAACTACGGAAGACGGAGCTTTTCTAAATATGGTATTTCTTACTACACGCTGATGTAAACAATGACGAAATTCAAAATGTTCAGAGAGAAAGTAAACATGGATTTTTATTTTGTGGGAATTACATTCTAAAATACTAGTAGGTGATAAAAACTTGTTATGATAATGGACAAAAGGAAAGGTTATGTCTTATTATTGATAAATGAAGGCGTCAGAAACTCTGTAAGCGAACGCAAAAAATCTTGGCGGCTGCTCCATTACGTGTAATGGCATCCCGTTATAACCCTTGCGAGTAAGCGAGCATTTAGGGTTTTATTATTAGAACTAGTCTAGTACAAAGCGGACCTCATCATCATTTCATATAAAATGAACTTGTTCTGGCCTTGATATAGCTGAAAAATTGCTGAATTGGTGTTCA
This sequence comes from Bathymodiolus brooksi, assembly GCA_963680875.1. Taxonomy (NCBI): domain Eukaryota; kingdom Metazoa; phylum Mollusca; class Bivalvia; order Mytilida; family Modiolidae; genus Bathymodiolus; species Bathymodiolus brooksi. The sequence goes on along the minus strand of OY804590.1, from coordinate 54,344,052 downwards.
GCAACAATCACTCACTCCATTACATACTGCTTGGTAATGGATCATTGATATCCTTAAAATAAGATAATCAAGAAATTATATCACTGAACATCCATATCTTAAACTTGGATAAAGCCAAAAAGAAAATACCTGTGTATTTGCTATCCTACCGACTTTAATTTAAAGTGCTTACCCTTAAGTTTTTATTGCCATTTTGGAAAACACTGTTGAAATCAGATTCTTGTCCTGTATAACCTTGGTAAAAACAACAAACAATATAAGTTTTGCCTATCAACCTACCCTATTATATTTAAATTAGAAAATGTTACCAGAAACACAGGTTGCTTTTTTTTATTTTCCTTGGATGAATAACAGTTTGATTTATTCATAGTAGCTGTACACTTACTCTAGCCTAGATAATTCAATTACTCAAATATTTTAAAATAAAAAAAATCATTTGTCCCTTTAAGAGGTTCAACTATATATAAAATACATAAAGTTCAAATGTCATTGCCAAAAAAAAAAAATTTACATTTTGATTCTGAACAGAGCCTTCAAGAGAGTGTTTGTACACAAAAGAAATGAAGCGATCCAAGCTCATTATTTGTTTGTTTGGAAGAGAAGATTTGAAGACAAACTTGACGTACGAAGAGCTAAAACTTTCTGGTCAAATACGTGTGCAAGGTTTGTTTATATTATATAGTTTCTAGGGATCATCTCAAGGTTTGTTTATATTATATAGTTTTAGGGATCATCTCAAAAGTTTTAGCTGCATTTCTAGACTAAATTAATATAATCTAGAAAAAAACCACCTACCTATCTCCTCTGAATGAAAAGAATGTTATGTGATAGATATTTATCCTACCCTGACTAGATATAAAACCCATTTAAAATTTGGAATGAGAATGGGCATACAAATAATAACACTCGAAGGACAGACAATACAATGGTCAAAAGAAAAAGGACAAAAGGGCAAACAACGATCTACAAAACATACACATAAAACTAAAGATCGAGTAACACGAACCCCACTAAAAACTGGGAGTGAATTTAGGTGCTCGGAAAGGGTAAGCAGTTCCTGCTCCACTAGTGGCACCCATTGTATTAATCTTATCGACAGCAATTGTTGGGTTTTGAGAGAAACTAGAAAAGTTGAAACAAATCATTTTCTAAGTGTGTCAAAGCAAATAATATGATATTGATATTTGTTACTTCTCTGCTAAGCATTTAATAGTAAAAACAAAGACAGAGTGGATGGAAGATAGGAACATGTGTTGGAGTGGAATCTGTAATGTATTTAATAGTAAAAACAAAGACAGAGTGGATGGAAGATAGGAACATGTGTTGGAGTGGAATCTGTAATGTATTTAATAGTAAAAACAAAGACAGAGTGGATGGAAGATAGGAACATGTGTTGGAGTGGAATCTGTAATGTATTTAATAGTAAAAACAAAGACAGAGTGGATGGAAGATAGGAACATGTGTTGGAGTGGAATCTGTAATGTATTTAATAGTAAAAACAAAGACAGAGTGGATGGAAGATAGGAACATGTGTTGGAGTGGAATCTGTAATGTATTTAATAGTAAAAACAAAGACAGAGTGGATGGAAGATAGGAACATGTGTTGGAGTGGAATCTGTAATGTATTTAATAGTAAAAACAAAGACAGAGTGGATGGAAGATAGGAACATGTGTTGGAGTGGAATCTGTAATGTATTTAATAGTAAAAACAAAGACAGAGTGGATGGAAGATAGGAACATGTGTTGGAGTGGAATCTGTAATGTATTTAATAGTAAAAACAAAGACAGAGTGGATGGAAGATAGGAACATGTGTTGGAGTGGAATCTGTAATGTATTTAATAATATCAAAAACATCTTGGTGTTAAAAATAGTCACTTACAGTTTAAAAATATATGGTTTTGCAAAGATGCTGAAATAAGAAATTTAAAAGCCACACACTCACAAAATGTTTTCAGTATAAAAAATTCCTCTTGAAATATGGATGTTAATATTATATGAATTAATAATTTGATAGGAAGGCAGCAGTGGTATGGAGAACAGTATGTCATCATAGATTACTGGATAGACTTTACTATACAACAGAACCAGACAGACAATTACATCTACAAAAAGGTTGGTAATGGTTTCCTTAATGTCATGCTATCACCTATGATCTTCATTTGTCTCTAGGGGCCGCCGTAGATGTGATCATATGGTAGCTGGATTTACAACTACCAGTGCAATCAGTGCCTATCACCACTAAAGTTGGGAGTTCGAACCCTGTTCATGGCCAGGTGTACTCAATACAACATTATGTGATAAAGTTTGTCAGTGACTTGGGACAAGTCGGTGGTATTCTCCAGGTACTCCGGTTTCCTCCATCAATAAAACTGACCGTCACAAAACTGACATTAAACACCATGCACCAAAACCCCAAAATTGTCTGGTAGAAGTCATGTGGACTTCTGGTTATTGATAGTTTACTATTTTGTGGGGGAAAATAAGACAGCATTTTTCATTCGTGCAAAATAGTTTTGGGATACAAATATCAAGAACTGATCCTGACAATTTTATCAGGTCAAATAAAAAAAAACAAATAAAAATAAGGGAGGTAAGTTTTTTTGGATGCAATATTATAATATATATATATTTTTAATCAATAATCCAATGTACATCATAGTGGCCATCGTGATCGTATGGTAGTTGGATTTACAACTACCTATGCAATCAGTGCCTATCACCATTAACATTGTGAGTTCGAATCCAGCTCAGGCGAGGTGTGCTTGATACAACATTATGTGATGAAGTTTGTTAGTGACTTGGGACAGGTCGGTGGTTTTCTCCAGGTTCAAAGTGGCGTGAAACACCATAACTCTCTCTCTCCAATGTACATCTTCAACCATATCTAGCATGGAACATTTAATTTTACAAGCAGGTGTTTAGAAACTTCAGAGGTCAGATGTTTACACTTTTGTATAATTATTTTATTAAATTAATGCAACTTCTGTTGAGCTTTAGAAATCAGAATAAATTAATGTTCAAATTTTTTATTATTTTTACAGAATTTGATGTATATTGTATATCCTGTCAAAAAGTCTAAAACAACTGCCAAATGTTTCTGATAAAAACCTAGGAAAACAAGAAATGAGGGTTGTACCCAGTCGTTTCATGTCCATATTATTTTAGCTGTTACCGTTTCTTATCATCCACTTTACATTAATCAGATTCCAGGAGTTATTTACATGCTACACCAAAGAATAAAAATAAAATATTTGTATACTTTTCTTGTACAGCAATTGTTGAATGAAGAATGATATTTTTACAGCATTATTTTGAAATTATTAAAAATAAAACAACTACAGGTACTTTGTTTCAGTTATGTTTGAAAGATGGAAAGAAGCAAAGAGAAAGATAGATCTTGAGAAATATGAGGCAGACAGAACAAGAGCTATACTGGAGACATCTCTGTTAAGACAACACTTCTACAAGTGGAAGTCTTCTACTGAACAAAGAATGAAGATTAGACCTATGATAATGAGACAACAAAGTGCTATGTTACTGGAGTATGTACAAGTATTATCAGCAATAGTAATGTTGTTTGTTTGTCAGAGTGTACAGTGACACCTGTTGAAACCAAACTTTAGATAAAGTCCTAATGCAAGAAATCTTTGTTAATTTAACTTCACTTGTATAAACCAAACTCCTGTCTATTTTGAATAAAAAAATTGATCCCAAGGAGGTTTGGTTTAGACCTGTATTTGAAAAATTCAGTGGCAAATTGAATCTGTCTCGTTTTAGAATTACAGGTACCGTATTTTACGGACGATAGGTCGATATTTTTTTTCCTCAACATGCTGGCTTCGACCTATCGTCCACATCAACCTATACAAGGATGAAGTTAAAAAAAATCTGGAATCCCTAAAAAAAAATCTCGATAAAAATGACGATTTTGTTTACAGTATACCTTGAATTTGCTGTAGGTTTTTTTTCTGAATAAGAAGACTGAAATCATCCATGTTCTTGGGGAATAAAAGTATACTAACAAGGGGTGCAATTCCGGGGAAAAAATGTTCAACATCCGAAAAAAAAATCAATAATATTCAATGATTGAAGTGTTAGCGAAAATCAGTCCAATATTGAATTGTATAATAAAATATATACTATAAAAAATGTATGTTGAAAAAAAATCACAGGGTGGATCGTTTTACAATATAAAATTATTGTCACAAAATATCTAAAGATAGCTATACACTTTTCCATCTAACACGAGCATGTGCACGGGGTTGTAGTAAAAAATGGTGGTTGCATAACATCTCACAATAATTTGAATAAACGTGGAGAACAAACTTTTTATACTAAATATACTGGAAAATAATGATCGATTTCGTTAAACTAGAATGTTCTAAACTTGAATTGGTCAATTGGGAACAAATAAAATAATCACCTGAGATAATCAACACAGGTGAACATCAGTTGGCACTTAATTATCCTGATCAGCTGATTGAAATTTTACTGGATCAAGACGATCACATAATTTGTGTACAGTTTAAAGGTATGTCAATAAAACTGCACAAGGTGATACATTGTTTTGACAGCTTGATTATTTTATTGTATGAACATCGGTTTACCATCTATTGTGACACCCACAGATGGCCTGATTTGAATGTCATCGATGTCTGGCTTTACAAACCAGACTCCTCATAAAAAACTAGTTTAAAAACAAAATTTTATTTAATTTAATTTTACTTACCGAAGAACATCGTTATAGGACAAATGTTTACCGATGTAAAAAAAAAACACAAAAAAAGTTTGATGTGACGATACTTACCCAAGTTGTCATCGGCATCCTCGACCTATGGAATGCTTCGACCTATCTTAGTATTTCCCCAAAAATTTTGCCGAAAAGCAGCAATTCGACCTATCGTCCCCATCGACCTATAGTCCGTAAAATACGGTATTCAGATTAATACAAGTTTTAGTAACTTGTTTTAGAATTACAGGTATACAGATTAATACAAGTTTTAGTAACTTGTTTTAGAATTACAGGTATACAGATTAATACAAGTTTTAGTAACTTGTTTTAGAATTACAGGTATACAGATTAATACAAGTTTTAGTAACTTGTTTTAGAATTACAGGTATACAGATTAATACAAATTTTAGTAACTTGTTTTAGAATTACAGGTATACAGATTAATACAAGTTTTAGTAACTTGTTTTAGAATTACAGGTATGCAGATTAATACAAGTTTTAGTAACTTGTTTTAGAATTACAGGTATACAGATTAATACAAGTTTTAGTAGCTTGTTTTAGAATTACAGGTATACAGATTAATACAAGTTTTAGTAACTTGTTTTAGAATTACATATGCAGATTAATACAAGTTTTAGTAACTTGTTTTCGAATCCTAGCTGTTCGTTCAATATAGTGATCTTGCATATGTACTTGAAAAAATATATAAAAAAACTAAAAATGCAATGATAATTTCCAAAATTAGAACGATTCAAATTCAAATTTAACTAAATACTGGGAATTAATTTGTATATGTGATATACTAGATTTCATGGATTTTATGGATATTATCAAGCCATGAACAAATTTATTCAACAAATATTTGTTAGGATATAAATATGTACTGACTGTATACCAGGGGATCCACAAATTTATGTATTCACGGAAATACAATTTTTTTTTCAAATACGAAAATTGGTAGACAAGAATGTAACTGAATTCATAGCATAAGATAAAAGTACATGGTCCACGAATATAAAATTAATTTTGATGAGCTTTTTAAACAGGAATAAAGGTAAACCTCTGGCTATTGAGTATTAAAACGTAGATATCAAATTTAGTGTGCACGACACATTTCTGGAATAACCTTCATGAGGTATGTTCAATGTAAAAAGATTGGAAAGCCAAATAATTTTAAAATCTTTAGGAGCAATATAACCAAAGATTCTAAACAGGATTATAGCCAAAATCAGATATTGTGTATGTTACAAATTGCCATGTATTTATTTTTCTTGTGTATTCAAGCATTGATCTATGGTATAAATTTACCTATTTTTTTAACAGGGCATTTGTTTGTTGGCATAGACTGGTGCAGCACAAATCAGAATGTAGAAAGAATAAAGAATTGTTTGAAAGAGAGAAACTCAGAGCTAATTTTGGTGACTGGAGGTAATGCTGCTTGTATTATTTGTCTTATAATTTTTATGCTATGTCAAAAACCGATACTATCACATGAGGCTTTCATATTCTGCTTGAAATTTGTCCCAAAAAGGTATAAAATACACTTATGAAGTATGTTTTATGATAATTATTATTACCCTGGGTAAGAGATTTATTGTAAAACAGGGACCCACTAGGCGAGTCCAAAAATAAAGTATTATGTTATGTTACAAAAAAAAATATGAAACAATATTATCATAAATGAATTTGAATGGTTTTTTTTATTTAAACATATTTTATTGATAAATAACATATAAACTTTTTTTCATAATACAATAAAACATAGGATTCAGAAACAAGCGTAATGCTTATATTAATCTGTTTCCTAAGTTTAAAAAAAAAAAAAAAATTTGGTAATAAATATAAGAGTTACCTCATTTTTAGCTCACCTGACCCAAAGGGTCATGTGAGCTATTCTCATCACTTGGCGTCCGTCGTCGTCGTCCGTCGTCCGTCGTCCGTCCGTCGTCCGTCGTCCGTCGTCCGTCGTACGTCGTAAACTTTTTCAAAAATCTTCTCCTCTGAAAGTACTAGACCAATGGAAACCAAACTTGGTCTGAATCATTACTAGGGTATCTAGTTTCAAAATTGTGTCCGGTGATGCCGTGCACCAACCAACATGGCCGCTGTTACTAAAAATAGAACATATGGTAAAATTGCAGGTTTTTGGTAATATCTCAAAAACCGTTAGTAATATCAAAAATCTGACATGGGGTAAAAATGATCAGCACATCAAGATCTACCTACCCTGCAATTTTGAAGTAAATCTGATTACCCATCTTGGAGTTATTGCCCTTTTTTCATCAAATTTGTAAAATTTTAATGCTTTTCGTCTTATATTTCAAAAACTATAAGAGATAAAGGTTAACTTTAAATTGCAAAAATGTGCGGCATATTAAGATCTACCTACCCTGCAATTTTGAAGTAAATCCCATTACTCATTTTGGAGTTATTTCCCTTTTTTCATCAAATTTTCAAAATTTTAATACTTTTCGTCCTTTATTTCAAAAACTATAACAGACAGATGGTAAGTTGAAACTGCAAACATGCTCAGCATGTCAAGATCTACCTACCCTGCAATTTTGAAGTAAATTTGATTACCCATCTTGGAGTTATTGCCCCTTTTTCATCAATTTTTTTTTTTCCTTTTAATACTTTTCGTCTTATATTTCAAAAACTATTTAGAGATAGATGTTAAGTTTATTGCAAAAATGTGCAGCATATCAAGATCTACCTACCCTGCAATTTTGAAGTAAATCCCATTACCCATTTTGACCGATTATGCAAATTAGAAAAAAGGGGGGATGAAATTAAAAAAAAATCTTCTCCTCTGAAACTACTGAACCAATCTCAACCAAACTTTGCTGAAATGATCCTTAGGTGGTCCCCTTTCAAAATTGTGTCCATTAGCCCCGTCCTGTATCCAAGATGGCCGCCATTACTAAAAATAGAAATTTCTTCAAATGGTCAAAACTGCTCTATTTTAAGCCAGAAAGTGCCCAAATTTGAACTGTATAAGCATAATGATGAACTTTTTAACATATATTACGGGATTTTTTTATGAACTTTGAACTTTTACCGATTTTGACCGATTATGAAATTTAAAAAAAGGGGGGATGAAATTAAAAAAAAAATCTTCTCCTCTGAAACTACTGAGCCAATCTCAACCAAACTTTGCTGAGATGATCCTTAGGTGGTCCCCTTTCAAAATTGTGTCCGTCAGCGCCGTCCTGTATCCAAGATGGCCACCATTACTAAAAATAGAAATTTCTTCAAATGGCCAAAACTGTTCTATTTTAAGCCAGAAAGTGCCCAAATTTGAACTGTATAAGCATAATGATGAGCTTTTTAACATATATTACGGATTTTTTATGAACTTTGAACTTTTACCGATTTTGACCGATTATGAAATTTAAAAAAAGGGGGGATGAAATTAAAAAAAAATCTTCTCCTCTGAAACTACTGAGCCAATTTCAACCAAACTTTGCTGAGATGATCCTTAGGTGGTCCCCTTTTAAAATTGTGTCCGTCAGCACCGTCCTATATCCAAGATGGCCACCATTATTAAAAATAGAAATTTCTTCAAATGGCCAAAACTGCTCTATTTTAAGCCAGAAAGTGCTCAAATTTGAACTGTATAAGCATAATGATGATCTTTTTAACATATATTACGGATTTTTTATGAACTTTGAACTTTTACTGATTTTGACCGATTATGCAAATTAGAAAAAGGGGGGATGGAATTAAAAAAAAATCTTCTCCTCTGAAACTACTGAGTCAATCTCAACCAAACTTTGCTGAAATGATCCTTAGGTGGTCCCCTTTCAAAATTGTGTCCGTCAGCGCCGTCCTGTATCCAAGATGGCCACCATTACTAAAAATAGAAATTTCTTCAAATGGCCAAAACTGCTCTATTTTAAGCCAGAAAGTGCCCAAATTTGAACTGTATAAGCATAATGATGAGCTTTTTAACATATATTACGGGATTTTTTATGAACTTTGAACTTTTACCGAGTTTGACCGATTATGCAAATTAGAAAAAAGGGGGGATGAAATTAAAAAAATCTTCTTCTCTGAAACTACAGAGCCAATCTCAACCAAACTTTGCTGAAATGATTCTTGGGTGGTCCTCTTCCAAAATTGTGTCCAGCATTTCAGAACACCGACCAAGATGGCCGCCACAGCCGAACTTAATTTAACATAGGACCCTATGGGAAATTCCCATAAAAATCTTTTTGTCTGAAACCATTTGCTCAATAAGAACAAAATTTTGATGAAATAGTCATTGAATGGTTCTCTTCCAAAAATGTGTCTGGCGGTTCGACCCTTCGATCAATTTTTATTTACCTGCAATTTTTAGTTAAACCAAATTACCCATCTTGGAGTTCTTGCCCTTTTTTCATCAAATTTATAAAAATGACGAAGGCTACAATTGTTAATTTTTTTTACCGAAGTTATCAAGTTTTATTGACTGATGTTATTATTATACCCAGGTGAGCTATACAGGCTCCTGGGAGCCTCTAGTATTGGAGTTATCTCCCTTTTTTATATTGGAGTTCTCTCCCTTTTTTATATTGGTGTTACCTCCCTTTTTTATTTTGGAGTTACCTCCCTTTTTTATATTGGAGTTATCTCCCTTTTTTATATTGGAGTTATCTCCCTTTTTTATATTGGAGTTATCTCCCTTTTTTATATTGGAGTTATCTCCCTTTTTTATTTTGGAGTTATCTCCCTTTTTTATTTTGGAGTTATCTCCCTTTTTTATATTGGAGTTATCTCCCTTTTTTATATTGGAGTTATCTCCCTTTTTTATATTGGAGTTATCTCCCTTTTTTATATTGGAGTTGTCTCCCTTTTTTATATTGGAGTTATCTCCCTTTTTTATATTGGAGTTATCTCCCTTTTTTATATTGGAGTTATCTCCCAATATAAAAAAGGGAGATAACTCCAAAATAAAAAAGGGAGATAACTCCAATATAAAAAAGGGAGGTAACTCCAGTATAAAAAAGGGAGATAACTCCAATATAAAAAAGGGAGATAACTCCAAAATAAAAAAGGGAGATAACTCCAAAATAAAAAAGGGAGATAACTCTAATATAAAAAAGGGAGATAACTCCAAAATAAAAAAGGGAGATAACTCTAATATAAAAAAGGGAGATAACTCTAATATAAAAAAGGGAGATAACTCCAATATAAAAAAGGGAGATAACTCCAAAATAAAAAAGGGAGATAACTCCAATATAAAAAAGGGAGATAACTCCAAAATAAAAAAGGGAGATAACTCCAATATACAAAAGGGAGATAACTCCAATATAAAAAAGGGAGATAACTCCAAAATAAAAAAGGGAGATAACTCCAATATAAAAAGGGAGATAACTCCAATATAAAAAAGGGAGATAACTCCAATATAAAAAAGGGAGATAACTCCAATATACAAAAGGGAGATAACTCCAATATAAAAAAGGGAGATAACTCCAAAATAAAAAAGGGAGATAACTCCAATATAAAAAAGGGAGATAACTCCAATATAAAAAAAGGGAGGTAACTCCAATATAAAAAGGGAGGTAACTCCAATATAAAAAAGGGAGATAACTCCAAAATAAAAAAGGGAGATAACTCCAATATAAAAAAGGGAGGTAACTCCAGTATAAAAAAGGGAGATAACTCCAATATAAAAAAGGGAGATAACTCCAAAATAAAAAAGGGAGATAACTCCAAAATAAAAAAGGGAGATAACTCTAATATAAAAAAGGGAGATAACTCTAATATAAAAAAGGGAGATAACTCCAATATAAAAAAGGGAGATAACTCCAAAATAAAAAAGGGAGATAACTCTAATATAAAAAAGGGAGATAACTCCAAAATAAAAAAGGGAGATAACTCCAATATACAAAAGGGAGATAACTCAGAACCATATGGGGAAAATACAGAAATATCTTCTTCTCTGAAGCTATTGCACTGATTGAACCTAAACTATGCATCAATCATTGGAAGGTCCTTTACAAACTTTGTGTTTTTTATGTTGATCGTAATTCCAAGATGACTACCACTGCAGGACATAGTTTTTACATAGGACCAATTGGTTTTTTTTATAACCAGGTGAACGATACAGGCTCTTGAGAGCCTCTGGTTTATATTGGAGTTATCTCCTTTTTTTTTATATTAGAGTTATCTCCCTTTTTAGTTCACCTGGACCAAAGGTCCATGTGAACTATTGCCATCACTTGGCGTCCGTCGTCTGTCGTCTGTCGTCTGTCGTCTGTAAACTTTTCACATTTCAAGCTTCTTCTCCGAAACCACTTGGCCGATTGGAACCGAACTTAGCAGGAATGTTCCTTGGATGGTCCTCTACAAAGTTACTGTTTTTCGTTCCAGTCGGATATTCAATATGGCTGCCAGGGCCAATAATATGCTCTGATTGGCTGAAATTTCAAAGATCTTCTTCTCCGAAACTAATGAACTGACTGAACCCAAACTGTAAAGGAATGATCATTGGAATGTCCTTTACCAAGTTACTGTTTTTTATGCCGATCGGAAATCCAAGATGGCCGCCATCGCAGGACATAGATTAACATTGGACCCTATTGGAAAATGTTCAAATGCCTTCTTCTCAGAAACTACAAATATGATTAAAGCCAAACTGTACATGAATGTTCATTGGATGGTCCTCTACAATCTTAAGGTTTTTTGTTCCGATATGAAATTCAAAATGGCGGCTACGGCAGGACTTAGTTTAACATTGGACCCTATGGGGAAAATGTTTCAAAATGCTTCTTCTCTGAAACCACTTGGACAGTTGAAACCAAACTGCCCAGGAATGATCATTGGAAGGTCCTCTACAAATTTTATGTTTTTTATGCCGGTTGGAAATCCAAGATGGCCGCCACCGCAGGACATAGATTAACATTGGACCCTATGGGAAAATGTTCAAATGCCTTCTTCTCAGAAACTACAAATATTATTAAAGCCAAACTGTACATGAATGTTCATTGGATGGTCCTCTACAATCTTAAGGTTTTTTGTTCCGATATGAAATTCAAAATGGCGGCTACGGCAGGACTTAGTTTAACATTGGACCCTATGGGAAAAATGTTTCAAAATGCTTCTTCTCTGAAACCACTTGGACAGTTGAAACCAAACTGCCCAGGAATGATCATTGGAAGGTCCTCTACAAATTTTCTGTTTTTTATGCCGGTCGGAAATCCAAGATGGCCGCCACCGCAGGACATAGATTAACATTGGACCCTATGGGAAAATATTCAAATGCCTTCTACTCAGAAACTACAAATATGATTAAAGCCAAACTGTACATGAATGTTCATTAGATGGTCCTCTACAAACTTTACGTTTTTTGTTCTGGTATGAAATTCAAAATGGCGGCTACGGCAGGACTTGGTTTAACATTGGACCCTATGGGGAAAATGTTTCAAAACGCTTCTTCTCTGAAACCACTTGGATAATTGAAACCAAACTGCCTAGGAATGATCATTGGAAGGTCCTCTACAAATTTTATGTTTTTTATGCCGACCGGAAATCCAAGATGGCCACCACCGCAATACATAGATTAACATTGGACCCTATGGGAAAATGTTCAAATGCCTTCTACTCAGAAACTACAAATATGATTAAAGCCAAACTGTACATGAATGTTCATTAGATGGTCCTCTACAAACTTTACGTTTTTTGTTCTGGTATGAAATTCAAAATGGCGGCTATGGCAGGACTTAGTTTAACATTGGACCCTATGGGAAAAATGTTTCAAAATGCTTCTTCTCTGAAACCACTTGGACAGTTGAAACTAAACTGCCCAGGAATGATCATTGGAAGGTCCTCTACAAAGTTTCTGTTTTTTATGCCGGTCGGAAATCCAAGATGGCCGCCACCGCAGGACATAGATTAACATTGGACCCTATGGGAAAATATTCAAATGCCTTCTACTCAGAAACTACAAATATGATTAAAGCCAAACTGTACATGAATGTTCATTAGATGGTCCTCTACAAACTTTACGTTTTTTGTTCTGGTATGAAATTCAAAATGGCGGCTACGGCAGGACTTAGTTTAACATTGGACCCTATGGGAAAAATGTTTCAAAACGCTTCTTCTCTGAAACCACTTGGATAATTGAAACCAAACTGCCCAGGAATGATCATTGGAAGGTCCTCTACAAGGTGTGTGTTTTTTATGCCGATCGGAAATCCAAGATGGCCACCACCGCAGGACATAGATTAACATTGGACCCTATGGGAAAATGTTCAAATGCCTTCTTCTCAGAAACTACAAATATGATTAAAGCCAAACTGTACAAGAATGTTCATTGGATGGTCCTCTACAAACTTTACGTTTTTTGTTCCGATATGAAATTCAAAATGGCGGCTACGGCAGGACTTAGTTTAACATTGGACCCTATGGGAAAAATGTTTCAAAATGCTTCTTCTCTGAAACCACTTGGACAGTTGAAACCAAACTGCCCAGGAATGATCATTGGAAGGTCCTCTACAAAGTTTCTGTTTTTTATGCCGGTCGGAAATCCAAGATGGCCACCACCGCAGGACATAGATTAACATTGGACCCTATGGGAAAATGTTCAAATGCCTTCTTCTCAGAAACTACAAATATGATTAAAGCCAAACTGTACATGAATGTTCATTGGATGGTCCTCTACAAACTTTGCGTTTTTTGTTCCGATATAAAATTCAAAATGGCGGCTACGGCAGGACTTAGTTTAACATTGGACCCTATGGGAAAAATGTTTCAAAACGCTTCTTCTCTGAAACCACTTGGATAATTGAAACCAAACTGCCCAGGAATGATCATTGGAAGGTCCTCTACAAGGTGTGTGTTTTTTATGCCGATCGGAAATCCAAGATGGCCACCACCGCAGGACATAGATTAACATTGGACCCTATGGGAAAATGTTCAAATGCCTTCTTCTCAGAAACTACAAATATGATTAAAGCCAAACTGTACAAGAATGTTCATTGGATGGTCCTCTACAAACTTTAGGTTTTTTGTTCCGATATGAAATTCAAAATGGCGGCTACGGCAGGACTTAGTTTAACATTGGACCCTATGGGAAAAATGTTTCAAAACGCTTCTTCTCTGAAACCACTTGGACAATTGAATCCAAACTGCCCAGGAATGATCATTGGAAGGTCCTCTACAAAGTTTCTGTTTTTTTATGCCGATCGAAAATTCAAGATGGCCACCACCGCAGGACATAGATTAACATTGGACCCTATGGGAAAATGTTCAAATGCCTTCTTCTCAGAAACTACAAATATGATTAAAGCCAAACTGTCCATATGTGTGTACATTGGATGGTCCTCTACAATCTTAAGGTTTTTTGTTCCGATATGAAATTCAAAATGGCGGCTACGGCAGGACTTAGTTTAACATTGGACCCTATGGGAAAAATGTTTCAAAACGCTTCTTCTCTGAAACCACTTGGATAATTGAAACCAAACTGCCCAGGAATGATCATTGGAAGGTCCTCTACAAGGTGTGTGTTTTTTATGCCGATCGGAAATCCAAGATGGCCACCACCGCAGGACATAGATTAACATTGGACCCTATGGGAGAATGTTCAAATGCCTTCTTCTCAGAAACTACAAATATGATTAAAGCCAAACTGTACATGAATGTTCATTGAATGGTCCTCTACAAAATATACGTTTTTTATTCTGATATGAAATTCAAAATGGCGGCTACGGCAGGACTTAGTTTAACATTGGACCCTATGGGAAAAATGTTTCAAAATGCTTCTTCTCTGAAACCACTAGGACAGTTGAAACCAAACTGCCCAGGAATGATCATTGGAAGGTCCTGTTTTTTATGCCGATCGGAAATCCAAGATGGCTGCCACCACAGGTCATAGTATTAACACAGAACCATATGGGGAAAATACAGAAATATATTCTTCTCTGAAGCTATTGCACTGATTGAACCTAAACTGTGCATCAATCATTGGAAGGTCCTTTACAAACTTTGTGTTTTTTATGTTGATCGTAATTCCAAGATGACGCAGGACATAGTTTTTACATAGGGCCAATTGTTTTTTTTTATTACCAGGTGAACGATACAGGCTCTTGAGAGCCTCTGGTTATATTGGAGTTATCTCCCTTGTTTTTATTGGAGTTATCTCCCTTTTTTATTTTGGAGTTATCTCCCTTTTTTATTTTGGAGTTATCTCCCTTTTTTATTTTGGAGTTATCTCCCTTTTTTATATTGGAGTTATCTCCCTTTTTTATTTTGGAGTTATCTCCCTTTTTTATTTTGGAGTTATCTCCCTTGTTTTTATTGGAGTTATCTCCTTTTTTTATATTGGAGTTACCTCCCTTTTTATATTGGAGTTACCTCACTTTTTTATTTTGGAGTTATCTCACTTTTTTATTTTGGAGTTATCTCCCTTTTTTATTTTGGAGTTACCTCCCTTTTTTATATTGGAGTTATCTCCCTTTTTATATTGGGGTTATCTCCCTTTTTTATATTGGAGTTATCTCCCTTTTTTATATTGGAGTTATCTCCCTTTTTTATTTTGGAGTTACCTCCCTTTTTTATATTGGAGTTATCTCCCTTTTTATATTGGGGTTATCTCCCTTTTTTATATTGGAGTTATCTCCCTTTTTTATATTGGAGTTATCTCCCTTTTTTATATTGGAGTTATCTCCCTTTTTTATTTTGGAGTTATCTCCCTTTTTTTATTTTGGAGTTATCTCCCTTTTTTATATTGGAGTTATCTCCCTTTTTTATATTGGAGTTATCTCCCTTTTTTGTATTGGAGTTATCTCCCTTTTTTATTTTGGAGTTATCTCCCTTTTTTTATTTTGGAGTTATCTCCCTTTTTTATATTGGAGTTATCTCCCTTTTTTATATTGGAGTTATCTCCCTTTTTTATATTGGAGTTATCTCCCTTTTTTATATTGGAGTTATCTCCCTTTTTTATATTGGAGTTATCTCCCTTTTTTATTTTGGAGTTATCTCCCTTTTTTATATTGGAGTTACCTCCCTTTTTTATATTGGAGTTATCTCCCTTTTTTTATATTGGAGTTATCTCCCTTTTTTATATTGGAGTTATCTCCCTTTTTTATATTGGAGTTATCTCCCTTTTTTTATTTTGGAGTTATCTCCCTTTTTTATTTTGGAGTTATCTCCTTTTTTATATTGGAGTTATCTCCCTTTTTTATATTGGAGTTATCTCCCTTTTTTATATTGGAGTTGTCTCCCTTTTTTATATTGGAGTTGTCTCCCTTTTTTTATATTGGAGTTATCTCCCTTTTTTATATTGGAGTTATCTCCCTTTTTTATTTTGGAGTTATCTCCCTTGTTTTTATTGGAGTTACCTCCCTTTTTTATATTGGAGTTACCTCCCTTTTTTATTTAGGAGTTATCTCCATTTTTTATATTGGAGTTATCTCCCTTTTTTATTTTGGAGTTATCTCCCTTTTTTATATTGGAGTTATCTCCCTTTTTTATATTGGAGTTCTCTCCCTTTTTTATATTGGTGTTACCTCCCTTTTTTATTTTGGAGTTACCTCCCTTTTTTATATTGGAGTTATCTCCCTTTTTTATATTGGAGTTATCTCCCTTTTTTATATTGGAGTTATCTCCCTTTTTTATATTGGAGTTGTCTCCCTTTTTTATATTGGAGTTATCTCCCTTTTTTATATTGGAGTTATCTCCCTTTTTTATATTGGAGTTATCTCCCTTTGTTATTTAAAATATAACTCCAATATAAAAAAGGGAGATAACTCCAATATAAAAAAGGGAGATAACTCCAAAATAAAAAAGGGAGATAACTCCAATATAAAAAAGGGAGATAACTCCAATATAAAAAAGGGAGATAACTCCAATATAAAAAAGGGAGATAACTCCAATATAAAAAAGGGAGATAACTCCAATATAAAAAAAGGGAGGTAACTCCAATATAAAAAAGGGAGATAACTCCAAAATAAAAAAGGGAGGTAACTCCAATATAAAAAGGGAGGTAACTCCAATGTAAAAAAGGGAGATAACTCCAATATAAAAAAGGGAGATAACCCCAATACAAAAAGGGAGGTAACTTCAAAATAAAAAAGGGAGATAACTCCAAAATAAAAAAGGGAGATAACTCCAATATAAAAAAGGGAGATAACTCCAATATAAAAAAGGGAGATAACTCCAAAATAAAAAAGGGAGATAACTCTAATATAAAAAAGGGAGATAACTCCAATATAAAAAAGGGAGATAACTCCAAAAGAAAAAAGGGAGATAACTCCAATATAAAAAAGGGAGATAACTCCAATATAAAAAAAGGGAGATAACTCCAATATAAAAAAGGGAGATAACTCCAATATAAAAAAGGGAGATAACTCCAAAATAAAAAAGGGAGATAACTCCAATATAAAAAGGGAGGTAACTCCAATATAAAAAAGGGAGGTAACTCCAATATAAAAAAGGGAGATAACTCCAATATAAAAAAGGGAGATAACTCCAATATAAAAAGGGAGGTAACTCCAATGTAAAAAAGGGAGATAAGTCCAATATAAAAAAGGGAGGTAACTCCAAAATAAAAAAGGGAGATAACTCCAAAATAAAAAAGGGAGATAACTCCAAAATAAAAAAGGGAGATAACTCCAATATAAAAAAGGGAGATAACTCCAATATAAAAAAGGGAGATAACTCCAAAATAAAAAAGGGAGATAACTCCAAAATAAAAAAGGGAGATAACTCTAATATAAAAAAGGGAGATAACTCTAATATAAAAAAGGGAGATAACTCCAATATAAAAAAGGGAGATAACTCCAAAATAAAAAAGGGAGATAACTCCAATATAAAAAAGGGAGATAACTCCAATATACAAAAGGGAGATAACTCCAATATAAAAAAGGGAGATAACTCCAAAATAAAAAAGGGAGATAACTCCAATATAAAAAGGGAGATAACTCCAATATAAAAAAGGGAGATAACTCCAATATAAAAAAGGGAGATAACTCCAATATACAAAAGGGAGATAACTCCAATATAAAAAAGGGAGATAACTCCAAAATAAAAAAGGGAGATAACTCCAATATAAAAAAGGGAGATAACTCCAATATAAAAAAAGGGAGGTAACTCCAATATAAAAAGGGAGGTAACTCCAATATAAAAAAGGGAGATAACTCCAAAATAAAAAAGGGAGATAACTCCAATATAAAAAAGGGAGGTAACTCCAGTATAAAAAAGGGAGATAACTCCAATATAAAAAAGGGAGATAACTCCAAAATAAAAAAGGGAGATAACTCCAAAATAAAAAAGGGAGATAACTCTAATATAAAAAAGGGAGATAACTCTAATATAAAAAAGGGAGATAACTCCAATATAAAAAGGGAGATAACTCCAAAATAAAAAAGGGAGATAACTCTAATATAAAAAAGGGAGATAACTCCAAAATAAAAAAGGGAGATAACTCCAATATAAAAAAGGGAGATAACTCCAATATAAAAAAGGGAGGTAACTCCAATATAAAAAGGGAGGTAACTCCAATATAAAAAAGGGAGATAACTCCAAAATAAAAAGGGAGATAACTCCAATATAAAAAAGGGAGGTAACTCCAGTATAAAAAAGGGAGATAACTCCAATATAAAAAAGGGAGATAACTCCAAAATAAAAAAGGGAGGTAACTCCAATATAAAAAGGGAGGTAACTCCAATATAAAAAAGGGAGATAACTCCAATATAAAAAAGGGAGATAACTCCAATATAAAAAGGGAGGTAACTCCAATGTAAAAAAGGGAGATAAGTCCAATATAAAAAAGGGAGGTAACTCCAAAATAAAAAAGGGAGATAACTCCAAAATAAAAAAGGGAGATAACTCCAATATAAAAAAGGGAGATAACTCCAATATAAAAAAGGGAGATAACTCCAAAATAAAAAAGGGAGATAACTCCAATATAAAAAAGGGAGATAACTCTAATATAAAAAAGGGAGATAACTCCAATATAAAAAAGGGAGATAACTCCAAAATAAAAAAGGGAGATAACTCCAATATAAAAAAGGGAGATAACTCCAAAATAAAAAAGGGAGATAACTCCAATATACAAAAGGGAGATAACTCCAATATAAAAAAGGGAGATAACTCCAAAATAAAAAAGGGAGATAACTCCAATATAAAAAGGGAGATAACTCCAATATAAAAAAGGGAGATAACTCCAATATAAAAAAGGGAGATAACTCCAATATACAAAAGGGAGATAACTCCAATATAAAAAAGGGAGATAACTCCAAAATAAAAAAGGGAGATAACTCCAATATAAAAAAGGGAGATAACTCCAATATAAAAAAGGGAGGTAACTCCAATATAAAAAGGGAGGTAACTCCAATATAAAAAAGGGAGATAACTCCAAAATAAAAAAGGGAGATAACTCCAATATAAAAAAGGGAGGTAACTCCAGTATAAAAAAGGGAGATAACTCCAATATAAAAAAGGGAGATAACTCCAAAATAAAAAAGGGAGATAACTCCAAAATAAAAAAGGGAGATAACTCTAATATAAAAAAGGGAGATAACTCCAAAATAAAAAAGGGAGATAACTCTAATATAAAAAAGGGAGATAACTCTAATATAAAAAAGGGAGATAACTCCAATATAAAAAAGGGAGATAACTCCAAAATAAAAAAGGGAGATAACTCCAATATAAAAAAGGGAGATAACTCCAAAATAAAAAAGGGAGATAACTCCAATATACAAAAGGGAGATAACTCCAATATAAAAAAGGGAGATAACTCCAAAATAAAAAAGGGAGATAACTCCAATATAAAAAGGGAGATAACTCCAATATAAAAAAGGGAGATAACTCCAATATAAAAAAGGGAGATAACTCCAATATACAAAAGGGAGGTAACTCCAATATAAAAAAGGGAGATAACTCCAAAATAAAAAAGGAGATAACTCCAATATAAAAAAGGGAGGTAACTCCAGTATAAAAAAGGGAGATAACTCCAATATAAAAAGGGAGGTAACTCCAATGTAAAAAAGGGAGATAAGTCCAATATAAAAAAGGGAGGTAACTCCAAAATAAAAAAGGGAGATAACTCCAAAATAAAAAAGGGAGATAACTCCAAAATAAAAAAGGGAGATAACTCCAATATAAAAAAGGGAGATAACTCCAATATAAAAAAGGGAGATAACTCCAAAATAAAAAAGGGAGATAACTCCAAAATAAAAAAGGGAGATAACTCTAATATAAAAAAGGGAGATAACTCTAATATAAAAAAGGGAGATAACTCCAATATAAAAAAGGGAGATAACTCCAAAATAAAAAAGGGAGATAACTCCAATATAAAAAAGGGAGATAACTCCAATATACAAAAGGGAGATAACTCCAATATAAAAAAGGGAGATAACTCCAAAATAAAAAAGGGAGATAACTCCAATATAAAAAGGGAGATAACTCCAATATAAAAAAGGGAGATAACTCCAATATAAAAAAGGGAGATAACTCCAATATACAAAAGGGAGATAACTCCAATATAAAAAAGGGAGATAACTCCAAAATAAAAAAGGGAGATAACTCCAATATAAAAAAGGGAGATAACTCCAATATAAAAAAAGGGAGGTAACTCCAATATAAAAAGGGAGGTAACTCCAATATAAAAAAGGGAGATAACTCCAAAATAAAAAAGGGAGATAACTCCAATATAAAAAAGGGAGGTAACTCCAGTATAAAAAAGGGAGATAACTCCAATATAAAAAAGGGAGATAACTCCAAAATAAAAAAGGGAGATAACTCCAAAATAAAAAAGGGAGATAACTCTAATATAAAAAAGGGAGATAACTCTAATATAAAAAAGGGAGATAACTCCAATATAAAAAGGGAGATAACTCCAAAATAAAAAAGGGAGATAACTCTAATATAAAAAAGGGAGATAACTCCAAAATAAAAAAGGGAGATAACTCCAATATAAAAAAGGGAGATAACTCCAATATAAAAAAGGGAGGTAACTCCAATATAAAAAGGGAGGTAACTCCAATATAAAAAAGGGAGATAACTCCAAAATAAAAAGGGAGATAACTCCAATATAAAAAAGGGAGGTAACTCCAGTATAAAAAAGGGAGATAACTCCAATATAAAAAAGGGAGATAACTCCAAAATAAAAAAGGGAGGTAACTCCAATATAAAAAGGGAGGTAACTCCAATATAAAAAAGGGAGATAACTCCAATATAAAAAAGGGAGATAACTCCAATATAAAAAGGGAGGTAACTCCAATGTAAAAAAGGGAGATAAGTCCAATATAAAAAAGGGAGGTAACTCCAAAATAAAAAAGGGAGATAACTCCAAAATAAAAAAGGGAGATAACTCCAATATAAAAAAGGGAGATAACTCCAATATAAAAAAGGGAGATAACTCCAAAATAAAAAAGGGAGATAACTCCAATATAAAAAAGGGAGATAACTCTAATATAAAAAAGGGAGATAACTCCAATATAAAAAAGGGAGATAACTCCAAAATAAAAAAGGGAGATAACTCCAATATAAAAAAGGGAGATAACTCCAAAATAAAAAAGGGAGATAACTCCAATATACAAAAGGGAGATAACTCCAATATAAAAAAGGGAGATAACTCCAAAATAAAAAAGGGAGATAACTCCAATATAAAAAGGGAGATAACTCCAATATAAAAAAGGGAGATAACTCCAATATAAAAAAGGGAGATAACTCCAATATACAAAAGGGAGATAACTCCAATATAAAAAAGGGAGATAACTCCAAAATAAAAAAGGGAGATAACTCCAATATAAAAAAGGGAGATAACTCCAATATAAAAAAGGGAGGTAACTCCAATATAAAAAGGGAGGTAACTCCAATATAAAAAAGGGAGATAACTCCAAAATAAAAAAGGGAGATAACTCCAATATAAAAAAGGGAGGTAACTCCAGTATAAAAAAGGGAGATAACTCCAATATAAAAAAGGGAGATAACTCCAAAATAAAAAAGGGAGATAACTCCAAAATAAAAAAGGGAGATAACTCTAATATAAAAAAGGGAGATAACTCCAAAATAAAAAAGGGAGATAACTCTAATATAAAAAAGGGAGATAACTCTAATATAAAAAAGGGAGATAACTCCAATATAAAAAAGGGAGATAACTCCAAAATAAAAAAGGGAGATAACTCCAATATAAAAAAGGGAGATAACTCCAAAATAAAAAAGGGAGATAACTCCAATATACAAAAGGGAGATAACTCCAATATAAAAAAGGGAGATAACTCCAAAATAAAAAAGGGAGATAACTCCAATATAAAAAGGGAGATAACTCCAATATAAAAAAGGGAGATAACTCCAATATAAAAAAGGGAGATAACTCCAATATACAAAAGGGAGGTAACTCCAATATAAAAAAGTGAGATAACTCCAAAATAAAAAAGGAGATAACTCCAATATAAAAAAGGGAGGTAACTCCAGTATAAAAAAGGGAGATAACTCCAATATAAAAAAGGGAGATAACTCCAAAATAAAAAAGGGAGATAACTCCAAAATAAAAAGGGAGATAACTCTAATATAAAAAAGGGAGATAACTCTAATATAAAAAAGGGAGATAACTCCAATATAAAAAAGGGAGATAACTCCAAAATAAAAAAGGGAGATAACTCTAATATAAAAAAGGGAGATAACTCCAAAATAAAAAAGGGAGATAACTCCAATATACAAAAGGGAGATAACTCCAATATAAAAAAGGGAGATAACTCCAAAATAAAAAAGGGAGATAACTCCAAAATAAAAAAGGGAGATAACTCCAATATAAAAAGGGAGATAACTCCAATATAAAAAAGGGAGATAACTCCAATATAAAAAAGGGAGATAACTCCAATATACAAAAGGGAGATAACTCCAAAATAAAAAAGGGAGATAACTCCAATATAAAAAGGGAGGTAACTCCAATATAAAAAAGGGAGATAGCTCCAAAATAAAAAAGGGAGATAACTCCAATATAAAAAGGGAGATAACTCCAATATAAAAAAGGGAGGTAACTCCAATATAAAAAAAGGGAGGTAACTCCAATATAAAAAAGGGAGATAACTCCAATATAAAAAAGGGAGGTAACTCCAATATAAAAAAGGGAGGTAACTCCAATATAAAAAAGGGAGGTAATTCCAATATAAAAAAGGGAGATAACTCCAATATAAAAAAGGGAGATAACTCCAATATAAAAAAGGGAGGTAACTGCAATATAAAAAAGGGAGATAACTCCAATATAAAAAAGGGAGATAACTCCAATATAAAAAAGGGAGGTAACTGCAATATAAAAAAGGGAGATAACTCCAAAATAAAAAAGGGAGATAACTCCAAAATAAAAAAGGGAGATAACTCCAATATAAAAAAGGGAGATAACTCCAAAATAAAAAAAGGGAGATAACTCCAATATAAAAAAGGGAGATAACTCCAATATAAAAAAGGGAGATAACTCCAAAATAAAAAAAGGGAGGTAACTCCAAAATAAAAAGGGAGATAACTCCAAAATAAAAAAGGGAGATAACTCCAATATATAAAAGGGAGATAACTCCAATATAAAAAAGGGAGATAACTCCAATATAAAAAAGGGAGGTAACTCCAATATAAAAAGGGAGATAACTCCAATATAAAAAAGGGAGATAACTCCAATATAAAAAAGGGAGGTAACTCCAATATAAAAAAGGGAGATAACTCCAATATAAAAAAGGGAGATAACTCCAATATAAAAAAGGGAGATAACTCCAATATAAAAAAGGGAGATAACCCCAATATAAAAAGGGAGATAACTTCAATATAAAAAAGGGAGGTAACTCCAAAATAAAAAAGGGAGATAACTCAAAAATAAAAAAGGGAGATAACTCCAATATAAAAAAGGGAGATAACTCCAAAATAAGAAAGGGAGATAATTCCAATATAAAAAAAGGGAGGTAACTCCAATATAAAAAGGGAGATAACTCCAATATAAAAATTTTATAAATTGCCTGAAATTTGTCGTCATTCTATTGAATGCCTGAAAAAAAAGTTGTAAATTCAATAAATTGGCTAAAAAGTTATTATCGAAAAGTTCAAATTGGTTTCTGGTATAAAGCCCACGTAATACACCTGACTTTGTTCCAAGTTTATAGCCATGCTACTCCCTGCTCAAGACTACAGCCAGCAAATTACGTGGATGACCCTTCCCGCGGTCAACCATAGGGATGGGGATAAGAATATTTTTTCAGACTTCAACCTCGGTTAAAATTCTTTCGGACAGATTTCTCATTCTGTTGGCCTGCCTTCTCATAGATTCGGAAGCATTTCGTCTCTCCTCAGAAATAACTTCCTCATTGGAACACAAATGACATACCACCAAATCAGTATTGGTCTTTGAAAACATTTCATGTACAGATTCTGAACACATTGAACATTTTACTTTGACAAAACATGATTTTTCACATACTGTGCAAATTTCAATTTCAAGCCCATCATCTTGAGTGTCTGGTTGATCTAAATGACCAGGAGCCCTTAAATCATTTCCCTCCTCTTCAGCACGATTAAGGTGTTCCACTAAATCTTCCTCGGATTCTAACTAGCAAAGAAGTCCATGTGGCAGAGAAGATGTTGACAGTCCAATTTTTGCTTCACAGCCAAACATTGCTTTGTATGGTGATCTATTTATTCCAGAATGATGGCTATTGTTCTTTTCAAACTGTACAAATTTTAGGCCAATACTCCACTTTTCATTGTTATTTTCACGCATCCAGATTATAAGCATATCTTTTATATCAGCGTTACCCCTTTCAACACTTCCTTGTGACTGAGGGTGTCTTGGTTTACCATGAACCAAAGTACAATCTGGCCACATATCTTTCAGTTCCTTAATAATATTTGCTGTAAATTCACGTCCGTTGTCTGATTGAAGGATATGTGGAGCTCCAAAAAG
Source organism: Bathymodiolus brooksi (assembly GCA_963680875.1). Taxonomy (NCBI): domain Eukaryota; kingdom Metazoa; phylum Mollusca; class Bivalvia; order Mytilida; family Modiolidae; genus Bathymodiolus; species Bathymodiolus brooksi. The sequence goes on along the minus strand of OY804590.1, from coordinate 54,319,449 downwards.
TAAAAATATGTCCAACAGTTGAAAACCAACTTCTGCTGCAAGCTTTGAAGTAAGTGGACGCAAGACAGCAAACTTAGTGAGTTGATCTTGATAATGCAAAATGAACTTAAAGTCACCATCACGCATGGACTGCATATCAACTAAATCTACTTGTCCTCGACTGAAAAATCCTTGCTAAGAAGTGGTTTGACGACTATGCCCTTACTTGCAATTTTTCTCTTTTTCAGTTGACATTCCTCGCACATTTCTTTGAATAAATTCAGGACATCTCTTGTAACATTAGCATATTTCTTATTAACCTCCTTTAACATTTTCTCTCTTCCTCCATGTCCAGTATTCAGATGAGCCCTCAAGACAATGCTGTACATTTCTTCAGCAAAGGCATAATAAAGAATTGGGTCTGTAATTGCTTGTCTCTTTTTAATCAGTTTTTTAATGTCACCACACTGTATTACGTCAAATCTGAAAAAAGAAATATGTTTTTTTCAATTGAATATCTTTATATGTCCCTTATAGAGCTCATACAGTTTTAAAACTTATAACCCATTTAGTTTTGTAGAACTCGACTCTTGCTGAGCATCTTTGGAATTTTCATTTTGCTCTCGTTTATATGGTTGAAAAGTTATAAGAAAATACAGTTATTATTGTCAAAAACGATAGTAAAAGGTGTGCTCACTGCTCATTGAGAAATTCATTAAAAACTGCATTCAATTTTGACAAATAATGAACCCTGTATAGCTGAGTTAATATAACACTCGTTTCGGCCCATACCATAATACAACCACTCTTATGTGCAGTCGTATAAAAAGTCAACAAAGTAATCAGATTATTTTGAACTTTCCAGCAAAGGTAGATTTTGGCATGCATGATTATATTTGTTCAATGAATGGAAGACAGACGGACTAATTAACTAAGGACGTCGATTAGTAAAAAACAGCTCAAATGTCATGCGACCTTAAAACCATGTATTTGGCCATTTGCAGAATTTAAATTAAATGCAATCTTGGTACTTTGTTAGTTTATTACCACTGGGTCGAAGCCACTGTCTGGTGGACTCTGTTAGTCAACAGTCCCCGAGGGTATTCACCATCCCAGTATCCAAGTACTTCGGCACGAAAAACAGATGTTATTTTGAAAATTGACAATATCTAAAATTTTCAAAATTTATAAAACTAAGGAGTATCTCCCTCGTGCAAAGCTCTGTCCTTAGCTGGTTTAGGCATTACTGTTTAGGCCCTTCAGGTTATTTGTTCTTAATCAGACATTGTTCTTTCGGTTTTTGATCTTCCAAATCTTTTGACTTTATCTGCACTGATGAGACATAAATTGTTGAAATGACCATTTACAGAATTTAAATTAACTGCAATCTTGGTCCTTTGTTAGTTTGCTTACCTTTGAATATAGTAGTAATCCACTTTGTTTTCTTTTTCTCCAGTCTTTATTTTGTTTAGAATATTGTAGTATTTATCTCTTTTCCATATGGTTGATTTTGAATTAGACTCCAAAGTCTCACAAAGCTTATTAGTAAATGTTTGCTCATTGAAGAGCACACTGCATTCTTCTGCCATGACAATTTTTACAGAATGATAGAATTAATTCAGTTTTGAGTGAAGACAAACTCACCCTAAGATAATGTTGACAACAATTTTAACCTGTTCAATTAGTTATACATAAATAAAGCCTAGGGGTATTTTTGTATATGTAAAAACATGATAATCTCCTTCTTCATGATTAAGAACGATCAAAGTGAGTACTTAATCATGAAAGAGGGGATTATCATTTTCTTACAATCTTTCTTAAAAACATTCAATATGATATAATGTATTGGACAAAACTGTGAATTTCTTTTATTTAAAGTATTAGTAATAATTTTCATACAATTTATTGAAAATAGCTAAAAAAAAATTCAGGCATTCTATAGAATGACTAGATATTTTTAGGCATTCGATAGAATTCCTATTGATGTTAGGCATTCTATAGATTGCCTAAAATTACAGTCATTCTACAGAATGCCTGATTCTTTAAATCGCCTGTACAATGTAAATACAATGTATTTTTACCTCCACTATAGGAGATGTTACTTGTCTCAAGTCGTAAGTCGTAACTGAGCTTAGGACTAGTTTAGTGAAACGCACGTATACGTGCACGTAAGGAAATCTTAAAGAATGATTTTAGACTTATGATTTACGATCACTTTAGTGAAACGGTCGCCTGGCCTTTAGGCCATGTGAGCTATTGTCATCACTTTTCGTCAACATTTCACATTTTAATCTTCTCCTCAGAAACCACTGGGCCAATTGCAACCAAGCTTTGGTGGAATGGTCCTTGGATGGCCCCCTTCCAAAATTGTGTCCGACCTCCAACCAAGATGGCCACCAAGCTAAAAATAGAAAAAAGGGGGGATGAAATTTTAATTGTCCATTGCTGCTTTAGTATATGTCAAAATGAGCTCAAATTTTAACTGCAGCTACATGGCAAGGAGTAGTTTAACATATATTCTTTCAGCTGATTTATACCGATTATGCAAATTGGGCATATTTTGATAAAAGATCACATTTAAATCTTCTCCTCTGAAACCGATGAACCAAATTAAACCAAACCTGGCAGGGATGGTCCCTGGGTGGGTCCCTTTCAAAATTGTGTCCGACAGCCCCGCCCTCCATTCAAGATGGCTGCTATTACTAAAAATAGAAATTTCTTCAATTGTCCATTGCTGCTTTATTATAAACCAAACTGAGCTCAAATTTTAACTGCAGCTACATGGCAATGAGTAGTTTAAGATATATTCCGGGTTTTTCTGTGAAATTTTTCTTTCAGCCGATTTATACCGATTATGCAAATTAGGCATATTTTGATAAAAGATCGCATTTAAATCTTCTCCTCTGAAACCAATGAACCAAATTAAATAAAACCTGGGTGGGTCCCTTTCAAAATTGTGTCCGACAGCCCCTGCCCTCCATTCAAGATGGCTGCTGTTACTAAAAATAGAAATTTCTTCAATTGTCCATTGCTGCTTTATTATAAACCAAACTGAGCTCAAATTTTAACTGCAGCTACATGGCAATGAGTAGTTTAAGATATATTCCAGGTTTTTCTGTGAAATTTTTCTTTCAGCCGATTTATACCGATTATGCAAATTAGGCATATTTTGATAAAAGATCGCATTTAAATCTTCTCTGAAACTGATGAACCAAATTGAATCAAACCTGGCAGGGATGGTCCCTGGGTGGGTCCCTTTCAAAATTGTGTCCGACAGCCCCTGCCCTCCATTCAAGATGGCTGCTGTTACTAAAAATAGACATTTCTTCAATTGTCCATTGCTGCTTTATTATAAACCAAACTGAGCTCAAATTTTAACTGCAGCTACATGGCAATGAGTAGTTTAAGATGTATTCCGGGTTTTTCTGTGAAATTTTTCTTTCAGCGATTTATACCGATTATGCAAATTAGGCATATTTTGATAAAAGATCACATTTAAATCTTCTTCTCTGAAACCGCTGAACCAAATTAAACCAAACCTGGCAGGGATGGTCCCTTGGTGGGTCCCTTTCAAAATTATGTCCGACAGCCCCGCCCTCCATTCAAGATGGCTGCTGTTGCTAAAAATAGACATTTTTTTAATTGTCCATTGCTGCTTTAGTATAAGTCAAAATGAGCTCAAATTTTAACTGCAGCTACATGGCAAGGAGTATTTTAACATATATTTTAGCTCGCCTGGCCTTTTGGCCATGTGAGCTATTGCCATCACTTTTCGTCCGTCCATCAAAATTTAATCTTCTCCTCAGAAACCACTGGGCCAATTGCAACCAAACTTTGGTGGAATGATCCTTGGGTGGCCCCCCTTAAAAAGGGTGTCCGGTGATCCCAACTTCCAACCAAGATGGCCACCAAGCTAAAAATAGAAAAAAGGGGGATGATATTTTTAAATCTTCTCCTCTGAAACTACTGAGCCAATCTCAACCAAACTTTGCTGAAATGATCCTTGGGTGGTCCCCTTCAGACCTCCAACCAAGATGGCTGCCACAGCCAAACTTAATTTAACATAGGACCCTATGGGAAATTCCCATAAAAATCTTCTTGTCTGAAACCATTTGCTCAATAAGAACTTAATTTTGATGAAATAGTCATTGGATGGTTCTCTTCCAAAAATGTGTCCGGTGGTTCGGCCCTCTGACCAAGATGGCTGCACAGCTGAACTTAGTTTAACATAGGACCCTATGGGAAATTCGCATAAAAACCATCTTGTCTGGAACCAGTAGCTCAATTAGAACCAAACTGTGATGGAATAGTCATTGGATGGTCCTTTTCCAAAATTGTGTCCGGCAGTCGCGCTCTCCCACCAAGATGGCCACCACAGTGCAGTTGCGTTGTTATTGAAAGCAGCTTTGATCCAGGTGAGCGATTACAGGCTCCTGGGAGCCTCTGGTTTTTTTTTTTTTTACTGTTTTGTTATTCGTGTTTTACAGAACCCCTATTTATCACGATAGGATTTTAAGCAGTTTCACTTTTTACTTTCACATGAAGCATATGAAAGAAATCTATAAATGTAATTATACCCCCTGCAACGAAGTTGTAGGGGGGGTATTCTGGTTTCACCATGTCCGTCAGTCTGTAGACAAATCCTATGTCATACGATAACTTGAGTTGTGTTTCTTAGAATCTTTTAAAATTTTATCAGCTGTTTACTGGTGAAGAGAGGAGGATCCCTTTCATTTTTGACGATTTTCACTTTTGTCGTTCCAGAGTTATTGGACATGATATGGCGGAAAATATGATTTTTACCCTATGTCGTATGATAACTTGAGTAGTGTTTCTCAGAATGTTTTGAAATTTTATCAGCAGCTTACCGGTGAAGAGAGGAGGATTCCATTCATTTTTGACGATTTTCACTTTTGCCATTCCAGAGTTATTGGACTTGATATGATGGAAAATATGATTTTTACCCTATGTCGTATGATAACTTGAGTAGTGTTTCTCAGAATGTTTTGAAATTTTATTAGCAGCTTACCGGTGAAGAGAGGTGGATCCCTTTCATTTTTGACGATTTTCACTTTTGCCATTCCAGAGTTATTGGACTTGATATGACTGAAAATAGGATTTTTACCCTATGTCGTATGATAACTTGAGTAGTGTTTCTCAGAATGTTTTGAAATTTAATCAGCAGCTTACCGGTGAAGAAAGGAGGATCCCTTTCATTTTGGTCGGAACAATCAGTAATGTTTTGGTTATGGAAATAGGTTGGACAGATGTGGGGAGCGGGGGGTATATCTTAGTGAGCTGTGCTCACAGTAATACTAGTTTTTTCTGTTATTTCAGTGTTATTTTGAAGTGAAAAATATTCAAATGAATGGAAAGTTTTTTTGTTCAGAAGAGACTGCATTAACAAATATAATAATATGTTTTGATTGGTCAAGGCAAAGAAATAAATTCTTTTCATAAATTATATTGTTTATGGAAGTGAAAGATCCTTCGATGATTCACAATAGGGATTAACATCTGTTGTTCTGTGTCAGCACCCATATTGTCACCAGGTCTGTAACTAGATTAACACGGGTGCCACTAGTGGAGCAGGAACTGCCTACCCTTCCGAAGCACCTGAGATCACCCCCGGTTTTTAGTGGGGTTCGTATTACTTGATCTTTAGTTTTATGTGTATGTTTTGTGGATCGTTTGTCCTTTTGTACTTTTTCTTTTGGCCATTGTGTTGTCTGTTCTTCTTCGATTTACGGACTTTGATTACTGCTTTGGGATCTTCAAACTCTTCTCGTTCTAGTTTGTATTTGTTGTCATGTACCAGCGCTTGTGTCATTCTCGTCTGCATTGTCAGCATTACTGAATATATTGTGTACTGTTACTGTTTACCTTTTAATCAGAAAAGACAGTATTATTAAAAAAATATAAACATATATATTTGACAGAAAACAGTATTTGATTCACCAGCTAGAAGTAGACATCAGGGCAAAGAGATTGACCAATCAACAAAGACGGTGTTTGATTGGTTGGTCTGCTGTCATTAAACGTAAACATGCTGCTAAGCAGTTCCATGACAAACAAATTGTTAAACAGTTATTCTACTGCTGGAGAGAGAAGGCATTTGGACAGATTAAAGAGAAACAAGAAACCAGACATATCAAGGTACAATGTTTAATGATAACTCGGAATAAACTGAAAACAGTCAGTTATTTTGTGTAGTCTTAATGTTTCAATCAATTCCTGAATAAAAAAAATTAAAAACAGGCAAACATAGCCGAACAAACTGGTAAATAATGTTCTGTAAAACCATATGTTTTCTGGTAATACAACGATCTTGAAACTCCCTAATGCACGTACTAATAGTAATAGTACATAAGACTAGATAAAAAGTATGTAGATATTTCTTGCTTACTTACTATTTTCTTACTTTTGAAGGAGCTGAACATGTACCTGATGAGAGAGTATTTTACATTGTGGTTGAAGAATGTTCAGGTTCAGATATCAGAAAGGGAGGAGGCAATACAATTAATGGAACAGCAAAGATCAATTGCCATGGTCAACTCTAGTTTCCAGTTGTGGAGACGATTATTTAGAGCTACAGTTGTGGCAAGGTATAGACATTATTGTATCGTTAGTCTTCTTTAGAAGAATGTACGAGTACCCAATTCTAAAGAGATTTTTTTTAGTAAATGAACGATCTCGATACAAAAAGCCAACAATATTTCACAAAAAGGAAAACAGAGCAAAAGGAAAAAATCTCTTGCAAAAACAGGAATTGAGACAATTGTTTGAATCTATCACTTTTCTTCTGTTAGTTAAATTTTTATATTGTTATTTTTCTCTTTTGAAACCACTGTTGAACCAAATTTGAACTGAATTGTCCAAAGAGTGTCTACTTTCAAAATTATATCTGATGATCACAATGAAATTTAAATAGTACGTCCATTTTAATTAATGGTATGACATATGTTACTGGTTTTGCTGAAACATAATGTGCTTTGCTGATTTTGTCGAAAATATGCAAAAAAAATAAATTCTGATAGACTAGCCTTTATTGAAGACAAACTGTTCTTGGAATAATAGTGAGTGAGTGTTTGTTGTTTAACGCCAACTCAGCAATTTTTCAGCTATGTCATGGCAAGAACAAGTTAATTTTCAATGAAAAGATGATGAGGTCCGTTTTGTACTAGATCAACAGGCTGAGTTGGATTTTTATAGTGCTAGCTCACTGAAACAACAGTACGCGGATAGACATGTCGCCATACACGGACACATTATCCTGATTCCGAGCCAACCAGTCTTTGTTCTTAGTCCTTAATGCTGCATGCTTAGTGGAGAAGCAATAAATACCAATTTTATGGTCTTTGATTTGACCCAATCAGTGCTCGAACCCACGATCTACCGCACTCGTGGCGAGTACGTTAACCATTACACCTCCGATGCTTTCGTTCATCTTGAATTGAAGACATAATTAAGTCTCCCAAACAACGTTTGGAGACTTATTGTTTTTGCTCCGTTTCTTATTATTATTATTCTTATTCTTATTACGTCACCCCGAATGCAGTCGGGTGACATATTGCTATTCTACGTTTCTTTTTCACTATTATTATTCTTATTATTATTATTATTATTATTCTTCCACACATTTTTGTCCGCTCGATTTCTCGGATATGCCTTGATCAAACTTTATGAAACCTTGTAGGAATATCATATGCCATGTGAAGTTGTGCTGGTAAGGGTTGATTTTTTCAAAATGGCTGCCGTTGCCATGGAAACGGCCAAATTGCTAAAAAATTGAAAAACACAAAAATGATCATAACAGGTTACTCGCCGAACAGAAATTGATGAAACTTGATAGGAACAACATCCACAGCTAGTGGAACGAGATAAGCCAATAAAATCGGAATCGGTTGGACAAACTTTGCTGCAGTTGCCATGGAAACAAAAAAGGGGGGATTTAAAATAATTTTGGATTCCTTTCATCAAACTTCATGAAACTTTGTAGGAATATCCACTGTAGTGTGTGGCAGCTGTTGGGGGGGGGGGGGGGGGTTGAACAAATTCAAAATGGCGGCCATTGCCATGGTAACCAAGGTGCAAAAAATGTTAAATTCACTTCCAACTTCACAAAGTTTTGCAGTAATGTTTCCTGTCACATCCACATCTAGTTGAATGAGACAAGCCAAAAAAAATCGCAATTGGTTGGACAAACTTTGCCGCAGTTGCCATGGAAATAACAAAAGGGGGAATTTATAAAAAAAAAATAGATTTTTCATCAAACTTCATGAAACATCGTAGGAATATTCACCGTAGTGTGTGGAAGCTTTTGGCGTGTTGATAAAATTCAAAATGACATTACCATGGAAACCGAGGTACCAAAATAATGGGGTGGGGTGACGTCCGCTATTGCTTTGCAATGCCAATTCTAGTTCTTATTCTTATTCTTCTCTTTCTTTCTTTCCGTGCACCATGAACTTGTCCACGGCAGATCTCAGGAACTACTGGACAGAATTTCATGAAACTTGGTGGAGTTATAGATAATATGTTTCTAGTTGGTCCTAAAGTTTTCAGCTTTGTGGCAAAGGGGGTTAAAGTCATATTTTGAGGGGTTCAAAGGGGGTGGGGTTTACTATATAATCTTATGGGAAAGTTGAAATTTCGTACATTAATGTTTATAACTTCTAAATAGATAATGATAGAGACATAGAATTTGACATAGTGATACATGTAGATCACCATTAGAGGAACAAGTACGCATCTTCAAAATTTTCAAAATGGTCTCCAAAACATGGAAAATAAACGGTGATGTTTGGGATACTTTCCGTAACAGCATCCTGTTACCGTCATATCTTGTTCATATATGTGAAAATGAATAAAATAATTTTTTTCTGATAAACTAGACTTGATTGTAAACAAACTATGCTTGAAATAATATGAGTGATACAGGCTCTGGTGAGCCTCTAGCTTATTTTTAAGGAAGAGTCTGAAATTTAAAAGAAATGTAATAATGAGGCAGAAAAGATAAGAGGAAACAATTCTTTATGTTGATCTTTGTAGAAAATGCTGCTTTTGACAAGTTAAAAAAATATTTATTGTATAACTACTGTTGCATTCAGAATATTGAAAAGTAACAGAACAGTGCAGTAATTCAGGAATGACTACGTGCATTCATGAATTACTGTGTTGGTCAGATAATTGTGATTTATTTTCGATTTTCAGAATGTAAGACTAAGAGTAATTATACTGTTTATTACATATATTTGCACTAATAAGATGTTTAAAAAAGGAACTTGTTTTTTATTGTCGCATGCTCAATGATATTTCTATTGTGACAACATTGGTACTGTGACCTCACACAGTGGAATAAATGTTTTTATTTCACTCAATGAACTATTGGTTTTTCTTTCAAATGGAAGTCTCAGTATTTCACCATCATCTACATCTATGTAATAATTGTCTTCACATGATAACTTCATTGTTATGTGTCTTGTTACCGCTCGCCTGTTTGTTTTTCAGAGAGAACAAGAAGTTGTTGATCAGACGACAAGTACAGAAGATATTAATAGAATGGCACCAAGTTACAGACACAAATATTAGAGATGCTATTCACAGATTTGCTGTTGCATTAGGTCTACAATCCTCCGATAACTGTTCGGTAGAATCTGGTATGTTTTTGATTTTCATAGGGGAAATTTATTTTCTGAAAAGATTTGAAAAAATAGTGCAAAACTCAAGATGAGCAAAAAAAAAATGGCTGAAGATGGCAAGTTTCCATTTTGAAGAAAAAAAAATATGTGTGAAAAATTAGAGAGGTTAGGATTATGGTGTTTAATGCCACTTTCAACAATATTTCAGCTATTTTGTGGCGGTCAGTTTTATTGGTGGAGGAAACCAGAGGACCTGGAGAAAACCACCGACCTGTCGCAAGTCAATGACAAACTTTATCACATAATGTGAAAATTAGAAACTTGTGATGTAAGTAATACCAGAGCTCCAGATAATTTTCAAGTCCAAAGGGTAATTACCCCCTACTTTTGAAAATGATGGGTATTTACATATTTCCTTTGCACTGTTGTACTCTCTACTTCAGAAATGATTGCTCTTTCAAAATTATGTTTGACACAAGTGTTATTCAATAAATGCAGGATGCAAGTGAAATGATATCTCTGTTTAATTTGACACGATTGTGTCATGTTTATTAATAAAATGTTGTAAATATTTTGTTCTGTGTTTACTTTATATAACTGACACCACACCCTGACAAGCTATTTGCATAAGTACTACATTAAAATACAATAGAAGTTTAGAAAAACATGTTCTTGTTCATTTTCAACGAACAACGTGTTCCCAAATTTACTTTCATTTTAGTTCTTACTTATTATGTAAGCCACTCTTTATAAGGAGCACCACATTTATTTGTAATATTGACCACGATTGGATGATTCATCGTAAACATCCAATCAGATCTCTTTTGACATCGATGCTTAGAAAGGCAAACATTCGGTACCCCTCGGATGTATACGCTCTCTCCTTCGAAACGTATAAAGGGAAATAATTACGGGGAATTTCTCAAAGACAAAAATGTATTGTTAATGTACACGACTGTATTATCGTTAACAGCGTACACGTACGCTCCGAATTTGGAAAGTTTGCTTACACAGCAATATGTATGCGTAATGTGTACACTCTGATCTGATAATACATACGTTTTTACTCATTTTCATAGTGTAAAAAACGCAAATACGCAGCTTATCTGGAGCTCTGAATACTACATAAAATTTTTTTGCTTGTTGGAATTAAATGTCGTAAGATAAAAATAAAAATACAGTAGTCCCCCATCTTATAAAGCCCCTGTCATCAAAGGCCACCCTTTTCATCAGGCCAGATTTCAGATGCACTGAGAAAGTAAATTACAACTAAATTGTGCCCCTGAAGTTCACGAGTTTTCACAAAATTTTGATGTATGCTGATATTTTGTGTTTTCTCTTATTTTAAGCTTTTAAGACAATTGCAAAATACAATATATTTTTTTGCAGGTATAATTGTGGACCACATACAGAACTTGAGTGAATTTGATCCCAATGATAACCAATGGAGTCCATTCATGTCACCTGCTCTAGGGACACCAATGAGTAGAAGGTATATATACACAGTCTGTGTAATCTCCTGTTAAAACATCACTACTACCATTCTACAAAGATAAGCTTTTTATCTTGGCTGATACCGTAATTATCTACACACCATCTTTTGACATATAAATTAGTGTTTTAAATGAAGTTAATAGAGTTGTTATGTAATTAAATCATTGAGGTTGGTCAAAATTCTTTTATTTTACATGGAGAGATTTGTAAAAGAGTTTTGTAAGTTGATATAAACAATTTGTTCAACCCTTTAGAATTGTTTTTAATATTGAAAATACCTTCCCTTGCTTGTTCCATTCCCAATATATTATATATTTATCAAATTTTGTAACTACTAATAATTTTATTAACAGAAAAGTTAAAATTAGAAAAAAAGAGATATATAGTTTGTTTCCTTCCCCTTTTTCCCTCATTAAATTTCAAATCTTTAAATTGACCAACCAATCATATACCATGATCAAAGAGATATAGCAGAGCTTAACAGAAAATAATTCATATTTTAACTATTGAAAGTTTTATGTAATTTTGTTTCATACTGATTTTTAACAGTATATATATTAGAGGGTGAGTTGGATCACTTTTTGTAATTTGTGTTGAATCTGACAAATTAAAAAAAACGTTGAACCTCGTTTATATCGAACTGTTGATAAGTGATTTCCTTGGATAAGTTGTGTAAGTAAAATGCGGTCCGTTTGTAGTAGTTGTTAACATAGTGTACCCTGGATAAGGTGAATACTCTTGCAAATTAGTAGTAAAATTGTTGGTCAATTAAACCTTTCTGTAGAAAGAATTTCATTTATATACTGTCAAACCTGCTTTAATGGTTACATGCTGTAAACAACAAGTTAAAAACCTTTCTGACCAGCTTGTGTTGTAAAATAAATAAGCTGGTCACCACACTAACTTGGTTAGCTTTCTCTCAATTTACCAGTATTTAACAGTCAATTTTCATTCTAGACTTTTAAGAAAACCTCAGTTAATAACGTTCGAGGTGTTCTCAATGCATGATTGTACTAAAAAAGCTATCAAGTTATTGAATGATTAACTAATTAACTGTAATTGTTACAAAAACATTGCAGTATTACAAAGCAACCACCATATTTTCCAATAAATTACCTTTGGGTGACAGTATTATGCAAATCAATTTGGACCACACTAACAATCAGGATCTACCGATCTTTAATAAGGGGTTACTTGTGTGGTCAATCATTTTTCCTTTGTTCAAACAGTGACTGTTGAATACAGATATGACTGCAATTATATACAGACAAACCAGATTATGACAGAGTCAATGTGACAGACAATTGAATTGATTGGCTCAATATTTGAATTATCCACTGTAAATTAAGTTTATAAATAACTGATATACCATGACAAAATGTTTACATCAAGTTATTCATGGAAACGACTTATCAGAGTGAATAACGAGATTCTACTGTAAAATCACTGTGACTGTGATAAACTTATATAATAATAATAACAACAACAAAATAAATAATGTGAAACACTTGTAACAATCTACTAATAATGAAAATATTACTTACAAGATGTTGTAGTGAAATCATTATCTGGTCACAGAAATGTCATTCTTAACTACTTTTTAGCTCACCTGGCCTTTAGGCCAGGTGAGCTATTGTCATCACTTTTCGTCCGTCGTCCGTCGTCCGTCTGTCAACATTTCACATTTTAATCTTCTCCTCAGAAACCACTGGACCAATTGCAACCAAACTTTGGTGGAATGGACCTTGGATGGCCCCCTTTCAAAAGTGTGTCCGGTGATCCCGACTTCCAACCAAGATGGCCACCAAGCTAAAAATAGAAAAAAGGGGGGATGAAATTTTAATTGTCCATTGCTGCTTTAGTGTAAGTCAAAATGAGCTCAAATTTTAACTGCAGCTACATGGCAAGGAGTAGTTTAACATATATTCCGGGATTTTCTGTGAAATTTTTCTTTCAGCCGATATATACCGATTATGCAAATTAGGAATATTTTGATAAAAGATCTCATTTAAATCTTCTCCTCTGAAACCGCTGAACCAAATTAAACCAAACCTGGCAGGGATGGTCCCTGGGTGGTTCCCTTTCAAAATTGTGTCCGACAGCCCCGCCCTCCATTCAAGATGGCCGCTGTTACTAAGAATAGAAATTTCTTCAAATGGCCAAAACTGCTCTATTTTAAGCCAGAATGTGCCCAAATTTGAACTGTATAAGCATAATGATGAGCTTATCAGCATGTATGACAGGATTTTTTATGAACTTTGAACTTTTGCCGATTTTGACCGATTATGCAAATTAGAAAAAAGGGGGGATGAAATTAAAAAAAAATCTCCTCCTCAGAAACTACTGAGCCAATATCAACCAAACTTTGCTGAAATGATTCTTGGATGGCCCCCTTCCAAAAATGTGTCCGTTGATCCCGACTTCCAACCAAGATGGCCACCAAGCTAAAAATAGAAAAAAGGGGGGATGAAATTTTAATTGTCCATTGCTGCTTTAGTGTAAGTCAAAATGAGCTCAAATTTTAACTGCAGCTACATGGCAAGGAGTAGTTTAACATTTAATCCGGGATTTTCTGTGAAATTTTTCTTTCAGCCGATATATACCGATTATGCAAATTAGGAATATTTTGATAAAAGATCTCATTTAAATCTTCTCCTCTGAAACCGCTGAACCAAATTAAACCAAACCTGGCAGGGATGGTCCCTGGGTGGTTCCCTTTCAAAATTGTGTCCGACAGCCCCGCCCTCCATTCAAGATGGCCGCTGTTACTAAGAATAGAAATTTCTTCAAATGGCCAAAACTGCTCTATTTTAAGCCAGAATGTGCCCAAATTTGAACTGTATAAGCATAATGATGAGCTTATCAGCATGTATGACAGGATTTTTTATGAACTTTGAACTTTTGCCGATTTTGACCGATTATGCAAATTAGAAAAAAGGGGGGATGAAATTAAAAAAAAATCTCCTCCTCAGAAACTACTGAGCCAATATCAACCAAACTTTGCTGAAATGATTCTTGGATGGCCCCCTTCCAAAAATGTGTCCGTTGATCCCGACTTCCAACCAAGATGGCCACCAAGCTAAAAATAGAAAAAAGGGGGGATGAAATTTTAATTGTCCATTGCTGCTTTAGTGTAAGTCAAAATGAGCTCAAATTTTAACTGCAGCTACATGGCAAAGAGTAGTTTAACATAAAATCCGGGATTTTCTGTGAAATTTTTCTTTCAGCCGATATATACCGATTATGCAAATTAGGAATATTTTGATAAAAGATCTCATTTAAATCTTCTCCTCTGAAACCGCTGAACCAAATTAAACCAAACCTGGCAGGGATGGTCCCTGGGTGGTTCCCTTTCAAAATTGTGTCCGACAGCCCCGCCCTCCATTCAAGATGGCCGCTGTTACTAAGAATAGAAATTTCTTCAAATGGCCAAAACTGCTCTATTTTAAGCCAGAATGTGCCCAAATTTGAACTGTATAAGCATAATGATGAGCTTATCAGCATGTATGACAGGATTTTTTATGAACTTTGAACTTTTGCCGATTTTGACCGATTATGCAAATTAGAAAAAAGGGGGGATGAAATTAAAAAAAAATCTCCTCCTCAGAAACTACTGAGCCAATATCAACCAAACTTTGCTGAAATGATTCTTGGATGGCCCCCTTCCAAAAATGTGTCCGTTGATCCCGACTTCCAACCAAGATGGCCACCAAGCTAAAAATAGAAAAAAGGGGGGATGAAATTTTAATTGTCCATTGCTGCTTTAGTGTAAGTCAAAATGAGCTCAAATTTTAACATGCAGCTACATGGCAAGGAATAGTTTAACATATATTCCTGGTTTTTCTGTGAAATTTTTCTTTCAGCCGATATATACCGATTATGCAAATTAGGAATATTTTGATAAAAGATCTCATTTAAATCTTCTCCTCTGAAACCGCTGAACCAAATTAAACCAAACCTGGCAGGGATGGTCCCTGGGTGGTTCCCTTTCAAAATTGTGTCCGACAGCCCCGCCCTCCATTCAAGATGGCCGCTGTTACTAAAAATAGAAATTTCTTCAAATGGCCAAAACTGCTCTATTTTAAGCCAGAATGTGCCCAAATTTGAACTGTATAAGCATAATGATGAGCTTATCAGCATGTATGACAGGATTTTTTATGAACTTTGAACTTTTGCCGATTTTGACCGATTATGCAAATTAGAAAAAAGGGGGGATGAAATTAAAAAAAAATCTCCTCCTCAGAAACTACTGAGCCAATATCAACCAAACTTTGCTGAAATGATTCTTGGATGGCCCCCTTCCAAAATTGTGTCCGTTGATCCCGACTTCCAACCAAGATGGCCACCAAGCTAAAAATAGAAAAAAGGGGGGATGAAATTTTAATTGTCCATTGCTGCTTTAGTGTAAGTCAAAATGAGCTCAAATTTTAACATGCAGCTACATGGCAAGGAATAGTTTAACATATATTCCTGGTTTTTCTGTGAAATTTTTCTTTCAGCCGATATATACCGATTATGCAAATTAGGAATATTTTGATAAAAGATCTCATTTAAATCTTCTCCTCTGAAACCGCTGAACCAAATTAAACTAAACCTGGCAGGGATGGTCCCTGGGTGGTTCCCTTTCAAAATTGTGTCCGACAGCCCCGCCCTCCATTCAAGATGGCCGCTGTTACTAAGAATAGAAATTTCTTCAAATGGCCAAAACTGCTCTATTTTAAGCCAGAATGTGCCCAAATTTGAACTGTATAAGCATAATGATGAGCTTATCAGCATGTATGACAGGATTTTTTATGAACTTTGAACTTTTGCCGATTTTGACCGATTATGCAAATTAGAAAAAAGGGGGGATGAAATTAAAAAAAAATCTCCTCCTCAGAAACTACTGAGCCAATATCAACCAAACTTTGCTGAAATGATTCTTGGATGGCCCCCTTCCAAAATTGTGTCCGTTGATCCCGACTTCCAACCAAGATGGCCGCCAAGCTAAAAATAGAAAAAAGGGGGGATGAAATTTTAATTGTCCATTGCTGCTTTAGTGTAAGTCAAAATGAGCTCAAATTTTAACATGCAGCTACATGGCAAGGAATAGTTTAACATATATTCCTGGTTTTTCTGTGAAATTTTTCTTTCAGCCGATATATACCGATTATGCAAATTAGGAATATTTTGATAAAAGATCTCATTTAAATCTTCTCCTCTGAAACCGCTGAACCAAATTAAACCAAACCTGGCAGGGATGGTCCCTGGGTGGTTCCCTTTCAAAATTGTGTCAGACAGCCCCGCCCTCCATTCAAGATGGCCGCTGTTACTAAGAATAGAAATTTCTTCAAATGGCCAAAACTGCTCTATTTTAAGCCAGAATGTGCCCAAATTTGAACTGTATAAGCATAATGATGAGCTTATCAGCATGTATGACAGGATTTTTTATGAACTTTGAACTTTTGCCGATTTTGACCGATTATGCAAATTAGAAAAAAGGGGGGATGAAATTAAAAAAAAATCTCCTCCTCAGAAACTACTGAGCCAATATCAACCAAACTTTGCTGAAATGATTCTTGGATGGCCCCCTTCCAAAAATGTGTCCGTTGATCCCGACTTCCAACCAAGATGGCCACCAAGCTAAAAATAGAAAAAAGGGGGGATGAAATTTTAATTGTCCATTGCTGCTTTAGTGTAAGTCAAAATGAGCTCAAATTTTAACATGCAGCTACATGGCAAGGAATAGTTTAACATATATTCCTGGTTTTTCTGTGAAATTTTTCTTTCAGCCGATATATACCGATTATGCAAATTAGGAATATTTTGATAAAAGATCTCATTTAAATCTTCTCCTCTGAAACCGCTGAACCAAATTAAACCAAACCTGGCAGGGATGGTCCCTGGGTGGTTCCCTTTCAAAATTGTGTCCGACAGCCCCGCCCTCCATTCAAGATGGCCGCTGTTACTAAAAATAGAAATTTCTTCAAATGGCCAAAACTGCTCTATTTTAAGCCAGAATGTGCCCAAATTTGAACTGTATAAGCATAATGATGAGCTTATCAGCATGTATGACAGGATTTTTTATGAACTTTGAACTTTTGCCGATTTTGACCGATTATGCAAATTAGAAAAAAGGGGGGATGAAATTAAAAAAAAATCTCCTCCTCAGAAACTACTGAGCCAATATCAACCAAACTTTGCTGAAATGATTCTTGGATGGCCCCCTTCCAAAATTGTGTCCGTTGATCCCGACTTCCAACCAAGATGGCCACCAAGCTAAAAATAGAAAAAAGGGGGGATGAAATTTTAATTGTCCATTGCTGCTTTAGTGTAAGTCAAAATGAGCTCAAATTTTAACATGCAGCTACATGGCAAGGAATAGTTTAACATATATTCCTGGTTTTTCTGTGAAATTTTTCTTTCAGCCGATATATACCGATTATGCAAATTAGGAATATTTTGATAAAAGATCTCATTTAAATCTTCTCCTCTGAAACCGCTGAACCAAATTAAACTAAACCTGGCAGGGATGGTCCCTGGGTGGTTCCCTTTCAAAATTGTGTCCGACAGCCCCGCCCTCCATTCAAGATGGCCGCTGTTACTAAGAATAGAAATTTCTTCAAATGGCCAAAACTGCTCTATTTTAAGCCAGAATGTGCCCAAATTTGAACTGTATAAGCATAATGATGAGCTTATCAGCATGTATGACAGGATTTTTTATGAACTTTGAACTTTTGCCGATTTTGACCGATTATGCAAATTAGAAAAAAGGGGGGATGAAATTAAAAAAAAATCTCCTCCTCAGAAACTACTGAGCCAATATCAACCAAACTTTGCTGAAATGATTCTTGGATGGCCCCCTTCCAAAATTGTGTCCGTTGATCCCGACTTCCAACCAAGATGGCCACCAAGCTAAAAATAGAAAAAAGGGGGGATGAAATTTTAATTGTCCATTGCTGCTTTAGTGTAAGTCAAAATGAGCTCAAATTTTAACATGCAGCTACATGGCAAGGAATAGTTTAACATATATTCCTGGTTTTTCTGTGAAATTTTTCTTTCAGCCGATATATACCGATTATGCAAATTAGGAATATTTTGATAAAAGATCTCATTTAAATCTTCTCCTCTGAAACCGCTGAACCAAATTAAACTAAACCTGGCAGGGATGGTCCCTGGGTGGTTCCCTTTCAAAATTGTGTCCGACAGCCCCGCCCTCCATTCAAGATGGCCGCTGTTACTAAGAATAGAAATTTCTTCAAATGGCCAAAACTGCTCTATTTTAAGCCAGAATGTGCCCAAATTTGAACTGTATAAGCATAATGATGAGCTTATCAGCATGTATGACAGGATTTTTTATGAACTTTGAACTTTTGCCGATTTTGACCGATTATGCAAATTAGAAAAAAGGGGGGATGAAATTAAAAAAAAATCTCCTCCTCAGAAACTACTGAGCCAATATCAACCAAACTTTGCTGAAATGATTCTTGGATGGCCCCCTTCCAAAATTGTGTCCGTTGATCCCGACTTCCAACCAAGATGGCCGCCAAGCTAAAAATAGAAAAAAGGGGGGATGAAATTTTAATTGTCCATTGCTGCTTTAGTGTAAGTCAAAATGAGCTCAAATTTTAACATGCAGCTACATGGCAAGGAATAGTTTAACATATATTCCTGGTTTTTCTGTGAAATTTTTCTTTCAGCCGATATATACCGATTATGCAAATTAGGAATATTTTGATAAAAGATCTCATTTAAATCTTCTCCTCTGAAACCGCTGAACCAAATTAAACCAAACCTGGCAGGGATGGTCCCTGGGTGGTTCCCTTTCAAAATTGTGTCAGACAGCCCCGCCCTCCATTCAAGATGGCCGCTGTTACTAAGAATAGAAATTTCTTCAAATGGCCAAAACTGCTCTATTTTAAGCCAGAATGTGCCCAAATTTGAACTGTATAAGCATAATGATGAGCTTATCAGCATGTATGACAGGATTTTTTATGAACTTTGAACTTTTGCCGATTTTGACCGATTATGCAAATTAGAAAAAAGGGGGGATGAAATTAAAAAAAAATCTCCTCCTCAGAAACTACTGAGCCAATATCAACCAAACTTTGCTGAAATGATTCTTGGATGGCCCCCTTCCAAAAATGTGTCCGTTGATCCCGACTTCCAACCAAGATGGCCACCAAGCTAAAAATAGAAAAAAGGGGGGATGAAATTTTAATTGTCCATTGCTGCTTTAGTGTAAGTCAAAATGAGCTCAAATTTTAACATGCAGCTACATGGCAAGGAATAGTTTAACATATATTCCTGGTTTTTCTGTGAAATTTTTCTTTCAGCCGATATATACCGATTATGCAAATTAGGAATATTTTGATAAAAGATCTCATTTAAATCTTCTCCTCTGAAACCGCTGAACCAAATTAAACCAAACCTGGCAGGGATGGTCCCTGGGTGGTTCCCTTTCAAAATTGTGTCCGACAGCCCCGCCCTCCATTCAAGATGGCCGCTGTTACTAAAAATAGAAATTTCTTCAAATGGCCAAAACTGCTCTATTTTAAGCCAGAATGTGCCCAAATTTGAACTGTATAAGCATAATGATGAGCTTATCAGCATGTATGACAGGATTTTTTATGAACTTTGAACTTTTGCCGATTTTGACCGATTATGCAAATTAGAAAAAAGGGGGGATGAAATTAAAAAAAAATCTCCTCCTCAGAAACTACTGAGCCAATATCAACCAAACTTTGCTGAAATGATTCTTGGATGGCCCCCTTCCAAAATTGTGTCCGTTGATCCCGACTTCCAACCAAGATGGCCACCAAGCTAAAAATAGAAAAAAGGGGGGATGAAATTTTAATTGTCCATTGCTGCTTTAGTGTAAGTCAAAATGAGCTCAAATTTTAACATGCAGCTACATGGCAAGGAATAGTTTAACATATATTCCGGGTTTTTCTGTGAAATTTTTCTTTCAGCCGATATATACCGATTATGCAAATTAGGAATATTTTGATAAAAGATCTCATTTAAATCTTCTCCTCTGAAACCGCTGAACCAAATTAAACTAAACCTGGCAGGGATGGTCCCTGGGTGGTTCCCTTTCAAAATTGTGTCCGACAGCCCCGCCCTCCATTCAAGATGGCCGCTGTTACTAAGAATAGAAATTTCTTCAAATGGCCAAAACTGCTCTATTTTAAGCCAGAATGTGCCCAAATTTGAACTGTATAAGCATAATGATGAGCTTATCAGCATGTATGACAGGATTTTTTATGAACTTTGAACTTTTGCCGATTTTGACCGATTATGCAAATTAGAAAAAAGGGGGGATGAAATTAAAAAAAAATCTCCTCCTCAGAAACTACTGAGCCAATATCAACCAAACTTTGCTGAAATGATTCTTGGATGGCCCCCTTCCAAAATTGTGTCCGTTGATCCCGACTTCCAACCAAGATGGCCGCCAAGCTAAAAATAGAAAAAAGGGGGGATGAAATTTTAATTGTCCATTGCTGCTTTAGTGTAAGTCAAAATGAGCTCAAATTTTAACATGCAGCTACATGGCAAGGAATAGTTTAACATATATTCCTGGTTTTTCTGTGAAATTTTTCTTTCAGCCGATATATACCGATTATGCAAATTAGGAATATTTTGATAAAAGATCTCATTTAAATCTTCTCCTCTGAAACCACTGAACCAAATTAAACCAAACCTGGCAGGGATGGTCCCTGGGTGGTTCCCTTTCAAAATTGTGTCCGACAGCCCCGCCCTCCATTCAAGATGGCCGCTGTTACTAAGAATAGAAATTTCTTCAAATGGCCAAAACTGCTCTATTTTAAGCCAGAATGTGCCCAAATTTGAACTGTATAAGCATAATGATGAGCTTATCAGCATGTATGACAGGATTTTTTATGAACTTTGAACTTTTGCCGATTTTGACCGATTATGCAAATTAGAAAAAAGGGGGGATGAAATTAAAAAAAAATCTCCTCCTCAGAAACTACTGAGCCAATATCAACCAAACTTTGCTGAAATGATTCTTGGATGGCCCCCTTCCAAAAATGTGTCCGTTGATCCCGACTTCCAACCAAGATGGCCACCAAGCTAAAAATAGAAAAAAGGGGGGATGAAATTTTAATTGTCCATTGCTGCTTTAGTGTAAGTCAAAATGAGCTCAAATTTTAACATGCAGCTACATGGCAAGGAATAGTTTAACATATATTCCTGGTTTTTCTGTGAAATTTTTCTTTCAGCCGATATATACCGATTATGCAAATTAGGAATATTTTGATAAAAGATCTCATTTAAATCTTCTCCTCTGAAACCGCTGAACCAAATTAAACCAAACCTGGCAGGGATGGTCCCTGGGTGGTTCCCTTTCAAAATTGTGTCCGACAGCCCCGCCCTCCATTCAAGATGGCCGCTGTTACTAAAAATAGAAATTTCTTCAAATGGCCAAAACTGCTCTATTTTAAGCCAGAATGTGCCCAAATTTGAACTGTATAAGCATAATGATGAGCTTATCAGCATGTATGACAGGATTTTTTATGAACTTTGAACTTTTGCCGATTTTGACCGATTATGCAAATTAGAAAAAAGGGGGGATGAAATTAAAAAAAAATCTCCTCCTCAGAAACTACTGAGCCAATATCAACCAAACTTTGCTGAAATGATTCTTGGATGGCCCCCTTCCAAAATTGTGTCCGTTGATCCCGACTTCCAACCAAGATGGCCACCAAGCTAAAAATAGAAAAAAGGGGGGATGAAATTTTAATTGTCCATTGCTGCTTTAGTGTAAGTCAAAATGAGCTCAAATTTTAACATGCAGCTACATGGCAAGGAATAGTTTAACATATATTCCTGGTTTTTCTGTGAAATTTTTCTTTCAGCCGATATATACCGATTATGCAAATTAGGAATATTTTGATAAAAGATCTCATTTAAATCTTCTCCTCTGAAACCGCTGAACCAAATTAAACTAAACCTGGCAGGGATGGTCCCTGGGTGGTTCCCTTTCAAAATTGTGTCCGACAGCCCCGCCCTCCATTCAAGATGGCCGCTGTTACTAAGAATAGAAATTTCTTCAAATGGCCAAAACTGCTCTATTTTAAGCCAGAATGTGCCCAAATTTGAACTGTATAAGCATAATGATGAGCTTATCAGCATGTATGACAGGATTTTTTATGAACTTTGAACTTTTGCCGATTTTGACCGATTATGCAAATTAGAAAAAAGGGGGGATGAAATTAAAAAAAAATCTCCTCCTCAGAAACTACTGAGCCAATATCAACCAAACTTTGCTGAAATGATTCTTGGATGGCCCCCTTCCAAAATTGTGTCCGTTGATCCCGACTTCCAACCAAGATGGCCGCCAAGCTAAAAATAGAAAAAAGGGGGGATGAAATTTTAATTGTCCATTGCTGCTTTAGTGTAAGTCAAAATGAGCTCAAATTTTAACATGCAGCTACATGGCAAGGAATAGTTTAACATATATTCCTGGTTTTTCTGTGAAATTTTTCTTTCAGCCGATATATACCGATTATGCAAATTAGGAATATTTTGATAAAAGATCTCATTTAAATCTTCTCCTCTGAAACCGCTGAACCAAATTAAACCAAACCTGGCAGGGATGGTCCCTGGGTGGTTCCCTTTCAAAATTGTGTCCGACAGCCCCGCCCTCCATTCAAGATGGCCGCTGTTACTAAAAATAGAAATTTCTTCAAATGGCCAAAACTGCTCTATTTTAAGCCAGAATGTGCCCAAATTTGAACTGTATAAGCATAATGATGAGCTTATCAGCATGTATGACAGGATTTTTTATGAACTTTGAACTTTTGCCGATTTTGACCGATTATGCAAATTAGAAAAAAGGGGGGATGAAATTAAAAAAAAATCTCCTCCTCAGAAACTACTGAGCCAATATCAACCAAACTTTGCTGAAATGATTCTTGGATGGCCCCCTTCCAAAATTGTGTCCGTTGATCCCGACTTCCAACCAAGATGGCCACCAAGCTAAAAATAGAAAAAAGGGGGGATGAAATTTTAATTGTCCATTGCTGCTTTAGTGTAAGTCAAAATGAGCTCAAATTTTAACATGCAGCTACATGGCAAGGAATAGTTTAACATATATTCCTGGTTTTTCTGTGAAATTTTTCTTTCAGCCGATATATACCGATTATGCAAATTAGGAATATTTTGATAAAAGATCTCATTTAAATCTTCTCCTCTGAAACCGCTGAACCAAATTAAACCAAACCTGGCAGGGATGGTCCCTGGGTGGTTCCCTTTCAAAATTGTGTCCGACAGCCCCGCCCTCCATTCAAGATGGCCGCTGTTACTAAAAATAGAAATTTCTTCAAATGGCCAAAACTGCTCTATTTTAAGCCAGAATGTGCCCAAATTTGAACTGTATAAGCATAATGATGAGCTTATCAGCATGTATGACAGGATTTTTTATGAACTTTGAACTTTTGCCGATTTTGACCGATTATGCAAATTAGAAAAAAGGGGGGATGAAATTAAAAAAAAATCTCCTCCTCAGAAACTACTGAGCCAATATCAACCAAACTTTGCTGAAATGATTCTTGGATGGCCCCCTTCCAAAATTGTGTCCGTTGATCCCGACTTCCAACCAAGATGGCCGCCAAGCTAAAAATAGAAAAAAGGGGGGATGAAATTTTAATTGTCCATTGCTGCTTTAGTGTAAGTCAAAATGAGCTCAAATTTTAACATGCAGCTACATGGCAAGGAATAGTTTAACATATATTCCTGGTTTTTCTGTGAAATTTTTCTTTCAGCCGATATATACCGATTATGCAAATTAGGAATATTTTGATAAAAGATCTCATTTAAATCTTCTCCTCTGAAACCGCTGAACCAAATTAAACCAAACCTGGCAGGGATGGTCCCTGGGTGGTTCCCTTTCAAAATTGTGTCCGACAGCCCCGCCCTCCATTCAAGATGGCCGCTGTTACTAAAAATAGAAATTTCTTCAAATGGCCAAAACTGCTCTATTTTAAGCCAGAATGTGCCCAAATTTGAACTGTATAAGCATAATGATGAGCTTATCAGCATGTTTGACAGGATTTTTTATGAACTTTGAACTTTTGCCGATTTTGACCGATTATGCAAATTAGAAAAAAGGGGGGATGAAATTAAAAAAAAATCTCCTCCTCAGAAACTACTGAGCCAATATCAACCAAACTTTGCTGAAATGATTCTTGGATGGCCCCCTTCCAAAATTGTGTCCGTTGATCCCGACTTCCAACCAAGATGGCCACCAAGCTAAAAATAGAAAAAAGGGGGGATGAAATTTTAATTGTCCATTGCTGCTTTAGTGTAAGTCAAAATGAGCTCAAATTTTAACATGCAGCTACATGGCAAGGAATAGTTTAACATATATTCCTGGTTTTTCTGTGAAATTTTTCTTTCAGCCGATATATACCGATTATGCAAATTAGGAATATTTTGATAAAAGATCTCATTTAAATCTTCTCCTCTGAAACCGCTGAACCAAATTAAACCAGACCTGGCAGGGATGGTCCCTGGGTGGTTCCCTTTCAAAATTGTGTCCGACAGCCCCGCCCTCCATTCAAGATGGCCGCTGTTACTAAAAATAGAAATTTCTTCAAATGGCCAAAACTGCTCTATTTTAAGCCAGAATGTGCCCAAATTTGAACTGTATAAGCATAATGATGAGCTTATCAGCATGTATGACAGGATTTTTTTATGAACTTTGAACTTTTGCCGATTTTGACCGATTATGCAAATTAGAAAAAAGGGGGGATGAAATTAAAAAAGAATATCCTCCTCAGAAACTACTGAGCCAATATCAACCAAACTTTGCTGAAATGATTCTTGGATGGCCCCCTTCCAAAATTGTGTCCGTTGATCCCGACTTCCAACCAAGATGGCCACCAAGCTAAAAATAGAAAAAAGGGGGGATGAAATTTTAATTGTCCATTGCTGCTTTAGTGTAAGTCAAAATGAGCTCAAATTTTAACATGCAGCTACATGGCAAGGAATAGTTTAACATATATTCCTGGTTTTTCTGTGAAATTTTTCTTTCAGCCGATATATACCGATTATGCAAATTAGGAATATTTTGATAAAAGATCTCATTTAAATCTTCTCCTCTGAAACCGCTGAACCAAATTAAACCAAACCTGGCAGGGATGGTCCCTGGGTGGTTCCCTTTCAAAATTGTGTCCGACAGCCCCGCCCTCCATTCAAGATGGCCGCTGTTACTAAAAATAGAAATTTCTTCAAATGGCCAAAACTGCTCTATTTTAAGCCAGAATGTGCCCAAATTTGAACTGTATAAGCATAATGATGAGCTTATCAGCATGTATGACAGGATTTTTTATGAACTTTGAACTTTTGTCAATTTTGACTGATTATGCAAATTAGAAAAAAGGGGGGATGAAATTTAAAAAAAATCTCCTCCTCAGAAACTACTGAGCCAATATCAACCAAACTTTGCTGAAATGATTCTTGGATGGCCCCCTTCCAAAATTGTGTCCGTTGATCCCGACTTCCAACCAAGATGGCCGCCAAGCTCAAAATAGAAAAAAGGGGGGATGAAATTTTAATTGTCCATTGTTGCTTTAGTGTAAGTCAAAATGAGCTCAAATTTTAACTGCAGCTACATGGCAAGGAATAGTTTAACATATATTCCGGGTTTTTCTGCGAAATTTTTCTTTCAGCCGATATATACCGATTATGCAAATTAGGAATATTTTGATAAAAGATCACATTTAAATCTTCTCCACTGAAACCGCTGAACCAAATTAAACCAAACCTGGCAGGGATGGTCCCTGGGTGGTTCCCTTTCAAAATTGTGTCCGACAGCCCCGCCCTCCATTCAAGATGGCCGGTGTTACTAAAAATAGAAATTTCTTCAAATGGCCAAAACTGCTCTATTTTAAGCCAGAATGTGCCCAAATTTGAACTGTATAAGCATAATGATGAGCTTATCAGCATGTATGACAGGATTTTTTATGAACTTTGAACTTTTGCCGATTTTGACCGATTATGCAAATTAGAAAAAAGGGGGGATGAAATTAAAAAAAAATCTCCTCCTCAGAAACTACTGAGCCAATATCAACCAAACTTTGCTGAAATGATTCTTGGATGGCCCCCTTCCAAAATTGTGTCCGTTGATCCCGACTTCCAACCAAGATGGCCGCCAAGCTAAAAATAGAAAAAAGGGGGGATGAAATTTTAATTGTCCATTGCTGCTTTAGTGTAAGTCAAAATGAGCTCAAATTTCAACATGCAGCTACATGGCAAGGAATAGTTTAACATATATTCCTGGTTTTTCTGTGAAATTTTTCTTTCAGCCGATATATACCGATTATGCAAATTAGGAATATTTTGATAAAAGATCTCATTTAAATCTTCTCCTCTGAAACCGCTGAACCAAATTAAACCAAACCTGGCAGGGATGGTCCCTGGGTGGTTCCCTTTCAAAATTGTGTCCGACAGCCCCGCCCTCCATTCAAGATGGCCGCTGTTACTAAGAATAGAAATTTCTTCAAATGGCCAAAACTGCTCTATTTTAAGCCAGAATGTGCCCAAATTTGAACTGTATAAGCATAATGATGAGCTTATCAGCATGTATGACAGGATTTTTTATGAACTTTGAACTTTTGCCGATTTTGACCGATTATGCAAATTAGAAAAAAGGGGGGATGAAATTTAAAAAAAATCTCCTCAGAAACTACTGAGCCAATATCAACCAAACTTTGCTGAAATGATTCTTGGATGGCCCCCTTCCAAATTGTGTCCGTTGATCCCGACTTCCAACCAAGATGGCCACCAAGCTAAAAATAGAAAAAAGGGGGGATGAAATTTTAATTGTCCATTGCTGCTTTAGTGTAAGTCAAAATGAGCTCAAATTTTAACATGCAGCTACATGGCAAGGAATAGTTTAACATATATTCCTGGTTTTTCTGTGAAATTTTTCTTTCAGCCGATATATACCGATTATGCAAATTAGGCATATTTTGATAAAAGATCACATTTAAATCTTCTCCACTGAAACCGCTGAACCAAATTAAACCAAACCTGGCAGGGATGGTCCCTGGGTGGGTCCCTTTCAAAATTGTGTCCGACAGCCCCGCCCTCCATTCAAGATGGTCGGTGTTACTAAAAATAGAAATTTCTTCAAATGGCCAAAACTGCTCTATTTTAAGCCAGAATGTGCCCAAATTTGAACTGTATAAGCATAATGATGAGCTTATCAGCATGTATGACAGGATTTTTTATGAACTTTGAACTTTTGCCGATTTTGACCGATTATGCAAATTAGAAAAAAGGGGGGATGAAATTTAAAAAAAATCTCCTCAGAAACTACTGAGCCAATATCAACCAAACTTTGCTGAAATGATTCTTGGATGGCCCCCTTCCAAATTGTGTCCGTTGATCCCGACTTCCAACCAAGATGGCCACCAAGCTAAAAATAGAAAAAAGGGGGGATGACATTTTAATTGTCCATTGCTGCTTTAGTGTAAGTCAAAATGAGCTCAAATTTTAACATGCAGCTACATGGCAAGGAATAGTTTAACATATATTCCTGGTTTTTCTGTGAAATTTTTCTTTCAGCCGATATATACCGATTATGCAAATTAGGCATATTTTGATAAAAGATCACATTTAAATCTTCTCCACTGAAACCGCTGAACCAAATTAAACCAAACCTGGCAGGGATGGTCCCTGGGTGGGTCCCTTTCAAAATTGTGTCCGACAGCCCCGCCCTCCATTCAAGATGGTCGGTGTTACTAAAAATAGAAATTTCTTCAAATGGCCAAAACTGCTCTATTTTAAGCCAGAATGTGCCCAAATTTGAACTGTATAAGCATAATGATGAGCTTATCAGCATGTATGACAGGATTTTTTATGAACTTTGAACTTTTGCCGATTTTGACCGATTATGCAAATTAGAAAAAAGGGGGGATGAAATTTAAAAAAAATCTCCTCCTCAGAAACTACTTAGCCAATATCAACCAAACTTTGCTGAAATGATTCTTGGATGGCCCCCTTCCAAAATTGTGTCCGTTGATCCCGACTTCCAACCAAGATGGCCGCCAAGCTAAAAATAGAAAAAAGGGGGGATGAAATTTTAATTGTCCATTGCTGCTTTAGTGTAAGTCAAAATGAGCTCAAATTTTAACATGCAGCTACATGGCAAGGAATAGTTTAACATATATTCCTGGTTTTTCTGTGAAATTTTTCTTTCAGCCGATATATACCGATTATGCAAATTAGGAATATTTTGATAAAAGATCTCATTTAAATCTTCTCCTCTGAAACCGCTGAACCAAATTAAACCAAACCTGGCAGGGATGGTCCCTGGGTGGTTCCCTTTCAAAATTGTGTCCGACAGCCCCGCCCTCCATTCAAGATGGCCGCTGTTACTAAGAATAGAAATTTCTTCAAATGGCCAAAACTGCTCTATTTTAAGCCAGAATGTGCCCAAATTTGAACTGTATAAGCATAATGATGAGCTTATCAGCATGTATGACAGGATTTTTTATGAACTTTGAACTTTTGCCGATTTTGACCGATTATGCAAATTAGAAAAAAGGGGGGATGAAATTTAAAAAAAATCTCCTCAGAAACTACTGAGCCAATATCAACCAAACTTTGCTGAAATGATTCTTGGATGGCCCCCTTCCAAATTGTGTCCGTTGATCCCGACTTCCAACCAAGATGGCCACCAAGCTAAAAATAGAAAAAAGGGGGGATGAAATTTTAATTGTCCATTGCTGCTTTAGTGTAAGTCAAAATGAGCTCAAATTTTAACATGCAGCTACATGGCAAGGAATAGTTTAACATATATTCCTGGTTTTTCTGTGAAATTTTTCTTTCAGCCGATATATACCGATTATGCAAATTAGGAATATTTTGATAAAAGATCTCATTTAAATCTTCTCCTCTGAAACCGCTGAACCAAATTAAACCAAACCTGGCAGGGATGGTCCCTGGGTGGTTCCCTTTCAAAATTGTGTCCGACAGCCCCGCCCTCCATTCAAGATGGCCGCTGTTACTAAAAATAGAAATTTCTTCAAATGGCCAAAACTGCTCTATTTTAAGCCAGAATGTGCCCAAATTTGAACTGTATAAGCATAATGATGAGCTTATCAGCATGTATGACAGGATTTTTTTATGAACTTTGAACTTTTGCCGATTTTGACCGATTATGCAAATTAGAAAAAAGGGGGGATGAAATTAAAAAAGAATATCCTCCTCAGAAACTACTGAGCCAATATCAACCAAACTTTGCTGAAATGATTCTTGGATGGCCCCCTTCCAAAATTGTGTCCGTTGATCCCGACTTCCAACCAAGATGGCCACCAAGCTAAAAATAGAAAAAAGGGGGGATGAAATTTTAATTGTCCATTGCTGCTTTAGTGTAAGTCAAAATGAGCTCAAATTTTAACATGCAGCTACATGGCAAGGAATAGTTTAACATATATTCCTGGTTTTTCTGTGAAATTTTTCTTTCAGCCGATATATACCGATTATGCAAATTAGGAATATTTTGATAAAAGATCTCATTTAAATCTTCTCCTCTGAAACCGCTGAACCAAATTAAACCAAACCTGGCAGGGATGGTCCCTGGGTGGTTCCCTTTCAAAATTGTGTCCGACAGCCCCGCCCTCCATTCAAGATGGCCGCTGTTACTAAAAATAGAAATTTCTTCAAATGGCCAAAACTGCTCTATTTTAAGCCAGAATGTGCCCAAATTTGAACTGTATAAGCATAATGATGAGCTTATCAGCATGTATGACAGGATTTTTTATGAACTTTGAACTTTTGTCAATTTTGACTGATTATGCAAATTAGAAAAAAGGGGGGATGAAATTTAAAAAAAATCTCCTCCTCAGAAACTACTGAGCCAATATCAACCAAACTTTGCTGAAATGATTCTTGGATGGCCCCCTTCCAAAATTGTGTCCGTTGATCCCGACTTCCAACCAAGATGGCCGCCAAGCTCAAAATAGAAAAAAGGGGGGATGAAATTTTAATTGTCCATTGTTGCTTTAGTGTAAGTCAAAATGAGCTCAAATTTTAACTGCAGCTACATGGCAAGGAATAGTTTAACATATATTCCGGGTTTTTCTGCGAAATTTTTCTTTCAGCCGATATATACCGATTATGCAAATTAGGAATATTTTGATAAAAGATCACATTTAAATCTTCTCCACTGAAACCGCTGAACCAAATTAAACCAAACCTGGCAGGGATGGTCCCTGGGTGGTTCCCTTTCAAAATTGTGTCCGAGAGCCCCGCCCTCCATTCAAGATGGCCGGTGTTACTAAAAATAGAAATTTCTTCAAATGGCCAAAACTGCTCTATTTTAAGCCAGAATGTGCCCAAATTTGAACTGTATAAGCATAATGATGAGCTTATCAGCATGTATGACAGGATTTTTTATGAACTTTGAACTTTTGCCGATTTTGACCGATTATGCAAATTAGAAAAAAGGGGGGATGAAATTAAAAAAAAATCTCCTCCTCAGAAACTACTGAGCCAATATCAACCAAACTTTGCTGAAATGATTCTTG
Source organism: Bathymodiolus brooksi (assembly GCA_963680875.1). Lineage (NCBI taxonomy): Eukaryota > Metazoa > Mollusca > Bivalvia > Mytilida > Modiolidae > Bathymodiolus > Bathymodiolus brooksi. Next base: position 54,288,794 of record OY804590.1, on the reverse strand, counting down.
GATGGCCCCCTTCCAAAATTGTGTCCGTTGATCCCGACTTCCAACCAAGATGGCCGCCAAGCTAAAAATAGAAAAAAGGGGGGATGAAATTTTAATTGTCCATTGCTGCTTTAGTGTAAGTCAAAATGAGCTCAAATTTTAACATGCAGCTACATGGCAAGGAATAGTTTAACATATATTCCTGGTTTTTCTGTGAAATTTTTCTTTCAGCCGATATATACCGATTATGCAAATTAGGAATATTTTGATAAAAGATCTCATTTAAATCTTCTCCTCTGAAACCGCTGAACCAAATTAAACCAAACCTGGCAGGGATGGTCCCTGGGTGGTTCCCTTTCAAAATTGTGTCCGACAGCCCCGCCCTCCATTCAAGATGGCCGCTGTTACTAAGAATAGAAATTTCTTCAAATGGCCAAAACTGCTCTATTTTAAGCCAGAATGTGCCCAAATTTGAACTGTATAAGCATAATGATGAGCTTATCAGCATGTATGACAGGATTTTTTATGAACTTTGAACTTTTGCCGATTTTGACCGATTATGCAAATTAGAAAAAAGGGGGGATGAAATTAAAAAAAAATCTCCTCCTCAGAAACTACTGAGCCAATATCAACCAAACTTTGCTGAAATGATTCTTGGATGGCCCCCTTCCAAAATTGTGTCCGTTGATCCCGACTTCCAACCAAGATGGCCGCCAAGCTCAAAATAGAAAAAAGGGGGGATGAAATTTTAATTGTCCATTGTTGCTTTAGTGTAAGTCAAAATGAGCTCAAATTTTAGCTGCAGCTACATGGCAAGGAATAGTTTAACATATATTCCGGGTTTTTCTGCGAAATTTTTCTTTCAGCCGATATATACCGATTATGCAAATTAGGAATATTTTGATAAAAGATCACATTTAAATCTTCTCCACTGAAACCGCTGAACCAAATTAAACCAAACCTGGCAGGGATGGTCCCTGGGTGGTTCCCTTTCAAAATTGTGTCCGACAGCCCCGCCCTCCATTCAAGATGGCCGGTGTTACTAAACATAGAAATTTCTTCAAATGGCCAAAACTGCTCTATTTTAAGCCAGAATGTGCCCAAATTTGAACTGTATAAGCATAATGATGAGCTTATCAGCATGTATGACAGGATTTTTTATGAACTTTGAACTTTTGCCGATTTTGACCGATTATGCAAATTAGAAAAAAGGGGGGATGAAATTAAAAAAAAATCTCCTCCTCAGAAACTACTGAGCCAATATCAACCAAACTTTGCTGAAATGATTCTTGGATGGCCCCCTTCCAAAATTGTGTCCGTTGATCCCGACTTCCAACCAAGATGGCCGCCAAGCTAAAAATAGAAAAAAGGGGGGATGAAATTTTAATTGTCCATTGCTGCTTTAGTGTAAGTCAAAATGAGCTCAAATTTTAACATGCAGCTACATGGCAAGGAATAGTTTAACATATATTCCTGGTTTTTCTGTGAAATTTTTCTTTCAGCCGATATATACCGATTATGCAAATTAGGAATATTTTGATAAAAGATCTCATTTAAATCTTCTCCTCTGAAACCGCTGAACCAAATTAAACCAAACCTGGCAGGGATGGTCCCTGGGTGGTTCCCTTTCAAAATTGTGTCCGACAGCCCCGCCCTCCATTCAAGATGGCCGCTGTTACTAAGAATAGAAATTTCTTCAAATGGCCAAAACTGCTCTATTTTAAGCCAGAATGTGCCCAAATTTGAACTGTATAAGCATAATGATGAGCTTATCAGCATGTATGACAGGATTTTTTATGAACTTTGAACTTTTGCCGATTTTGACCGATTATGCAAATTAGAAAAAAGGGGGGATGAAATTAAAAAAAAATCTCCTCCTCAGAAACTACTGAGCCAATATCAACCAAACTTTGCTGAAATGATTCTTGGATGGCCCCCTTCCAAAAATGTGTCCGTTGATCCCGACTTCCAACCAAGATGGCCACCAAGCTAAAAATAGAAAAAAGGGGGGATGAAATTTTAATTGTCCATTGCTGCTTTAGTGTAAGTCAAAATGAGCTCAAATTTTAACTGCAGCTACATGGCAAAGAGTAGTTTAACATAAAATCCGGGATTTTCTGTGAAATTTTTCTTTCAGCCGATATATACCGATTATGCAAATTAGGAATATTTTGATAAAAGATCTCATTTAAATCTTCTCCTCTGAAACCGCTGAACCAAATTAAACCAAACCTGGCAGGGATGGTCCCTGGGTGGTTCCCTTTCAAAATTGTGTCCGACAGCCCCGCCCTCCATTCAAGATGGCCGCTGTTACTAAGAATAGAAATTTCTTCAAATGGCCAAAACTGCTCTATTTTAAGCCAGAATGTGCCCAAATTTGAACTGTATAAGCATAATGATGAGCTTATCAGCATGTATGACAGGATTTTTTATGAACTTTGAACTTTTGCCGATTTTGACCGATTATGCAAATTAGAAAAAAGGGGGGATGAAATTAAAAAAAAATCTCCTCCTCAGAAACTACTGAGCCAATATCAACCAAACTTTGCTGAAATGATTCTTGGATGGCCCCCTTCCAAAAATGTGTCCGTTGATCCCGACTTCCAACCAAGATGGCCACCAAGCTAAAAATAGAAAAAAGGGGGGATGAAATTTTAATTGTCCATTGCTGCTTTAGTGTAAGTCAAAATGAGCTCAAATTTTAACATGCAGCTACATGGCAAGGAATAGTTTAACATATATTCCTGGTTTTTCTGTGAAATTTTTCTTTCAGCCGATATATACCGATTATGCAAATTAGGAATATTTTGATAAAAGATCTCATTTAAATCTTCTCCTCTGAAACCGCTGAACCAAATTAAACCAAACCTGGCAGGGATGGTCCCTGGGTGGTTCCCTTTCAAAATTGTGTCCGACAGCCCCGCCCTCCATTCAAGATGGCCGCTGTTACTAAGAATAGAAATTTCTTCAAATGGCCAAAACTGCTCTATTTTAAGCCAGAATGTGCCCAAATTTGAACTGTATAAGCATAATGATGAGCTTATCAGCATGTATGACAGGATTTTTTATGAACTTTGAACTTTTGCCGATTTTGACCGATTATGCAAATTAGAAAAAAGGGGGGATGAAATTAAAAAAAAATCTTCTCCTCTGAAACTACTGAGCCAATCTCAACCAAACTTTGCTGAAATGATTCTTGGATGGCCCCCTTCCAAAATTGTGTCCGGTGATCCCGACTTCCAACCAAGATGGCCGCCAAGCTAAAAATAGAAAAAAGGGGGGATGAAATTTTAATTGTCCATTGCTGCTTTAGTGTAAGTCAAAATGAGCTCAAATTTTAACTGCAGCTACATGGCAAGAAGTAGTTTAGCATATATTCCTGGATTTTCTGTGAAATTTTTCTTTCAGCCGAGATATACCGATTATGCAAATTAGGCATATTTTGATAAAAGATCGCATTTAAATCTTCTCCTCTGAAACCGCTGAACCAAATTAAACCAAACCTGGCAGGGATGGTCCCTGGGTGGGTCCCTTTCAAAATTGTGTCCGACAGCCCCGCCCTCCATTCAAGATGGCCGCTGTTACTAAAAATAGAAATTTCTTCAAATGGCCAAAACTGCTCTATTTTAAGCCAGAATGTGCCCAAATTTGAACTGTATAAGCATAATGATGAGGTTTTTAACATGTATTACAGGATTTTTTATGAACTTTGAACTTTTGCCGATTTTGACCGATTTTGCAAATTAGAAAAAAGGGGGGATGAAATTTAAAAAGAATCTTCTCCTCTGAAACTACTGAGCCAATCTCAGCCAAACTTTGCTGAAATGATTCTTGGATGGCCCCCTTCCAAAATTGTGTCCGGTGATCCCGACTTCCAACCAAGATGGCCGCCAAGCTAAAAATAGAAAAAAGGGGGGATGAAATTTTAATTGTCTATTGCTGCTTTAGTGTAAGTCAAAATGAGCTGAAATTTTAACTGCAGCTACATGGCAAGAAGTAGTTTAGCATATATTCCGAGATTTTCTGTGAAATTTTTCTTTCAGCCGATATATACCGATTATGCAAATTAGGCATATTTTGATAAAAGATCGCATTTAAATCTTCTCCTCTGAAACCGCTGAACCAAATTAAACCAAACCTGGCAGGGATGGTCCCTGGGTGGTTCCCTTTCAAAATTGTGTCCGACAGCCCCGCCCTCCATTCAAGATGGCCGCTGTTACTAAAAATAGAAATTTCTTCAAATGGCCAAAACTGCTCTATTTTAAGCCAGAATGTGCCCAAATTTGAACTGTATAAGCATAATGATGAGGTTTTTAACATGTATTACAGGATTTTTTATGAACTTTGAACTTTTGCCGATTTTGACCGATTTTGCAAATTAGAAAAAAGAGGGATGAAATTTAAAAAAAATCTTCTTTTCTGAAACTACTGAGCCAATCTCAGCCAAACTTTGCTGAAATGATTCTTGGATGGCCCCCTTCCAAAATTGTGTCCGGTGATCCCGACTTCCAACCAAGATGGCCGCCAAGCTAAAAATAGAAAAAAGGGGGGATGAAATTTTAATTGTCTATTGCTGCTTTAGTGTAAGTCAAAATGAGCTGAAATTTTAACTGCAGCTACATGGCAAGAAGTAGTTTAGCATATATTCCGAGATTTTCTGTGAAATTTTTCTTTCAGCCGATATATACCGATTATGCAAATTAGGCATATTTTGATAAAAGATCGCATTTAAATCTTCTCCTCTGAAACCGCTGAACCAAATTAAACCAAACCTGGCAGGGATGGTCCCTGGGTGGTTCCCTTTCAAAATTGTGTCCGACAGCCCCGCCCTCCATTCAAGATGGCCGCTGTTACTAAAAATAGAAATTTCTTCAAATGGCCAAAACTGCTCTATTTTAAGCCAGAATGTGCCCAAATTTGAACTGTATAAGCATAATGATGAGGTTTTTAACATGTATTACAGGATTTTTTATGAACTTTGAACTTTTGCCGATTTTGACCGATTTTGCAAATTAGAAAAAAGGGGGGATGAAATTTAAAAAAAATCTTCTTTTCTGAAACTACTGAGCCAATCTCAGCCAAACTTTGCTGAAATGATTCTTGGATGGCCCCCTTCCAAAATTGTGTCCGGTGATCCCGACTTCCAACCAAGATGGCCGCCAAGCTAAAAATAGAAAAAAGGGGGGATGAAATTTTAATTGTCTATTGCTGCTTTAGTGTAAGTCAAAATGAGCTGAAATTTTAACTGCAGCTACATGGCAAGAAGTAGTTTAGCATATATTCCGAGATTTTCTGTGAAATTTTTCTTTCAGCCGATATATACCGATTATGCAAATTAGGCATATTTTGATAAAAGATCGCATTTAAATCTTCTCCTCTGAAACCGCTGAACCAAATTAAACCAAACCTGGCAGGGATGGTCCCTGGGTGGTTCCCTTTCAAAAATGTGTCCGACAGCCCCGCCCTCCATTCAAGATGGCTGCTGTTACTAAAAATTGAAATTTCTTCAATTGTCCATTGCTGCTTTAGTATAATTCAAAATGAGCTCAAATTTAAACTGCAGCTACATGGCAAGGAGTAGTTTAGCATATGTTCGGGGTTTTTTTTTGAAATTTTTCTTTCAGCCGATTTATACCGATTATGCAAATTAGGCATATTTTGATAAAAGATCACATTTAAATCTTCTCCTCTGAAACTGCTGAACCAAATTTGTGTCTGGTGGTCCCGCCCTCTGACCAAGATGGCTGCACAGCTGTACTTAGTTTAACATAGGACCCTATGGGAAATTCACATAAAAACCATCTTGTCTGGAACCAGTAGCTAAATTAAAACCAAAATTTGATGGAATAGTCATTGGATGGTCCTCTTGCAAAATGGTGTCCGGCAGTTGCGCTCTCCCGCCAAGATGGCCGCCACAGTGCAGTTGCGTTGTTATTGAAAGCAGCTTTGATCCAGGTGAGCAATTACAGGCTCCTGGGAGCCTCTGGTTTTTGCCATCACTTGGTGTCTATCGTCTGTAGTTGTCTGTCCGTTATGCGTCATAAACTTCCATATTTAAATCTTCACCTCTGAAACCAATGTTGTCATAACTTGTGTCCAATTCCCATTGCAACTTTTATGCAAATAAAATATGTTTAAACTAAACTAAACCAATGAACCAAATTAAGCCAAACCTGGCAATGTCTGGCATCCCTGACCTCTATTCAAGAAGGCTACCGTCACTAAATATAGAAATTTCTTCAATTGTCCATTGCTGCTTTATTATAAATCAAAATGATCTCAATTCAGCTGATTTATACCAATTATGCAAATTAGGCATATTTCGATAAAAGATCACATTTAAATCTTATCCCCAGAAACTGCTGAACCAAATTAAACGAAATTTGGCTGGGATGGTCCTTGGGTGATCCCCTTACAAAATGTTGTCAGACAACTCCATTCAAGATAGCAGCCATTACTAAAAATAGAAATTTCTTTAATCGTCTATTGCTGCTTTATTATTATTTTAAGTAAAAATGAGCTCAAATTTTAACTGCAGCTAGATGGCATTGAGTAGTTCAACATATCTTACGTTTTTCCAACAAATTTATAACACTTGGGCATATTATAGAAAAAAAATCACATGAAAATCTTCTACTCAAAAATTTGAGCTGAAGTGATCTTTGGTTGACCAACTTTCAAATGGGGACACTCTCATTTTCTATAAACTTTAGAAGTCAAATTGAATATCAGGTGAGCGATTACAGGCTCCTGGGAGCCTCTAGTTTTAAACAGAATCTATTCTGAGAGTGGAGAAGACTAGCAAAATATGAGTGATATCTCCTTCAGGCTTATATAACCATAGCAAATATGACATTTTTTAGTCCTTAAAGTTTTGAATTAATGTGCTATTTTAAGACAAATTGTCTCTCATTCCAAGATTTGTTCAATGTGCTATTTTATGTCAAATGGTCTCTACAAGACTTGACGAATGTGCTATTTTATGACATGGTCTCTTATTCCTAAAATTTGTTGAATGTGCTATAGTCTTTCCTTTAAGCTTTTTTATAAACTGTTCCATGTTATATCAAACATCGTGTCTCCACAGAGATTGGTTGAATATGCTATTTTAAGACAGTGAGCTTTGATGAATATGAACAAGGCAATGTTATGTTCTTTAAAAACAGATTCTCTCCATATGAGTTTCACATTTAATACATTTTTGTTCAGATTTGAGTTCTGTCCATAATACATTTTTTGAGGTGACTAACAAATAATGTCTTATTAAAAATATAAACAAGTAATTCTACATGACAGTGGTAACTTAATAGTCATGAATAATCAAATGAAAAACCAAATATACCACACTGTTGGAACATTTCTAAAATCCAGTCAATAAATCATAGAAACAGTAGCTAAATCAATACCCCTAACACATATATATGACTGCTCAGTTTTCCTGACTTAGTACAGGCACTTCAATAAAAGAGTGGCAGGGTTATAAGCTAGTTTTATTGGCCCAAATGAATGGGATAAATCATATTTTCCCCCCTCAAAAGTAATTTTGTCACAAAGTACTTTATTTATTTAATTTTGTGTTTTGTGCTATATGACAACAAGAAATAGGGTTGGTTGGTTTGGTTTTTTTATGGTGTTTAACGCCACTTTCAACAATATTTCAGTAATATCGTGGCCGTCAGTTTTATTAGTGAAGGAAACTGGAATACCCGGAGAAAACCACCGACCTGCCGTAAGTCACTGACAAACTTAATCACATCATGTTGTACACCTCGCCCTGATCGAGATTCGAATTCACAGCATCAGTGGTGATAGGCACTGATTGCATAGTAATCCAACTACCATACGATCACGACCACGATGGCCCCACAAGAAATATGTGATCTTGTAATGGTATTGTAATATAATTGTCAACAATTTGATATCAATTGACCGAGTGCAATCTAATTAAAATTAGATGTTTGTTGTATCTTTGTTTATTTTTTTTCGATGATACTTTAACATCTAACGACATCCCATATGGGGTCACGTCAGGGTTCATGCATTCTACTGTCCAACCAGTGATGAGCCTACCAAATTTTGGGGTATTAAGATCAATCACAAGATGAGAGCTGTTGTCTGATTGTTCAATTTATTTAACCGTCTTGCATATGATTGGAAGGTCAAAGATGAATGAAATGAATGAAAGGTTACCTGACGTGACCTTAAAGGGGGTATCATTAGAAGTTAGTGCATCAACGAAATAAAAAAATTTAATACAACAAACATCTAATGACAGAAACTAGTCTTAATTTTTTTCATCTACTTGCCCGAAAGCCAAATTTAGAAAAAAATTATATTTATTCAAACAAATTCTTTCATAATTTTCACTTGTCTGAATCCAGTTTTACTTGTCTTGGGCTTCAGGCAAGTGGGTTAGCGCAAACACTGAGAAACATAAAGATTGGGTCAATAATTTCCTGAGACATGTGAGAAATTCGATACTGACTATGGAAACATGTCACTTAATGTCAGATTACTGAGTTTATCAAAATGCTACAATATTTCAAATAGAAATTTGAAACTTGCCTTTATAAAGCAATCTCATAGTAAATGGTATTTTTAGGGCCTCCCCACTTTGTGGCGGACACCCTATAGTGATCATTCTGTCCGTCTGTGCATCTTGCCGTCCATGCGTCCGGTCCAAATCGTGTCCGCCCTAGAGATTTTTATTTTTTCACATAAGTTTATGATATTTGGCATGAAGGTGCATTACCATGAGATGATGTGTCGCGTACCAGTATTGCCTCTGTATGACCTTGACCTTTGACCTCATGCTCAATTATTGATTATGGAGGAGTATATTCGTGTCCGCCCCAGAATTATTTTTTTTTTCGCATAGGTTTATGACATTTGGCATATATGTGCATTTCCAGGAGACGATGTGCCGCATACCAATATTAAAAATTGTACACAATTACCATACATCCATTTTTCCATCTTCACATGACACACTGGTGGGGCCCTCATGAGATGGCCCCCATCTCAATGGTATCTAGTTTATAACTGTATTTCAGAATGATGTCCCCTGGTATGAGTCATATAGCAGTAGATTATGATCCAGATTATAAACCATCAATGACTGACACATCCTTCCTAGACAATAGATTTGCCATAGAACACGCTGTCAGGACTCAGAGAATGAGGGTATGTATATACTTCTGGTCTCAATCACTGACACATCCTTCCTAGACAATAGCTTTGCCATAGAACACACTGTCAGGACTCAGAGAATGAGGGTATATACTTAACTTCTGGTCTCAATGATTTACACATCCTTCCTAGACAATAGATTTGTTATGTCAGGACTCAGAGAATGAGGGTATGTATATACTTCTGGTCTCAATCACTGACACATCCTTCCTAGACAATGGATTTGCCATAGAACACGCTGTCAGGATTCAGAGAATGAGGGTATAGGTGTACTTCTGGTCTCAATCACTGACACATCCTTCCTAGACAATGGATTTGCCATAGAACACGCTGTCATGACTCAAAGAATGAGGGTATAGGTGTACTTCTGGTTGTAGTTAAAAATAATATGGAATCGGTTAAGTTTGAACTGTAAAATTTCTGTTGTAACATATAACAGGTAAGTTTAGTGGGGGTCAATTTATGCTATTTATCAAGAAAAAAATGGAAGTGAGTGAGTGATTGATTGTTGTTTAATGCCAACTCAGCAATTTTTCAGCTACCGGTATATCATGGCGAGAACAAGTCAATTTTCAATGAAATGATGACGAGGTTCTCTTTGTGATTTTTATAGTGCTAGCTCACTGAAACAACAGTCTGATAGGCAGGTCGCCCCACTCGGACACATAATCCTGATTCCGAGCCAACCAGTCTTTGCTCTTTCTCCTTAATGCTGTGTGTTTATTCTTTGGTTTGACCTGATCAGGGCTCGAACCCAGGATCTACCACACTCGAGGGGAGCACCACCAATGCCGTTAACAAAAAATTAATGAAAATTTAGATTATTTGGTAATTGATATACAAATTAATGTCAATAACATTATTAACAATAATATTCATATTTGATTTGTATAGAGAGAGGGGATATTTTCATCATTTGTCAAGAAGACATTATGAGAAATTTAAAGGACAGAACTGGAGAAAATGAGTGGTAGTGATTAAAAAAAAAAAATTGCTTTTCACGACAATATTAAAATGCTTTTTGCTTTATATTCTGCTGTGAATTGTACTAATTTAATTTTTTTCAATTTTTTTTTTTTTTTATCTGTATTAAACATTTTTCAGGAAATTGTTACCATGGTGATAAAACGGTTGAGGTTCTGGCCTGTGAGTAATGTGTTTGACCAATGGAAGGAATTCACAGCTCGTCAACGTGAATTGAAAGTTGCCACCAAGCAAGTTCAAGATTTACATGTTCAGCTGCAACAGAAGATGGTATTCAGGATTTGGAAGGAGTGTTATGAGGGCAGTTCTAAAGCAAGGCTCCAAAGTGTAGGTCATCATAAACCTTTGATTCTGTGGTCTACAAGCATTATGTTGCCCCTGTGGGCCACAGGAAGTTCCATTGACCCTGTGGGATTCAAATGATGTCTGAAATATTGTAAGACACCCTTGACTCTTGGGTTATACCCCCTTATCTTGCACTATTTAGAGCATTGTAAGAAATGTGATGGGGTACCAAAAGGGTAATCAGAAGCTGTAAAACGAAGAAGAGACAAAACAATGTCAAAAGAAAAAGACAAAAAGACGAACAATGGTTGACAAAATACTACACAGAAAACTAAAGATTGAGTAAAACAAACTCCACTAAAAGACTGGGGTTGAACTCAGGATGTTTAGGAAGAATAATAAGTTTCTGCTTTACTGGGGACACCCATCGTGTTACTCGTGTTATTTATCCAGTAATAAGTCATGAAAGAGGAAAGATGGATGGGTTAAATTTGATTGTTGTTATCACTATTTACTGGGATTATGCATTGTTACTAAATGTTTTTTTTTATGTTGAAAACGAGTCTTAAATGCCAATGTCATTACACCCAAATTTTATTTATCTTTTTATTTTTCATGAATGCCTAATTTTTTTCCAGAATTCATCAGTACAAAAGAAAGTATTTGATGCCTGGTACAACTATAAATGTCACAGTAAATATAAGACACAGTTATCTACCTTGGCACATCAACATTACTCTATGAAGATCTACAGACAGATTTTTCCTTCCTGGTTTGAAAAGGTACATATGTACATACCCATTGCATACATAGTGTGTTGGTACAAGACTGTATCATGTCAAGTATTTTGTGTGAACCAGAATCACTATGAGTCGCAATAGGGATGAGTTCTGATGCGATTAGTTCACGCAACAGACCATACCTGATACAAATTCTTGTACCAACACACTGTATGTAATAAGTTTATCTAACAATTCAATAAAAACAAATTTTAGACAAACAAACAAGGGTCGAATTAAAATTAGCAAATTTGTACAATGCTCTGAGGGAGACTACATTTTGTGCATGATGTCACATTATTTGTTGCCGTTCATTCACCAATATCATGTTACTGTTCGATCATTTTCAATGTCACTGTACAATCGTCTGACAACGTTTTTTTCCCTTTTTTTGAGAAATATTGAAACTATGTCCTTTGAGAAGAGTATATGACCTTGAATTTGTGATACGTAATATGAATGAATGAACATTCATCAGTCGCTTTGTTTATGTTGCTTACATTGATGTGTTTTTCCCCAAACTCCAATGCTATGATGTTTTGCCAAAGTAGTTCTCATGCAACATCACACCATTCTTTTATCACCGCAGTATGGCGATACAACATCTTGTTTCAGACACCTTGTATCAGACTGGCTACTTTCTTGAATTTCGTAGGAAAACGTATATAGTGTTAGATAATTGGTTTTTATTATTTTAAAGCAATATATTTTTGTTCTGATGTCTTTTTGGCTTATTGTTTCATTCAGGGCGTATGAGAGGGGAGTTCAGTGTCGGTACATCAGTCCGGGGCCCAGAGAGCCAAGAAGGGGCCCGTGAATCTCTGAAGGTCCCCATAGTCTTAGCCATAGACCTTTTATTTTTGGGGAGGTATTTTCAACTATTTTTAGTTTATTTAGAAAAATAATTATGTAGAATTCACTTGGTTTTCTGAATTCTGGTTGTTGATCATCACTCACATTTACTTTATAACCAGGACCTCAAATCCTCAATTTTGAGAAGGTCTCCACCTGTTCCCGGGGCCCCAAAGCAGTCTTGTTCCGCCTTGCAAAATTTCTTCATTTGGCTGTGTAAAATTTCATAACTGTGTTTACTTTCTTTTATGAAGAAAAATATTGTTCTTTTAACAGGCACAAGAGAAAAGGCACACAGAAAGGATTGTTCGCCTGTGGACAACTGTCACGCCAAAAGAACAGGCTCTCCTTCCACTGGAGAGTTCAGTCAAGGAGAGAATACAAACAAAAACACTCAAGAAATGCTTTGCCATCTGGAGCCTGAAATACCAGAGAGTGGCCAAACTGAAAAATGCTTATCACAGAATTATATTACAAAGGTATACATTATCTTTCTGTTGTTTGTTTGTCATACAAGCTTGTAATGGTAGCTAACTGTGCTTGTCTTGAATGTGGTAAATCGTGAGTTCGAGCCCTGATCAGGTCAAACCAAAGACTGTAAAATTGGTAATTGTTGCTTCTCCGCTAAGCTCACAGCATTAAGGAATAAAAACAAAGACTGGTTGGCTCGGAATCAGGATAATACGTTCGAGTGGGGCGACATGTACTGTTGTTTCAGTGAGCTAGCACAATAAAAATCCAACTAATCTTGTTGGTCTGATACTAAGTGGACCTCATCATCATCTCATTGACAGTTAACTTGTTCTCACAATGATGTAGCTGAAAAATTGCTGAGTTGTCATTAAACAACAATCACTCACTCACTGTAATGGCAGCTTGCGTTTCACTGTTGTTTAGAAACTAATCAAGGAAAGATAACTCTTATTTTTTTTCTATGGTAGATCATTACTACTTCATTTGTGAAAGTCTTCATTCTCTATTTAAAGAAAAAAAAATCCAATTGAAATAAAGCTCAGAACAAACATTTGATATCTTATATAACAATGATGGCTGTGTTGCTGAAACATTTGATATCTTATATAACAATGATGGCTGTGTTGCTGAAACATTTGATATCTTATATAACAATGATGGCTGTGTTGCTGAAACATTTGATATCTTATATAACAATGATGGCTGTGTTGCTGAAACATTTGATATCTTATATAACAATGCTGGCTGTGTTGCTGAAACATTTGATATCTTATATAACAATGATGGCTGTGTTGCTGAAACATTTGATATCTTATATAACAATGATGGCTGTGTTGCTGAAACATTTGATATCTTATATAACAATGATGGCTGTGTTGCTGAAACATTTGATATCTTATATAACAATGATGGCTGTGTTGCTGAAACATTTGATATCTTATATAACAATGATGGCTGTGTTGCTGAAACATTTGATATCTTATATAACAATGATGGCTGTGTTGCTGAAACATTTGATATCTTATATAACAATGATGGCTGTGTTGCTGAAACATTTGATATCTTATATAACAATGATGGCTGTGTTGCTGAAACATTTGATATCTTATATAACAATGATGGCTGTGTTGCTGAAACATTTGATATCTTATATAACAATGATGGCTGTGTTGCTGAAACATATGATATCTTATATAACAATGATGGCTGTTGTGCTGAAACATTTGATATCTTATATAACAATGATGGCTGTGTTGCTGAAACATTTGATATCTTATATAACAATGATGGCTGTGTTGCTGAAACATTTGATATCTTATATAACAATGATGGCTGTGTTGCTGAAACATTTGATATCTTATATAACAATGATGGCTGTGTTGCTGAAACATTTGATATCTTATATAACAATGATGGCTGTGTTGCTGAAACATTTGATATCTTATATAACAATGATGGCTGTGTTGCTGAAACATTTGAAGTTATTGTATTGATGCTTAAAATGCAATTTGAAAATAGTAGAGGGGCCGTCGTGGTCGTGATCGTGTGGTAGTTGGATTTACAACTACCTATCCAATCAGTACCTATCACCACTAACGTTGTGAGTTCAAACACTGCTCAGGTGAGGTGTACTCGATACAACATTATGTGATAAAGTTTGGCAGTGGTTTTCTCCAGGTACTCTGGTTTCCTCCACCAATAAAAGTGACCGCCACGATATAACTGAAATATTGTTGAAAGTAGCGTTAAACACCATAAACCAAACCAAACCAAAAATAGAAGGAAGTCAGAAACTTGTGGTATTACTGTAGCCCCCCTCATATGAGGCCACTTGCCCCAAAGATCAACCCTCTTATAGAGGTCTGACTTCAGGTGCACTGAGATAGTAAAATACTAGTAAATTGTCCCCCTCAAGAGAGTTAATTCCTCTCATATGAGGCCACATTTTCATTGCAGTATGAATAAATTGAATTATAATGAATATTCAATTCAAAGCACGACCTTCCACTTGTCAATGACAAACTTTATTTATCATATGAAATTGTATCAACCTCACAATTTTAGTAGTGATTGGCACTGATTTCACAGGTATGATGATGTACATGTAAGTCTATGAAAAATGACATCCAGCAATTAATGTTATTAACAGAATCTGAATATGCAAATTTTCAGTAGATGACTGTATCTGTCAACATAGACAGGTGCCATTAGTGGAGCAGGAACTGTGTACCGTTCCGGAGCACCTGAGTTCACCCCGGTTTTTAGTGGGGTTCATGTTACTCGATCTTTAGTTTTATGTGTATGTTGTTTGTCCTTTTGTACTTTTTCGTTTGGTCATTGTGTTGTCTGTTCTTCTTTGATTTACGGATTCTGATTACCCTTTTGGTATCTTTAAACTCTTGTTGTTAGACTCTTTGATCTTTAAGGTATTGAAATGCACACACTTTTGTTGCCTTTATATAATAATTCTCTTACAAAACCAGAACTCAAATGTTTTTCCCACATGTTTCCAAACATTAAAAATTATCTGATAATCATTGTAGGAAAAGTAAAATATTGGTCTGCATGTAAAATTTCTTTTCATGTTAACCTCATCGGTGGTGTAATGGTCAGCATGCCCGCCTTGAATGCGGTAGATCATGTGTTCAAGCCACGGCCAGGCCAAACTCAAAACTTTAAAATTGATATTTGTTGCTGCACCGTTAAGCAAACAACATTTGGGAGAAAGCAAAGAGTGGTTGGCTCAGAATCAGGATAATGTGTCTGAGTGGAGCAACATGTCTATCTGTGGACTGTTGTTTCAATGAACTAGCACTATAAAAATCCAACTAAGCGTGTTGATCTAGTACAAAGCGGACATTATTATTATTGCATAGAATGTAACTTGTTCTTGCCATGATATAGCTGAAAATTGGTCATTTGATGTTAAGCAACAATCACTCACTCTTTGATGTTTTATAGGTACCTACATGTCTGGTTTAGTTGGTCCAGTGTAAGGAAAGAACAAAGAGACAAATGTAATGAGTTCAACTCTAAAAGACTGCAAACACAGGTAACTTTTATACACCTGTAATCTAAATAAAGATACGCTGCAAACACAGGTAACTTTTATAAACCTGTAATCTAAATAAAGATACGCTGCAAACACAGGTAACTTTTATACACCTGTAATCTAAATAAAGATACGCTGCAAACACAGGTAACTTTTATACACCTGTAATCTAAATATAGATACACTGCAAACACAGGTAACTTTTATACACCTGTAATCTAAATATAGATACACTACAAACACAGGTAACTTTTATACACCTGTAATCTAAATATAGATACACTGCAAAGACAGGTAACTTTTATACACCTGTAATCTAAATATAGATACGCTGCAAAGACAGGTAACTTTTATACACCTGTAATCTAAATATAGATACACTGCAAACACAGGTAACTTTTATACACCTGTAATCTAAATATAGATACACTGCAAACACAGGTTACTTTTATACACCTGTAATCTAAATAAAGACGCTGCAAACACAGGTAACTTTTATACACCTATAATTTAATTATAGATACACTGCAAACACAGGTAACTTTTATGCACCTGTAATCTAAATATAGATACACTGCAAAGACAGGTAACTTTTATACACCTGTAATCTAAATATAGATACGCTGCAAACACAAGTAACTTTTATACACCTGTAATCTAAATATAGATACACTGCAAACACAGGTAACTTTTATACACCTGTAATCTAAATATAGATACGCTGCAAAGACAGGTAACTTTTATACACCTGTAATCTAAATATAGATACGCTGCAAAGACAGGTAACTTTTATACACCTGTAATCTAAATATAGATACACTGCAAACACAGGTAACTTTTATACACCTGTAATCTAAATATAGATATGCTGCAAAGACAGGTAACTTGTATACACCTGTAAACTAAATATAGATACACTGCAAACACAGGTAACTTTTATACACCTGTAATCTAATCTAAAAATGTTGTCTTCATTTGATCATGAAATTTTCCTTGACATTTTATCATGAAATTTTTACATGCATGTGATGTCTGACAGAATGAAACAATATATCACTGTTTTATAAGGTTTCAAAGTGGACATCAATAAAACTGACTGTCACGTTATAAGTGAAATATTGTTGAAAGTAGCGTTAAACATCATAACCCTAACCCCTAATACCTCAAAGTGGAAATTAACAGATTTAAAAATGAGTTGAATTTTCTATGTTAACATAAGAAGATTTGTTAAAGATTATTACGATGTCTCTATTTGAATCACTTTCAAGTGCCATATAAACCATATTAACAACATTCTTAACAACTATCAATGAAAGAAATATCACATGTACATTATAGGTAATTTATATATGTTTCCTTTGATCTCAGAGTGGCTGTCGTGGTCGTGATCTTATGGTAGTTGGATTTACAACTACCTATGCAATAAGTACCTATCCCTACTAACGTTGTGAGTTTGAATCCCACTCGAGTGATGCAACATTATGTGATAAAGTTTGTCAGTGACTTGCGACAGGTCGATGGTTTTCTCCTGGTCCTACGGTTTCCTCCACCAATAAAACTGACCACCATGATATAACTGAAATATTGTTGAAAGTGGCATTAAGCACCATAAAGCTAAAGCCGTTGATCTCCCGATAGATAGGCTCTTATACTGACAATTATTGGTCACATGTGACGTGAAACACATTATGATGTTACAGATAAAAAAAAAATGTTTTTAAGATCTTGACAAACATTATCACTAGTATCATAGCTCTTCCGATCAGACTCACTGTCATACTAGTGATAATGTCATCGGTCTCGACCTTCTTAACTGCCGTTATTCTATATGTTGCATTGCCTGAGATTAAAGATTTCTTTTTTACAGTAATCTGAAAACATCCACCTGATCAGGTCAAACCAAATACTATAAAATGTGTATTTGTTGCTTCTCCGCTAAGCACTCTGCATTAAGGAGAAAGAGCAAAGACTGGTTGACTCGGAATCAGTATAATGTGTCCGAGTGGGGCGACATGTCTACCTGTGGACTGTTGTTTGAGTGAGCTAGCACTATAAAAATCCAAATAAACATGTTGGTCTAGTAGGAAGCGGACCTCATCATCATTTCATAGAATATTAACTTGTTATATCATGATGTAGCTGAAAAATTGCTGAGTTGGCATTAAACAACAATCACTCACTCACTCCTATTTAGATTATTGTTTATAATTGAATTGAAGTAAGACAAGTCCAGCCAACATAAAGCACAGTTTACTCATTGTAAAATTATTTTATTCTAGATGTTCAACACTTGGTGCAGAAGAAAAAAACAGATGACATCAGTCAAAAGAAAGTACAAAGAATCATGGGAAATTTACCAGTTGGAAATTCTTCAAGTCTGGCATCAGTGGGCTAAAGGTAATATTTTGAAAAAGCAAGTGGCATGTTTAAGTGTTTTGTGACAGCTCGTGCAATATGATATACTGCTCGGGACAATATTAACACTATAAACCTATGTATTTATATAATAATGTGGTCTTGTCCAGGTAATATGCGAAAATATTACTCAGGTCTGAGAGACATATTACCCGACCGAAGGGTAATATGCCAAAATATTACCCGGTCTGAGAGACATAGTACCCGACCGAAGGGGTGGGTACTATGTCTCTCAGACCTGGGTAATATTTTGGCATATTACCTGGACAAGACCACATTAATATCATTATTATACTGAGTGTCTAATTGTCCAGGTAATATGCCAAAATATTACAGTACCAAATATCACTACAGAAACTTACACGAAGTATAATAATTCTTAATATTTCTGCTGATTCATAAATAATAAATAGAGAAGACTTGGGGAAATATCATATATATATATATCAATAATAATACAATCTTTATTTTTTAATTGTCTTTGTAGGAAATAAAAGAAGAAGATTGATGGCACAAATAGTGACCCATACCAAACAGAGAAATATTTTATGTAGGAACTTTACATTGTGGCAAGAACAGACACAGAAACTCCAGTTGGCAACTAAACTCTATAATATTAAATTGGTGCAAAAGTGAGTGGACATTTTACAATGTAGCAATTTATATATTGATTTGGGTCATAAAACATATGAGTACAATATTCGAGATTCATGAATGACTATGAGTTGGACCTTTGCAAAATTTGTTTGAATATTCAATATGGCTGCCATCACAAGATATTTGACCTTTAGGAAAATATTTTATATGAATCAAATCATACTCTATATTGAAACAATTCAGTCTAAAATGGTTTGATAATTAGATGGTCTTTTACAAAATTTTATGTATTATGTGTTGATTATAATTACAAGATAACTATATTTGGACTTTATTTAACATCGAATCCTATTGGACAAATTTTGAAACTCTTCTTCACAGAAACTACTTTATCAATTTAACCCAAACTGTACATGAACAATCACAAGATTATCCTTTACGAAGTTTTTGAGTGTATGCTTTTATTAGAAATCAAAGATTATGAATTATGATTCTAGTTGTTTTTATGGTAATTGAAAACTTACAATATCTACCATAGAACTGTAGTACAATATCTACCATAGAACTGTAGTACAATATCTACCATAGAACTGCAGTACAATATCTACCATAGAACTGTAGTACAATATCTACCATAGAACTGTAGTACAATATCTACCATAGAACTGTAGTACAATATCTACCATAGAACTCTAATACAATATCTACCATAGAACTGTAGTACAATATCTACCATAGAACTGTAGTACAATATCTACCATAGAACTGTAGTACAATATCTACCATAGAACTGTAGTACAATATCTACCATAGAACTGTAGTACAATATCTACCATAGAACTGTAGTACAATATCTACCATAGAACTCTAGTAGAATATCTACCATAGAACTGTAGTACAATATCTACCATAGAACTGTAGTACAATATCTACCATAGAACTGTAGTACAATATCTACCATAGAACTGTAGTACAATATCTACCATAGAACTGTAGTACAATATCTACCATAGAACTGTAGTACAATATCTACCATAGAACTATAGTACAATATTTACCATAGAACTGTAGTACAATATCTACCATAGAACTGTAGTACAATATCTACCATAGAACTGTAGTACAATAGATACCATAGAACTGTAGTACAATATCTACCATAGAACTGTAGTACAATATCTATCATAGAACTGTAGTACAATATCTATCATAGAACTGTAGTACAATATCTACCATAGAACTGTAGTACAATATCTACCATAGAACTGTAGTACAATATCTATCATAGAACTGTAGTACAATATCTACCACAGAACTGTAGTACAATATCTACCATAGAACTGTAGTACAATATCTACCATAGAACTATAGTACAATATCTACCATAGAACTGTAGTACAATATCTAACATAGAACTGTAGTACAATATCTACCATAGAACTAGTACAATAGCTACCATAGAACTGTAGTACAATATCTACCATAGAACTGTAGTACAATATCTACCGTAGAACTGTAGTACAATATCTACCGTAGAACTGTAGTACAATATCTACCATAGAACTGTAGTAGAATATCTACCATAGAACTGTAGTAGAATATCTACCATAGAACTGTAGTACAATATCTACCATAGAACTGTAGTACAATATCTACCATAGAACTGTAGTACAATATCTACCATAGAACTGTAGTACAATATCTACCATAGAACTGTAGTACAATATCTACCATAGAACTGTAGTACAATATCTACCATAGAACTGTAGTACAATATCTACCATAGAACTGTAGTACAATATCTACCATAGAACTTTAGTACAATATCTACCATAGAACTGTAGTACAATAGATACCATAGAACTGTAGTACAATAACTACCATAGAACTGTAATACAATATCTACCATAGAACTGTATTACAATATCTACCATAGAACTGTAGTACAATATCTACCATAGAACTAGTACAATATCTACCATAGAACTGTAGTACAATAACTACCATAGAACTGTAGTACAATATCTACCATAGAACTGTAGTACAATATCTACCATAGAACTGTAGTACAATATCTACCATATAACTGTAGTACAATAGATACCATAGAACTGTAGTACAATATCTACCATAGAACTGTAGTACAATATCTACCATAGAACTGTAGTACAATAACTACCATAGAACTGTAGTAGAATAGATACCATAGAACTGTAGTAGAATATCTACCATAGAACTGCAGTACAATATCTACCATAGAACTGTAGTACAATATCTACCATAGAACTGTAGTACAATATCTACCATAGAACTGTAGTAGAATATCTACCATAGAACTGTAGTACAATATCTACCATAGAACTGCAGTACAATATCTACCATAGAACTGTAGTACAATATCTACCATAGAACTGTAGTACAATAGCTACCATAAAACTGTAGTACAATATCTACCATAGAACTGTAGTACAATATCTACCATAGAACTGTAGTACAATATCTACCATAGAACTGTAGTACAATATCCTACCATAGAACTGTAGTACAATATCTACCATAGAACTGTAGTACAATAGATACCATAGAACTGCAGTACAATATCTACCATAGAACTGTAGTACAATATCTACCATAGAACTGTAGTACAATAGCTACCATAAAACTGTAGTACAATATCTACCATAGAACTGTAGTACAATATCTACCATAGAACTGTAGTACAATAGATACCATAGAACTGTAGTACAATAGCTACCATAGAACTGTAGATATTATCTAGATAGTCTGTGCTTTAAAAAGTAGTCAAAGATTCCATGTTAAGAAAGTTATCCACCCCTATCTGTAATTCGGTCAGTTCAGACATTCCCTTGTCATTCTCGTTCAATTTAGGATTTATAGCAAAGATATATGTTTACTTGGGCACTTAATCGAAACAAAATCCCCAAACCTCGCTCAATCCCGTTTAGAAATGTTGGCATACTGGCCTATTTTATTTTCATGCAATTTCCAATGGCGGCGAAGTCATGTTTTTACCTAAAATGGGTTAGCCATAAAATAGCATTGTGGTATGCTATTAGATCATACGGATTGTATTTTTTTTTATGATATTCCTGTGTAAAGAAAAATTGTCTATCCAACTTTTAGTATGATAAAACTGAAGCTTAGCATGAGAATTTTAAAAAATGTAGATCTCGATATGAGCAACCATGAAGCTCCATGATTTATCAGTCACTATTTTTTAGAACACTGTTTCCATTATATAAAATGAGAAGTTTTGGGTTAATATAAATTTTTTCATGACCCAGGAATAGAAATACATTACCGTATTTAGGGTTGTATAATGTACAGGATTTTGCCCAGATTCTTTAATTTGTAGGAGGGGTGCGCATTATAAACAGGTACAATGTGTTTCACTCTTTCCCAGACCGGGAAATCACATGTCCACCAATAAAACCCAACACATTTAATATTTTGCAACTTTATTGAAGATGAAAAGAGATAAATGGTTCTTAAATTCTCCCAGCAAATGAAACATGCTCAAAGGACTGAAAAATATATATGATTGATATTTAATTCTTACATTTCCGACGACGATTTTTTTAAAAGTCCATGCGCATTATAGACACGAACTAGTTTTTTTCTGGAGATTTTCAAGGCCAAGAGGGGGTGCGCATTATACAACCCTAAATATGGTACTACAAATTCTTATATAATAGGGTTATTGCACTAATATTGAGGAATATTGTACCGAGCAGTATATCATATTGCACATGCATGTATACCAGTATATATTTCTGTTGTACAATTTCATTAATATTGATTTCCTGGTAAAAATGTTAAATGGTGTAAGGAATGACTTAGTTTAAAAACGAAATGATAAAATTGTCGTGGCCTAATATAGTTTTAGATATAAGTTATGATGTGCAGTGAGATGTAAACAAAAATACCATGTGTAAATTATCCATTACTGACTGTGTTTTTCTGGAAATATTTTACTTTCATTATTAAGTTAAAATGGTAATAGTAAAATGGAACCAATCTTCCACAAAATTATAGATATATCTTAGCTGACATGTTTAAAACTGATTAATGCTTAGTTAAAGTGAAAGTATTTTGACAATTTATTTACATGCACAGTTAAATCAAACTACCAGTAGATGACATCATCAACTTGTTAACTCTCTTAACAGCACATTCCAAAATAGTGACTGACTTTAGGTAATAACCAATTTTAGGAGTCGAGAAAACAATATAGTTTTTTCCAAAAGCCCTTTTAAGTTGAATTTGTAGGAATTTTTCGGGAGAAGTGGCAGAGGAAATTGAGCTTTAGTGATATTAAAAAAATACATATAGAATAACTGTTATGCAGATAAAGACCTTCAAAACTGACATTGTTTTTATCAGTAACATTATAATGTGTTTGACCAATAATTTTCAGTATCAAATTAAGTCCGATGATACTGAAAATATCCTTTGATGATCAAATGAAAAATGTGTACATCTACAGATTAATTAATTTTCTTGTTAGAACAGTTTGAAGATAACAAAGGGGTATTATTATTTAATTCAGAAGCTGTATATTGAAGAAGGACTTTTAAATACTCAAATGAACAATTTTGTTGTACATGTATATCAAACGTTTGATCTATTTTTAGAGTGGTTGTCGGGTGGCATGATGTGGCACACAGAAGTAAACAGTTGAAACAGAAAGTTCTAAACTTCCAAGTCAAATCATACACAAAACTGGTAAGGAAAACTGTTAAGTGTCTTTTGTAGAATGAGATATTGGTATTATTTGAAAAATGTATCTTATTACTAGTTTGTAGGTAGGAATTAAAGTTATCATGTTTTAGACCATTAAACCATATTCCTGTAAAGATTTTACACCACATTTTGTAAGCTACAGATCAAGACTTTTTTTTACTTCAAAGACCAGATTTTTCCATTATAGGCCTGTAGAGAATTTGCCAATCAGACATAAATGTCTGTAATCGTATGGTGTTTTATTCACGTCTATTTATACAATTGATGTTCATTTCCACCAGTGGCAAGAAGTATTAGATGCCACTTTATGTGATGATATTTGTCAGTCACATGCAGCAGGTCATTCATTGGTTTTTTCTGCCACGATGTAACTGAATATTGTTGAAAGTAACCATGACCCTCAAGATCTTTATATGTCTGTTTTTTTATGCCCCCTTTGAAAGATAACAGGACATTAAATGTTGCACTTGGCGTCCGTCGTTTGTCATACGTCGTCTTTTCACATTTTAATCTTCACCTCTGAAACCTAAGGTGTCAAGTGATCCTATATTCCTATATATTTCCTATTTTTTCAAGATTTTGCTATATTTCCTATATTTGCCTAAAATTTCCAATATTTCATCCCAAAATCCTATATTTTTCCAAAACTATGGGTAAAAAAGTTGAATCTTATTTTGAGTGGAAATTTCATATAAACATGACAAATAGAGGCTATGCATGTACAAGATATTAATGCTGATCAGGGCTCACCAAACCAGGTGAAGTGGGCGACTTCTTCGCCTTGGCTTCAATGAAATCGCCCAATTTCTTCAATATTCATATAAAAGAAGCTCCCATATTCCTGAAATGTGACCCATACAGGTGTTGATGTTCAATATTTTATTCCAAACTAGGGGAACATGTGGTAGTGGGGAAAGAAATGTTAAAATTTGGATCGATTTTCGGAAGTCTCCCAGATTTTCCCTCACTTCGCCCTTAAGTCAAGAGAGAGAGAGAAGTCAAGTCGCCCTGTTTTTACTATGTGTGGTGAGCCCTGATGCTGATACTTCTATAGTTTTTAGCTGACCTTGTATAGCAACAGATATATTCATGTGACTTTTGTATTGTTGAATTTTCTCAGGGTTTGAATTCAAATTCCTTCCGCTCTCATTTTGCATATAAATAAAATAACACAGAAATAAGATAAATGTTGATTATTTTGGCAATAAAGATTGCTCATTTTGTTGCGATCCGTTATCAAACATGGCCACCACAGGCAATTCTTGTTTCTGATTGGTCGATTTCTAAAAAATATTCTTCTCTGAAACCACTTGACCAAATGAACCGAAACTTGATAGGAAGCACCATGGAAGGTTCTGTATAAAGTTTCCTCAAAGCAGAATGAAAGGTGAGCGACACGGGCTCAGCCCACTGTAGTGGTTTTTACTTAAAATTAAGTCATGCATATCTCAACATATATAGTAGATCAAGCACACCATAATAAACAAATTAAAGACATCTTTACACAAGCAGGTTACAAAATGGAGGTGGTTTATATCATTTATAGATACACAGATCACTAGGTTATTGACCTATCTGTTGAACTTGATACACACAAAATGTATCATTTTACTGGAGTAAGATTTAACATGTATTTTTTAGGTTATAAGAATGTTTAAGACTTGGCATGGAGCTTATGTAGATAGGTTACAACAGTATGAAGAGCATGAACAGTACGTCCAGAGGATAGCTTTACAGATGGGTAGAAAATGGAGGAGGAAGGCACAGAAGGCTAGAGGTCAAAGGTTAATACAATACCGACAAAGGTTAGAGGTAGGTACTTGTGGTCTGATAACATGAAAAATATAAACTGAATTTGATGGCAATAAAGGAGGGAATTAATATATAGATATTGATTCAGTCTGAGGGTAATAACAGATTTTTTGTCCTACTGAGACTAGTTAATGTCGAAAAGGAGGGTGGCAATAAAATGGTTATTGCCCTCATACCCAGTCATTAACTATTTTATTATACAGACAAAAAAAACAACAGACTTACTTACACCATTAACAGGTTTATCCCAACCACAATTTTGTGCTTGGAAGTAACAGCAAACTGTATTATCCATTTTGATTTTTAAAAAAAACAATAAACTATTGCTGTGATATGGTTGAATTTCATTTATGTCATGAAAGAAAAAGAAAAGAAATGCCTCTTAATAAGAAGAGTTTGAAGATACCAAAGGGGTAATCAGAATCCGTAAATCAAAGAAGGACAGACAACACAATGGCCAAAAGAAAAAGGTCAAATGGACAAACAACGATCTACAAAACATAAACATAAAACTAAAGATCAAGTAACACGAACCCCACTAAATTATAAGAGTTTTGATGTATCATTCTTCTTTTAGGTGAAGAAATACTTTGAAAAATGGTGCTACAGTTATGAGAGAAACTTAGAAAGAGAGCATCAGCTGAGGAGATTGATCGATCGTAAACACTGGCTGCTGATGGGGGTATATATGGACAACTGGAAGACGTCTTTACTGGCAAAACAAGCTGGACGACTGTACAATATGAAATTGACAGGAACTGTCTTGGACTATTGGCATACATTTGCTAAAAGTATGTATAAATATATGTCTTTCTAATTAATTGTGGACTATATAACGACCACATTATCTCCTCTTGATTCATATAAGTACTCTGAAGTATGGAATAATCCAATCAAAGTACTCTGAAGTATGGAATAATCCAATCAAAGTACTCTGAATGATGGAATATTCCAATCAAAGTACTCTGAAGTATGGAATAATCCAATCAAAGTACTCTGAATGATGGAATAATCCAATCAAAGTACTCTGAAGTATGGAATAATCCAATCAAAGTACTCTGAATGATGGAATAATCCAATCAAAGTACTCTGAATGATGGAATAATCCAATCAAAGTACTCTGAAGTATGGAATAATCCAATCAAAGTACTCTGAAATATGGAATAATCCAATCAAAGTACTCTGAATGATGGAATAATCCAATCAAAGTACTCTGAAGTATGGAATAATCCAATCAAAGTACTCTGAAGTATGGAATAATCCAATCAAAGTACTCTGAAGTATGGAATAATCCAATCAAAGTACTCTGAAGTATGGAATAATCCAATCAAAGTACTCTGAATGATGGAATAATCCAATCAAAGTACTCTGAAGTATGGAATAATCCAATCAAAGTACTCTGAAGTATGGAATAATCCAATCAAAGTACTCTGAATGATGGAATAATCCAATCAAAGTACTCTGAAGTACAATATAGTGTCAGGTGCAGACTATCAATGATTGCTTTGTTTGTCTGTAATGAAAATGTCAGGTAATTTGTTTGTTCTTTTGACTTTAACACAACAAGGTATGACTGAATTAATGAAAAATCAAATTTATTTGTTTGGCCTTTTGACTTTTACACAACAAGGTATGACTGAATTAATGAAACATCAAATTTATTTGTTTGTCCTTTTGACTTTTAACACAACAAGGTATGACTGAATTAATGAAACATCAAATTTATTTGTTTGGCCTTTTGACTTTTACACAAGATATGACTGATTTAATGAAACATGAAATTTATTTGTTTGTCCTTTTGACTTGAACACAACAAGATATGACTGAATTAATGAAACATCAAATTTATTTGTTTGTCCTTTTGACTTGAACACAACAAGGTATGACTGAATTAATGAAACATCAAATTTATTTGTTTGTCCTTTTGACTTGAACACAACAAGGTATGACTGAATTAATGAAACATCAAATTTATTTGTTTGTCCTTTTGACTTTAACACAACAAGATATGACTGAATTAATGAAACATCAAATTTATTTGTTTGTCCTTTTGACTTTTAACACAACAAGGTATGACTGAATTAATGAAACATGAAATTTATTTGTTTGTCCTTTTGACTTTTACACAACAAGATATGACTGAATTAATGAAACATCAAATTTATTTGTTTGTCCTTTTGACTTGAACACAACAAGGTATGACTGAATTAATGAAACATCAAATTTATTTGTTTGTCCTTTTGACTTTTACACAACAAGATATGACTGAATTAATGAAACATCAAATTTATTTGTTTGTCCTTTTGACTTGAACACAACAAGGTATGACTGAATTAATGAAACATCAAATTTATTTGTTTGTCCTTTTGACTTTTACACAACAAGATATGACTGAATTAATGAAGCATCAAATTTATTTGTTTGTCCTTTTGACTTTTAACACAACAAGGTATGACTGAATTAATGAAACATGAAATTTATTTGTTTGTCCTTTTGACTTTTACACAACAAGATATGACTGAATTAATGAAACATCAAATTTATTTGTTTGTCCTTTTGACTTTAACACAACAAGATATGACTGAATTAATGAAACATCAAATTTATTTGTTTGTCCTTTTGACTTTAACACAACAAGGTATGACTGAATTAATAAAACATCAAATTTATTTGTTTGTCCTTTTGACTTTTACACAACAAGGTATGACTGAATTAATGAAACATCAAATTTATTTGTTTGTCCTTTTGACTTGAACACAACAAGGTATGACTGAATTAATGAAACATCAAATTTATTTGTTTGTCCTTTTGACTTTAACACAACAAGGTATGACTGAATTAATGAAACATCAAATTTATTTGTTTGTCCTTTTGACTTTAACACAACAAGATATGACTGAATTAATGAAACATCAAATTTATTTGTTTGTCCTTTTGACTTTTAACACAACAAGGTATGACTGAATTAATGAAACATGAAATTTATTTGTTTGTCCTTTTGACTTTTACACAACAAGATATGACTGAAGTAATGAAACATCAAATTTATTTGTTTGTCCTTTTGACTTGAACACAACAAGGTATGACTGAATTAATGAAACATCAAATTTATTTGTTTGTCCTTTTGACTTTTACACAACAAGATATGACTGAATTAATGAAACATCAAATTTATTTGTTTGTCCTTTTGACTTGAACACAACAAGGTATGACTGAATTAATGAAACATCAAATTTATTTGTTTGTCCTTTTGACTTTTACACAACAAGATATGACTGAATTAATGAAGCATCAAATTTATTTGTTTGTCCTTTTGACTTTTAACACAACAAGGTATGACTGAATTAATGAAACATGAATTTTATTTGTTTGTCCTTTTGACTTTTACACAACAAGATATGACTGAATTAATGAAACATCAAATTTATTTGTTTGTCCTTTTGACTTTAACACTACAAGGTATGACTGAATTAATGAAACATCAAATTTATTTGTTTCTCCTTTTGACTTTTACACAACAAGATATGACTGAATTAATGAAACATCAAATTTATTTGTTTGTCCTTTTGACTTTAACACAACAAGGTATGACTGAATTAATGAAACATCAAATTTATTTGTTTGTCCTTTTGACTTTTACACAACAAGATATGACTGAATTAATGAAACATGAAATTTATTTGTTTGTCCTTTTGACTTGAACACAACAAGGTATGACTGAATTAATGAAACATCAAATTTATTTGTTTGTCCTTTTGACTTTAACACAACAAGGTATGACTGAATTAATGAAACATCAAATTTATTTGTTTGTCCTTTTGACTTTTACACAACAAGATATGACTGAATTAATGAAACATCAAATTTATTTGTTTGTCCTTTTGACTTTTACACAACAAGGTATGACTGAATTAATGAAACATGAAATTTATATGTTTGTCCTTTTGACTTTTACACAACAAGATATGACTGAATTAATGAAACATCAAATTTATTTGTTTGGCCTTTTGACTTTTAACACAACAAGGTATGACTGAATTAATGAAACATCAAATTTATTTGTTTGTCCTTTTGACTTGAACACAACAAGATATGACTGAATTAATGAAACATGAAATTTATTTGTTTGTCCTTTTGACTTGAACACAACAAGATATGACTGAAGTAATGAAACATCAAATTTATTTGTTTGTCCTTTTGACTTTAACACAACAAGGTATGACTGAATTAATGAAACATCAAATTTATTTGTTTGTCCTTTTGACTTTTACACAACAAGATATGACTGAATTAATGAAACATCAAATTTATTTGTTTGTCCTTTTGACTTTTACACAACAAGGTATGACTGAATTAATGAAACATGAAATTTATATGTTTGTCCTTTTGACTTTTACACAACAAGATATGACTGAATTAATGAAACATCAAATTTATTTGTTTGGCCTTTTGACTTTTAACACAACAAGGTATGACTGAATTAATGAAACATCAAATTTATTTGTTTGTCCTTTTGACTTGAACACAACAAGGTATGACTGAATTAATGAAACATCAAATTTATTTGTTTGTCCTTTTGACTTGAACACAACAAGATATGACTGAAGTAATGAAACATCAAATTTATTTGTTTGTCCTTTTGACTTGAACACAACAAGGTATGACTGAATTAATGAAACATCAAATTTATTTGTTTGTCCTTTTGACTTTTACACAACAAGATATGACTGAATTAATGAAACATCAAATTTATTTGTTTGTCCTTTTGACTTGAACACAACAAGGTATGACTGAATTAATGAAACATCAAATTTATTTGTTTGTCCTTTTGACTTTTACACAATAAGATATGACTGAATTAATGAAGCATCAAATTTATTTGTTTGTCCTTTTGACTTTTAACACAACAAGATATGACTGAATTAATGAAGCATCAAATTTATTTGTTTGTCCTTTTGACTTTTACACAACAAGATATGACTGAATTAATGAAACATCAAATTTATTTGTTTGTCCTTTTGACTTTAACACAACAAGATATGACTGAATTAATGAAACATCAAATTTATTTGTTTGTCCTTTTGACTTTAACACAACAAGGTATGACTGAATTAATGAAACATCAAATTTATTTGTTTGTCCTTTTGACTTTTACACAACAAGGTATGACTGAATTAATGAAACATCAAATTTATTTGTTTGGCCTTTTGACCCAAACACTACAAGGTATGACTGAATTAATGAAACATCAAATTTATTTGTTTCTCCTTTTGACTTTTACACAACAAGATATGACTGAATTAATGAAACATCAAATTTATTTGTTTGTCCTTTTGACTTTAACACAACAAGATATGACTGAATTAATGAAACATCAAATTTATTTGTTTGTCCTTTTGACTTTAACACAACAAGGTATGACTGAATTAATGAAACATCAAATTTATTTGTTTGTCCTTTTGACTTTTACACAACAAGGTATGACTGAATTAATGAAACATCAAATTTATTTGTTTGGCCTTTTGACCCAAACACTACAAGGTATGACTGAATTAATGAAACATCAAATTTATTTGTTTCTCCTTTTGACTTTTACACAACAAGATATGACTGAATTAATGAAACATCAAATTTATTTGTTTGTCCTTTTGACTTTAACACAACAAGGTATGACTGAATTAATGAAACATCAAATTTATTTGTTTGTCCTTTTGACTTTTACACAACAAGATATGACTGAATTAATGAAACATCAAATTTATTTGTTTGTCCTTTTGACTTGAACACAACAAGGTATGACTGAATTAATGAAACATGAAATTTATATGTTTGTCCTTTTGACTTTTACACAACAAGATATGACTGAATTAATGAAACATCAAATTTATTTGTTTGGCCTTTTGACTTTTAACACAACAAGGTATGACTGAATTAATGAAACATCAAATTTATTTGTTTGTCCTTTTGACTTGAACACAACAAGGTATGACTGAATTAATGAAACATCAAATTTATTTGTTTGTCCTTTTGACTTGAACACAACAAGATATGACTGAATTAATGAAACATCAAATTTATTTGTTTGTCCTTTTGACTTGAACACAACAAGGTATGACTGAATTAATGAAACATCAAATTTATTTGTTTGTCCTTTTGACTTTTACACAACAAGATATGACTGAATTAATGAAACATCAAATTTATTTGTTTGTCCTTTTGACTTGAACACAACAAGGTATGACTGAATTAATGAAACATCAAATTTATTTGTTTGTCCTTTTGACTTTTACACAACAAGATATGACTGAATTAATGAAGCATCAAATTTATTTGTTTGTCCTTTTGACTTTTAACACAACAAGATATGACTGAATTAATGAAACATGAAATTTATTTGTTTGTCCTTTTGACTTTTACACAACAAGATATGACTGAAGTAATGAAACATCAAATTTATTTGTTTGTCCTTTTGACTTGAACACAACAAGGTATGACTGAATTAATGAAACATCAAATTTATTTGTTTGTCCTTTTGACTTTTACACAACAAGATATGACTGAATTAATGAAACATCAAATTTATTTGTTTGTCCTTTTGACTTGAACACAACAAGGTATGACTGAATTAATGAAACATCAAATTTATTTGTTTGTCCTTTTGACTTTTACACAACAAGATATGACTGAATTAATGAAGCATCAAATTTATTTGTTTGTCCTTTTGACTTTTAACACAACAAGGTATGACTGAATTAATGAAACATGAATTTTATTTGTTTGTCCTTTTGACTTTTACACAACAAGATATGACTGAATTAATGAAACATCAAATTTATTTGTTTGTCCTTTTGACTTTAACACTACAAGGTATGACTGAATTAATGAAACATCAAATTTATTTGTTTCTCCTTTTGACTTTTACACAACAAGATATGACTGAATTAATGAAACATCAAATT
Source organism: Bathymodiolus brooksi (assembly GCA_963680875.1). Taxonomy (NCBI): domain Eukaryota; kingdom Metazoa; phylum Mollusca; class Bivalvia; order Mytilida; family Modiolidae; genus Bathymodiolus; species Bathymodiolus brooksi. Next base: position 54,256,653 of record OY804590.1, on the reverse strand, counting down.
TATTTGTTTGTCCTTTTGACTTTAACACAACAAGGTATGACTGAATTAATGAAACATCAAATTTATTTGTTTGTCCTTTTGACTTTTACACAACAAGATATGACTGAATTAATGAAACATGAAATTTATTTGTTTGTCCTTTTGACTTGAACACAACAAGGTATGACTGAATTAATGAAACATCAAATTTATTTGTTTGTCCTTTTGACTTTAACACAACAAGGTATGACTGAATTAATGAAACATCAAATTTATTTGTTTGTCCTTTTGACTTTTACACAACAAGATATGACTGAATTAATGAAACATCAAATTTATTTGTTTGTCCTTTTGACTTTTACACAACAAGGTATGACTGAATTAATGAAACATGAAATTTATATGTTTGTCCTTTTGACTTTTACACAACAAGATATGACTGAATTAATGAAACATCAAATTTATTTGTTTGGCCTTTTGACTTTTAACACAACAAGGTATGACTGAATTAATGAAACATCAAATTTATTTGTTTGTCCTTTTGACTTGAACACAACAAGATATGACTGAATTAATGAAACATGAAATTTATTTGTTTGTCCTTTTGACTTGAACACAACAAGATATGACTGAAGTAATGAAACATCAAATTTATTTGTTTGTCCTTTTGACTTTAACACAACAAGGTATGACTGAATTAATGAAACATCAAATTTATTTGTTTGTCCTTTTGACTTTTACACAACAAGATATGACTGAATTAATGAAACATCAAATTTATTTGTTTGTCCTTTTGACTTTTACACAACAAGGTATGACTGAATTAATGAAACATGAAATTTATATGTTTGTCCTTTTGACTTTTACACAACAAGATATGACTGAATTAATGAAACATCAAATTTATTTGTTTGGCCTTTTGACTTTTAACACAACAAGGTATGACTGAATTAATGAAACATCAAATTTATTTGTTTGTCCTTTTGACTTGAACACAACAAGGTATGACTGAATTAATGAAACATCAAATTTATTTGTTTGTCCTTTTGACTTGAACACAACAAGATATGACTGAAGTAATGAAACATCAAATTTATTTGTTTGTCCTTTTGACTTGAACACAACAAGGTATGACTGAATTAATGAAACATCAAATTTATTTGTTTGTCCTTTTGACTTTTACACAACAAGATATGACTGAATTAATGAAACATCAAATTTATTTGTTTGTCCTTTTGACTTGAACACAACAAGGTATGACTGAATTAATGAAACATCAAATTTATTTGTTTGTCCTTTTGACTTTTACACAATAAGATATGACTGAATTAATGAAGCATCAAATTTATTTGTTTGTCCTTTTGACTTTTAACACAACAAGATATGACTGAATTAATGAAGCATCAAATTTATTTGTTTGTCCTTTTGACTTTTACACAACAAGATATGACTGAATTAATGAAACATCAAATTTATTTGTTTGTCCTTTTGACTTTAACACAACAAGATATGACTGAATTAATGAAACATCAAATTTATTTGTTTGTCCTTTTGACTTTAACACAACAAGGTATGACTGAATTAATGAAACATCAAATTTATTTGTTTGTCCTTTTGACTTTTACACAACAAGGTATGACTGAATTAATGAAACATCAAATTTATTTGTTTGGCCTTTTGACCCAAACACTACAAGGTATGACTGAATTAATGAAACATCAAATTTATTTGTTTCTCCTTTTGACTTTTACACAACAAGATATGACTGAATTAATGAAACATCAAATTTATTTGTTTGTCCTTTTGACTTTAACACAACAAGATATGACTGAATTAATGAAACATCAAATTTATTTGTTTGTCCTTTTGACTTTAACACAACAAGGTATGACTGAATTAATGAAACATCAAATTTATTTGTTTGTCCTTTTGACTTTTACACAACAAGGTATGACTGAATTAATGAAACATCAAATTTATTTGTTTGGCCTTTTGACCCAAACACTACAAGGTATGACTGAATTAATGAAACATCAAATTTATTTGTTTCTCCTTTTGACTTTTACACAACAAGATATGACTGAATTAATGAAACATCAAATTTATTTGTTTGTCCTTTTGACTTTAACACAACAAGGTATGACTGAATTAATGAAACATCAAATTTATTTGTTTGTCCTTTTGACTTTTACACAACAAGATATGACTGAATTAATGAAACATCAAATTTATTTGTTTGTCCTTTTGACTTGAACACAACAAGGTATGACTGAATTAATGAAACATGAAATTTATATGTTTGTCCTTTTGACTTTTACACAACAAGATATGACTGAATTAATGAAACATCAAATTTATTTGTTTGGCCTTTTGACTTTTAACACAACAAGGTATGACTGAATTAATGAAACATCAAATTTATTTGTTTGTCCTTTTGACTTGAACACAACAAGGTATGACTGAATTAATGAAACATCAAATTTATTTGTTTGTCCTTTTGACTTGAACACAACAAGATATGACTGAATTAATGAAACATCAAATTTATTTGTTTGTCCTTTTGACTTGAACACAACAAGGTATGACTGAATTAATGAAACATCAAATTTATTTGTTTGTCCTTTTGACTTTTACACAACAAGATATGACTGAATTAATGAAACATCAAATTTATTTGTTTGTCCTTTTGACTTGAACACAACAAGGTATGACTGAATTAATGAAACATCAAATTTATTTGTTTGTCCTTTTGACTTTTACACAACAAGATATGACTGAATTAATGAAGCATCAAATTTATTTGTTTGTCCTTTTGACTTTTAACACAACAAGATATGACTGAATTAATGAAGCATCAAATTTATTTGTTTGTCCTTTTGACTTTTACACAACAAGATATGACTGAATTAATGAAACATCAAATTTATTTGTTTGTCCTTTTGACTTTAACACAACAAGATATGACTGAATTAATGAAACATCAAATTTATTTGTTTGTCCTTTTGACTTTAACACAACAAGGTATGACTGAATTAATGAAACATCAAATTTATTTGTTTGTCCTTTTGACTTTTACACAACAAGGTATGACTGAATTAATGAAACATCAAATTTATTTGTTTGGCCTTTTGACCCAAACACTACAAGGTATGACTGAATTAATGAAACATCAAATTTATTTGTTTCTCCTTTTGACTTTTACACAACAAGATATGACTGAATTAATGAAACATCAAATTTATTTGTTTGTCCTTTTGACTTTAACACAACAAGATATGACTGAATTAATGAAACATCAAATTTATTTGTTTGTCCTTTTGACTTTAACACAACAAGGTATGACTGAATTAATGAAACATCAAATTTATTTGTTTGTCCTTTTGACTTTTACACAACAAGGTATGACTGAATTAATGAAACATCAAATTTATTTGTTTGGCCTTTTGACCCAAACACTACAAGGTATGACTGAATTAATGAAACATCAAATTTATTTGTTTCTCCTTTTGACTTTTACACAACAAGATATGACTGAATTAATGAAACATCAAATTTATTTGTTTGTCCTTTTGACTTTTACACAACAAGATATGACTGAATTAATGAAACATCAAATTTATTTGTTTGTCCTTTTGACTTGAACACAACAAGGTATGACTGAATTAATGAAACATCAAATTTATTTGTTTGTCCTTTTGACTTTAACACAACAAGGTATGACTGAATTAATGAAACATCAAATTTATTTGTTTGTCCTTTTGACTTTTACACAACAAGATATGACTGAATTAATGAAACATCAAATTTATTTGTTTGTCCTTTTGACTTTTACACAACAAGGTATGACTGAATTAATGAAACATCAAATTTATTTGTTTGTCCTTTTGACTTGAACACAACAAGGTATGACTGAATTAATGAAACATGAAATTTATATGTTTGTCCTTTTGACTTTTACACAACAAGATATGACTGAATTAATGAAACATCAAATTTATTTGTTTGTCCTTTTGACTTGAACACAACAAGGTATGACTGAATTAATGAAACATCAAATTTATTTGTTTGTCCTTTTGACTTTTACACAACAAGATATGACTGAATTAATGAAGCATCAAATTTATTTGTTTGTCCTTTTGACTTTTAACACAACAAGGTATGACTGAATTAATGAAACATCAAATTTATTTGTTTGTCCTTTTGACTTTAACACAACAAGATATGACTGAATTAATGAAACATCAAATTTATTTGTTTGTCCTTTTGACTTTAACACAACAAGGTATGACTGAATTAATGAAACATCAAATTTATTTGTTTGTCCTTTTGACTTTTACACAACAAGGTATGACTGAATTAATGAAACATCAAATTTATTTGTTTGGCCTTTTGACCCAAACACTACAAGGTATGACTGAATTAATGAAACATCAAATTTATATGTTTCTCCTTTTGACTTTTACACAACAAGATATGACTGAATTAATGAAACATCAAATTTATTTGTTTGTCCTTTTGACTTTAACACAACAAGGTATGACTGAATTAATGAAACATCAAATTTATTTGTTTGTCCTTTTGACTTTTACACAACAAGATATGACTGAATTAATGAAACATCAAATTTATTTGTTTGTCCTTTTGACTTGAACACAACAAGGTATGACTGAATTAATGAAACATCAAATTTATTTGTTTGTCCTTTTGACTTGAACACAACAAGGTATGACTGAATTAATGAAACATCAAATTTATTTGTTTGTCCTTTTGACTTTTACACAACAAGATATGACTGAATTAATGAAACATCAAATTTATTTGTTTGTCCTTTTGACTTTAACACAACAAGGTATGACTGAATTAATGAAACATCAAATTTATTTGTTTGTCCTTTTGACTTGAACACAACAAGGTATGACTGAATTAATGAAACATGAAATTTATATGTTTGTCCTTTTGACTTTTACACAACAAGATATGACTGAATTAATGAAACATCAAATTTATTTGTTTGGCCTTTTGACTTTTAACACAACAAGGTATGACTGAATTAATGAAACATCAAATTTATTTGTTTGGCCTTTTGACTTTTAACACAACAAGGTATGACTGAATTAATGAAACATCAAATTTATTTGTTTGTCCTTTTGACTTTTAACACAACAAGGTATGACTGAATTAATGAAACATCAAATTTATTTGTTTGGCCTTTTGACTTTTAACACAACAATGTATGACTGAATTAATGAAACATCAAATTTATTTGTTTGTCCTTTTGACTTGAACACAACAAGGTATGACTGAATTAGTGAAACATGAAATTTATTTGTTTTGACTTTTACACAACAAGATATGACTGAATTAATGAAACATCAAATTTATTTGTTTGGCCTTTTGACTTTTAACACAACAAGGTATGACTGAATTAATGAAACATCAAATTTATTTGTTTGGCCTTTTGACTTTTAACACAACAAGGTATGACTGAATTAATGAAGCATGAAATTTATTTGTTTGTCCTTTTGACTTTTAACACAACAAGATATGACTGATTTAATGAAACATGAAATTTATTTGTTTGTCCTTTTGACTTTTAACACAAGAAGATATGACTGAATTAATGAAACATCAAATTTTGGAACCGCATCGGTGGTGTAATGGTTAACGTGCTCGCCTCGAGTGGTAGATTGTGGGTTTGAGCCCCGATCTGATCAAACCAAAGACTATTAAATTGGTATTTGTTGCTTCTCCACTAAGCACACAGCATTAAGAAGAAGAGCAAAGACAGGATAATGTGTCCGAGTGTGGAGACGTGTCAATCCACGTACTGTTAATTCAGTGAGCCAGCACTATAAAAATCCAATTAAGCGTGTTGGTCTAGTACAAAGCAGACCTCACCATCATTTCATTGAAAGTTAACTTGCTATCGCCATGATATAGCTGAAAAATTGCTGAGTTGGCGTTAAACAACAATCACTCACTCACTCACTCAAATTTTGGTACAATTTGCCTTAAACAATGAAAGCTTATATATGTTTATACTATTGTTAAAAATTTATATATATATAAAACATTTTCTTTTAGAATCCAAACAGCGACAACATTCCTGTGTTGTATACAAAGAGGCATTGTCACAGAGGCATTTAAAGTCTTACTTCACGTACTGGGTTAATATGTACAGGGCACAGAAATCTATTGAGGGACATTTCCACCTTAAACTACAAATTCAGTAAGTCATTTCTAATGTTAATATGTACAGGACACAGAAATCTATTCTGGGACATTTCCACCTCAAACTACAAATTCAGTAAGTCATTTCTAATGTTAATATGTACAGGGTACAGAAATCTATAGAGGGACATTTCCACCTCAAACTACAAATTCAGTAAGTCATTTCTAATGTTAATATGTACAGAGCTCAGAAATCTATAGAGGGACATTTCCACCTCAAACTACAAATTCAGTAAGTCATTTCTAATGTTAGTATGTACAGGGTACAGAAATCTATTGAGGGACATTTCCACCTTAAACCACAAATTCAGTAAGTCATTTCTAATGTTAATATGTACAGGGTACAGAAATCTATTGAGGGACATTTCCACCTTAAACCACAAATTTAGTAAGTCATTTCTAATGTTAGTATGTACAGGGTACAGAAATCTATTGAGGGACATTTCCACCTTAAACCACAAATTCAGTAAGTCATTTCTAATGTTAATATGTACAGGGTACAGAAATCTATTGAGGGACATTTCCACCTCAAACTACAAATTCAGTAAGTCATTTCTAATGTTAATATGTACAGGACACAGAAATCTATTCTGGGACATTTCCACCTCAAACTACAAATTCAGTAAGTCATTTCTAATGTTAATATGTACAGGGTACAGAAATCTATTGAGGGACATTTCCACCTCAAACTACAAATTCAGTAAGTCATTTCTAATGTTAATATGTACAGGGTACAGAAATCTATTGAGGGACATTTCCACCTCAAACTACAAATTCAGTAAGTCATTTCTAATGTTAATATGTACAAAGCTTAGAAATCTATTGAGGGACATTTCCACCTCAAACTACAAATTCAGTAAGTCATTTCTAATGTTAATATGTACAGGGTACAGAAATCTATTGAGGGACATTTCCACCTCAAACTACAAATTCAGTAAGTCATTTCTAATGTTAATATGTACAAAGCTTAGAAATCTATTGAGGGACATTTCCACCTCAAACTACAAATTCAGTAAGTCATTTCTAATGTTAATATGTACAGGGTACAGAAATCTATTGAGGGACATTTCCACCTCAAACTACAAATTCAGTAAGTCATTTCTAATGTTAATATGTACAGGGTACAGAAATCTATTGAGGGACATTTCCACCTCAAACTACAAATTCAATAAGTCATTTCTAATGTTAATATGTACAGGGTACAGAAATCTATTGAGGGACATTTCCACCTCAAACTACAAATTCAGTAAGTCATTTCTAATGTTAATATGTACAAAGCTTAGAAATCTATTAAGGGACATTTCCACCCCAAACTACAAATTCAGTAAGTCATTTCTAATGTTAATGTGTACAGGGTACAGAAATCTATTAAGGGACATTTCCACCTCAAACTACAAATTCAGTAAGTCATTTCTAATGTTAATATGTACAGGGTACAGAAATCTATTGAGGGACATTTCCACCTCAAACTACAAATTCAGTAAGTCATTTCTAATGTTAATATGTACAGGGTACAGAAATCTATTAAGGGACATTTCCACCTCAAACTACAAATTCAGTAAGTCATTTCTAATGTTAATATGTACAGAGCTCAGAAATCTATTGAGGGACATTTCCACCTCAAACTACAAATTCAGTAAGTCATTTCTAATGTTAATATGTACAGGGTACAGAAATCTATTGAGGGACATTTCCACCTCAAACTACAAATTCAGTAAGTCATTTCTAATGTTAATATGTACAGGGTACAGAAATCTATTGAGGGACATTTCCACCTTAAACTACAAATTCAGTAAGTCATTTCTAATGTTAATATGTACAGGGTACAGAAATCTATTGAGGGACATTTCCACCTCAAACTACAAATTCAGTAAGTCATTTCTAATGTTAATATGTACAGGACACAGAAATCTATTCTGGGACATTTCCACCTCAAACTACAAATTCAGTAAGTCATTTCTAATGTTAATATGTACAGGATACAGAAATCTATTGAGGGACATTTCCACCTCAAACTACAAATTCAGTAAGTCATTTCTAATGTTAATATGTACAGGGTACAGAAATCTATTGAGGGACATTTCCACCTCAAACTACAAATTCAGTAAGTCATTTCTAATGTTAATATGTACAGGGTACAGAAATCTATTGAGGGACATTTCCACCTCAAACTACAAATTCAGTAAGTCATTTCTAATGTTAATATGTACAGGGTACAGAAATCTATAGAGGGACACTTCCACCTCAAACTACAAATTCAGTAAGTCATTTCTAATGTTAATATGTACAGGGTACAGAAATCTATAGAGGGACACTTCCACCTCAAACTACAAATTCAGTAAGTCATTTCTAATGTTAATATGTACAGGGTACAGAAATCTATTGAGGGACATTTCCACCTCAAACTACAAATTCAGTAAGTCATTTCTAATGTTAATATGTACAGGGTACAGAAATCTATTGAGGGACATTTCCACCTCAAACTACAAATTCAGTAAGTCATATAATCACTGTCACGATGGCCCTAAGCTAGGAAGAGGAAATATTAACCATTGTGTAAACACTATACTGAAAGAATAGGATTTTTTTTAATGAATTTGCTTACATTTTATTGGATAAAAATGTAGATATCAAATTTAGTACGCACGACAAGTTTCTGAAATAATGTTCATCAAATAGTTCACCAAACTATTTTTAATGTCTTTGGGAGCAAGAACTTATGATACTGTGGAATCTGTGGCTTCTTTTATTTTCATGGGTATCAATTTTCATGGATTAATAGATACTGAGATGTTTATTGATATTTTAATTTAAACATATTTTATTGATAAGTAACATATAAACTTTTTTTTCATAATACAATAAAACATAGGATTCAGAAACAAGCGTAATGCTTATATTAATCCATTTCCTAAAAAAACGCATGAAAAATTGAAATAGTCATTAAAACATACTCAATTCATTTAACATTGTTTAAATAACTGAAAACTAAAGGAAGGAAGAAGAAAAAAAGGGAAATTGTAGGTTGATATTTTTATTTGTGGTTTTGATAACCTACTCATGAATTCTCTTGTTACATGTGCTTTTCATGATGCACTTCATTTTGCGGTTTAATGATGCCAATGAAAACTATGAAAAATAGTATTTAACCAAAAAAATAAATTCTCAATACAAGTACAGTAGAACTTCACTGGCTCGAACTTGAAGGGACTGTCAAAATGTGTTCGAGCTATCAGAAGTTCGAGCCCCAGAGGTTCCGTAATTTCAGAGAGAGAAAAAGTCAGATTCTGACACGACAGTTTTATTATACTATGATAACTTATGCACAGTACCATGGACCTGTGTCATAAAAATATTTATCCTTTAGAAAGTTCTCAAAGACTACAGCTTTAGAATACCTCTTTGGTATCTTCAAACGTTCCTTAAAGACGTTTGTTCACTTTGTTCGCGATCTATTTTATATACAGGAAATACGAGGTCGAGTATTAACAGTTGGATCGATATCGGTATAATGTTTGATAATTCGGATATATATTTTTAATGTCCAGTTTTCAAATTTTAGCCAATGATCATTTTCTTTTTTTTTATTAATTTAAGTTTCAAGCAAGTATATTCATTTCTTTTGGTATTATATTGAGATAAAAACTCAGGTTAATCGGAATTTCACTACTAGTACATTTCTATTTTTTGGGTGTATTTAGATGAACCTTGATATTATTCGATTCCAACAACTATAAAAAAATAAAAAAAATAAAAGAACATTCAATAATACTAATTCATGTAATGACAATTTTAAATATTGTTTTATTAAAATTTATTACGATTGTAAACATTTGATTTGTTTTACTTATTGTCGAATGTAGGCTCGGCTTGGTACAATAAACGACATGCATCTCAGGTTCAATAATTGTTCTTTAGAAATCAAGCCACAATTTAATTTAATGATTAATTAACACAAATTATGACAAGTTTATCCCTCTACCTGTAATTGTTAAGTCAACAATTATCTGTTGGTAATCTGACATTTATCATGCCTTGCTGTAAGCACATTCAACCGTAAAATACATCTCTCAATTAAATTGTGATGTTCGACTTTGGCATGGTAAAACTTGTGATTTTATTATTGACGGAACCATTTATTGAGTTCGACTGTTCGAGGTATTAGTGTTCAAGCGAAAGGGGTTATTTTTACTTAGAGATATAAGGAAAATTGACGGGACTTTCAAATCAGTTCGAGCCATCCATAGTGTTCGACCGATCCGAGTTTGAGGGACCGAAGTTTGACTGAAAATGAAAACAGATTCATAATAAAAAGTTTACAATATTCTTTGTATTTGAAATTTTTGTGTCTACTTTTTAGTGATATTTTTTTTTAACAAAAAGGCATGTGAAATACATGCTGGGTTTACAGGTTATGAATTGACATAATTGACATAGTTCGTTGTTTGTACACTTATGAAAATAACCCTATATATGACAATGCAATCTTGAAAAGAAAACTGAGCACCTGATATTTTGTCATTTATGTATAAAATACAAAAATGACCCAAAGATTTTTTTTCTTCAATATATACACAACTGGTACATTAAATTAAAATAGGTTTTCTAATAACTACTTTACTTTTTCAAAATGAAGCCAGGAGTAACCTAACGACGTAGTAATACCGTCATTCGGTTACGAGTGATTTATTTTTGATATTCAGAATGTGAGAGTAGTAATTCTGTTTATTACATAGATTTTACACTTTCGTTTGCAATTAGAAGATGTTTAAAAAAGGAACATGTTTTTTTTTTTATTGTAGGATGCTCAATGGTATTATGTTTTGTCACAGTGTTGGTACTGTGGTGTCCCACAGTTTAATAAATATATTTATTTCAGTAGGTGGAATATCAGTGGGGGTTTTTTTCTTTTGGAAATCTCAGTTTTTCATCTGCATCTATGTAAACAATGTATTTATTAAAATTTTAAAAAAGTAGAAAAAAATTAACTAAGTAAGTTTCAATGTATTTATTTCCTTTACAGGGTGATAAGATCGTGGCATCAGTATACAAAGAAGAAACGTCAGTTGTCAAGATTAGGAGTTGTAATGAATAATAGGGTCAACAAACGGGTCATCAGAGGTGTATGGAATACTATGAAATGTCAATTTGATTATTATCATTCTCTGACAGAGACTGCAGAAAAGGTAGGATTAATTTTGTGTTAAGATAATTGATCTCAGCCATTATCAACTGATTTCTTGATAGCATACACTGATCCAAATAACCTTCAAATAAAAGCGTAGATATCAAATTTAGTGTGCACGACACATTTCTTGAATAACTTTCATCGGGTACGCTCAAAATCAAAAGATTGAAAGCCAAATAATTAAAAATTTTGGGAGTGATAAAACCAAAGGGCCTGAAACAGGATAGCCAAAAATCGGCTATGGTCACCCATGCATGAGGGAGGAGAACCTTAGTTTTATAATAATTACATTATTTCGGAACTGTAATTTCAAAGTCATTCTGATAGTCATACTTGAATGCCACAGCAAAGAGACATGAAAATGAAAATCTATATTTATAGCATATTGAATTTTTTTTAACCAGCTAGAGTTATGGCCTCTTTTACCAATTTTGTGATATGTGAACCTCGTGATCACAAATCCTTCTACATTTTAAATCGGCTCATTATCCAATTTAAAGGGGCTGTCGTGGTCATGATCGTATGGTAATTGGATTTACAACTACCCATAGAACCGGTACCTATCACCACTACAGATTTGATTTTGAATCCTGCTCATAGCGAGATGTACTTGATATAACATTATGTGATAAAGTTTTTCAGTGACTTGTTACAGGTCGGTGGTTTTCTCCGGGTACTCTGGTTTCCTCCACCAATAAAACTGACCGCCACGATATAACTGAAATTTTGTTAAAAGTGGAATTAAATACCATAACCCTAAGACTAACCAATTTGACATCTTTCGTTGCCATGATCAAATGGAGATCCACAATATACTTGTTAATAATTTAGCCATTTCATTCCTGAACAGGTTATAACCATATTTATCACGATTTGTTTTTCCAACAATGTATCATGTCTGCCTGAATTTGTAATGCTTCAATATCCCCCCTTTTTCTCTAGATAAGAAAATGATTGCTCCCTTGGATTTTGTCTATGACTTAATAGACCCCAAGCAAATCCACAATTTTTGATAGCCATAAATGATAATGCAAGTGTAATATATAGACAATATTAGTACAGTGTCTTAAAATATAAAGTTTATGTGTATGAGGCTTAAAAACTGGGATAAACGTGAGGTTCACCGAGCCTTTTCCCAGTTTTGTGCAGAATATATTATATATTCTATTTTAAGAAACTGCATTAATATTGTGTTTATCCTGCAGAAAAATCAGATTAATCCATTGACGTTTATATTTTGAATTAGATAATAAAATGATATAATTTTCCCTTAATTGCCTCTTTTGATATTTTTCTGTCAACAGGAAGTGAACTGGATTTACAATTAGGTTCCCAAAGCTCACCAGGTAACATGTGGAAGGAGTACCAGAAAAAGCTATATTTCGGTCAGCAACAGTATATAACAAAAATTTATCCAGTCGATGCAATTTGCTTGCTCAAATAGAACAAGTGCAGAATAAAATTATCTTTATTGTCAACATCTGCATGTTCTGTATATTAAAATTTGGTTTCTTTTTTATCAATTTCAGATTGTAGAAAATAAAGATAAACATTGTGTATACAGTGCACTTTGTTTGTGGAGAGAAAAGTTAAATAGGGTCGTGGCTAGACGGTGCTACCATCTATTGTTAGCTCGTAGAGGTGTGAGGAAATGGAAACTGTTTGTGGAGAATAAGATAATAGAGAGGAAGTTAGACCAAGAGAAATTAGACAAAGCTGTGGAACACTATAATAGAAAGTTATGGTAGGTTGAAGCCAGATCGTTGGATATATTTTTTTCTGTAAATTTTGTGTAAGGTTTTTTTTAAACAATATTTATGCATTATATGTGTATATTAGGAATTGAATCTGACAAGAAGAATTCAAGTTTTGTTTAAAATTCTTGTTACAGTAGTACCTTGTTATCTTGAGCTCAGATAAGTAGTTTCCTAGGATACCTTTTTTGGTCCGTTCCTAGTATAACTTGATTTATCACATATAACTCTTCTATTTCAAAGTAAAATGATTGATCCCTTTGACATTGACTTAAGGTTTGGCTGTATGTATGTACATTGACTAAAGAAATAAATTGACAACAATAAACAATATATTTAAATACAGGAAATGCTATCCATTTCAACCTACAATTCAAAATGTCTGCCATAAAAATGGTAAAAAAAAAGAGATGCAGACACTACAAATCATCCTTTTTACAAAAGAACGGACATTGTATTGCAGAATGTACAGTCAAACTTGTATATAAAAGGCACACAACAGAACATGAAAATGTGCCATTTATGAGAAGTTACCCTTTATTAGTTCACCTGGACCAAAGGTCCATGTGAACTATTGCCATCACTTGGTGTCTGTCGTTTATAAACTTTTCACATTTCAAGCTTCTTCTCCGAAACCACTGGGCCAATTGGAACCAAACTTAGTATGAATGTTCCTTGGATGGTCCTCTACAAATATTCTGTTTTTCGTTCCAGTCGGATATTCAACATGGCTGTCAGGGCCAATAATATGCTCTTGATTGGTTGAAATTTCAAAGATCTTCTTCTCTGAAACTAATGAACTGACTGAACCCAAACTGTAAATGAATGATCATTGGAATGTCCTTTACCAAGTTTTTGTTTTTTATGCTGATTGGAAATCCAAGATGGCCACCACCGCAGGAAATAGATTAACATTGGACCCTAAGGGAAAATGTTCAAATGCCTTCTTTTCAGAAACTACAAATATGATTAAAGCCAAACTGTACATGAATATTCATTGGATGGTCCTCTACAAACTTTAGGTTTTTTGTTCCGATATGAAATTCAAAATGGCGTCTACGGCAGGACTTAGTTTAACATTGGACCCTATGGGAAAAATGTTTCAAAACGCTTCTTCTCTGAAACCACTTGGACAATTGAAACCAAACTGCCCAGGAATGATCATTGGAAGGTCCTCTACAAAGTTTCCGGTTTTTTTTATGCCGATCCGAAATCCAAGATGGCCACCACCGCAGGACAGATTAACATTGGACCCTATGGGAAAATGTTCAAATGCCTTCTTTTCAGAAACTACAAATATGATTAAAGCCAAACTGTACATGAATATTCATTGGATGGTCCTCTACAAAGTTTAGGTTTTTTGTTCCGATATAAAATGGAAGATGGCGGCTACAGCAGGACTTAATTTAACATTGGACCCTATGGGAAAAGTGTCTCAAAACGCTTCCTCTCTAAAACCACTTGGACAATTGAAACCAAACTGCCCAGGAATGATCATTGGAAGGGCCTCTACAAAATATATGTTTTTTATGCCATTCGGAAATCCAAGATGGCTGCCACCACAGGTCATAGTATTAACACAGGACCATATGGGAAAACACAGAAATATTTTCTTCTCTGAAGCTATTGCACTGATTGAACCTAAACTGTGCATCAATCATTGGAAGGTCCTTTACAAACTTCATGTTTTTTATGTTGATCGGAATTCCAAGATGACTACCACTGCAGGACATAGTTTTTACATAGGACCAATTGGTTCTTTTTATAACCAGGTGAACGGTACAGGCTCTTGAGAGCCTCTGGTATAAAGGTTAAAATTATATGTACTATTCATTAATGGGAAAATGAGGCTGCCCTTTATAGACAGTGATTTGTTATATACAGGTGGCCTTTAAAACAGGTTTGACTGTAGTATCAATTTTTTGTTTGAAATTATGTTCCAAAGATAGTAGAAAATTAAGCTTTTTCACTTCTACCTGCTTAAGTGACATCCTCAATTAAGCAATAGCTTGTATTGGACCTTTATATTAATTTCGATTCACAGTGCATTTCATATTAATAACACTACATTGTAATACAGAATGGGAACTGATTTAGTGACCACCTGTTTTAAATGACCATATTTCAATGTTCTCTTGGAAGGTCACATAAGACAAGTATGACTGTATAGTCTAATGTTTTGGTTTTATTTTTATTTCAGTTCTATTGTCATGGTAGCCTGGTTAGATGAGATGAAAGTTGTTCACCACATACAGTACCGCAAAGATAAACTTGTAAAGAAATACGCTGAATTTTGGAAACACAAAGTAGACCTAATGTTTACAGCACAGTGTGTGGTAAGTTTGGTTCTTGTTTGTTAATAATGGACATCAAAGATATTATTTATTTACAAATCAAAGTTTTTCCTTAGCCATACTCTCTCTGGTAGTCTATATTGTATATCTTGAATGATGTCCATGTTTTTTTTTCTCTCGTGAACAGAATGCTTTCGAAAAGAAATAATAGTTGTAATACTACAGAAGAAGAGTTTGAAGACACCAAAGGGGCAATCAGAATCCGTATATCGAAGAAGAACAGACAACACAATGGCCAAAAGAAAAAGTATAAAAGGACAAACAACGATCTACAAAGCATACATATAACACTAAAGATTGAGTAACACAAACCCCACTAAAAACCGGGGGTGAACTCAGGTGCTCTGGAAGGGTAAGCAGTTCCTGCACCACTGGTGGCACCCGTCGTGTTAGTCTAGTTACAAACCCAAAAATCAACCATTATACAACATTTCCAAATTTCATTTTTACATAAATTCTTATCAGATCATCCTTTATGTAAATGTTAAATTAAACTGGCCAATGTGTAGAAGAGCTTTAAAAAAATCATTTTTCATAGGGTTAAATTTTGCTTAAATGGAAAGATATTTTCACATATTTAATTTAGGAAATGTACGTGTTGAAATGCATTCTTTTTCAAATGGTAAAATTTTTTTCAGGAATATGAGAATTTGTTGAAAAAAGTATGGATAAAATGGAGAGTTGAGTTTGCCAGAACTACGCCACTGCAAAAAATAGATAATTTTGAAACCAAGCATTTGGTATCTCAGGTTAGTCTCTTGTATAATAAAAACATAGATCTCTAATTTAGTATCATGGGTTCGAGCCCGATCGGGTCAAACCAAAGACTATAAGATTGGTATTTGTTATAAGCATGCAACATTAAGAAAAAAGAGAAAATACTGGTTGTCTCAGAATCAGGATAATGTGTCTGAGTAGGGAGACATGTCTATCCGCGGACTGTTGTTTCAGTGAGCTAGCACTATAAAAATCTAACTAAGCGTGCTGGTCTAGTACAAAGCGGATCTCATCATCATCTCATTGAAATTAATTTGTACTCGTCATGATATATCTGAACTAGATGAATATTAAGGAGGCTCGCAAATGTTTCACCCTTTTTTAATTCCCTCAGTAATAGGTTAAGAATAGCAAAAGCTAAACTTGATCTGTAACTCATCATTGTAATACCAAATATCAAAAATCAAGTCAATATCTCAAAGCATAGTGAAATAAAGTAGTGACAACTAAATATTTGGCCAAAATTAAAAGTCCAAGGTGCGTAAACTAGCCCAAAATCATTCAATCGGAACGAAATTCAATCTTGATTGGTAACTCATCACTATACACTCACATACCAAAAATCAAGTCAATATCTCAAATCATGGTGAAAAAAGGTGGTGACAACTAAATATTTGGCCAAATTGCAAAGCCCAATGGCTGTAAGTTGGCCAAAAATCATTCAACCGGAACAAATTTCAAAATTGATCTGTAGCTTATGATTATGCACTCTCATACCAAAAATCAAGTCAATATCTCAAATCATAGTGAAATTAAGTGGTGACAACTAAATATATGACCAAATTTCAAAGTCCAAGGGCCATAATTCGGCCAAAAATCATTGGACCAGGACGAAATGTAAACTTGATCTGTAACTCATCATTATACACTCATATACCAAAAATCAAGTCAATATCTCCAAGCATAGCGAGAAAAAAAGTGGTGACAACTAAATATTTGGCCAAATTTCAAAGCCCAACGGCTGTAAGTTGGCCAAAAATCATTCAACCGAAACGAATTTCAAAGTTGATCTGTAACTTATGATTATACAGGCTCCTACCAAAAATCAAGTCAATATCTCAAATCATAGTGAAATAAATTGGTGACAACTAAATATATGGCCAAATTTCAAAGTCCAAGGGCAATCATTGGGCCGGAACGAAGCGTAAACTTGATCTGTAACTTATCATTATATACCCACATACCAAATATCAAGTCAATATCTCAAAGCATAGCGAAAAAAAGTGACAACTGTTTTATTTCGGAATTACGGAATTACAGACATGGGTAACACTATATGTCCCGGCCACTTAGTGGCGAGGACATAAAAATTGCTGAGTTGAAACCACATATCACTCACTCAATCTAATTTAGTATGCACAATGAGTTTCTGGAATAACCATTATCAGTTATGCTCAGATATCACTGACTTAAAATTGAACTTTGATTGTCACCCATTTATTACACGCTAACATTTTATTTCTGATTATCATCCCAAATCCTATATACATTGTATTTGGTTGACAATAAATTTTATATGACTGCAAAAATATTTGTGCCCAAAAAGTGCCAATTTCCAATATTTTAGTTTTTATTTCTCATCCAATTTTAATGCAGATTTTTGCAGTCTTGAGTAAATGAGTTATTGATGGGCCATTAAAAAAATTGTTATTTTATTTCGAAAAGGGGTCTTAAAGGGACCCAAATTCCAAAATTTCACATACATTTTTTGTATTTGGAAACTTTCTTATTTTTCATTCAATTTTAATGCATACTTTTTTTTATGCAAAATGACCATAAAAATTGTTTGCTATTTTATTTCTAAAGGGGGTGCATTCCGAAATGTTGCATATTTGGAAGGCATATTTAACTCTAGAAATAGTACAAGACAAATGCCCAAAATACAATGGGTCCAGCATATTACTGTTTCCAACACATGTTTGTGTCCAGCAATTTACAGTAGGGTTGATTCCTTGAAATGAGTATTACAGCAAAATTGAAAATTACCTTACAGAAATCCTGGTCCTGTCTTGGGTCATACGCAAAAAGTTCTATTTATACCGTATTCCGTTATATTCAGTGTGTGTTCAGTTTAGACAGATTTACCTTTTTATTTTCAATCTTCATTTCAAAAGACAGGTTGGTGGTTTTCTCCAGATGCTCCAGTTTCCTCCACCAATAAAAGTGACTGCCACAATATAACTGAAATATTGTTGAAAGTGGCATTAAATACCATAAACCAACCAAACTAATCAAAACATGTGGATTTTGTGTCATTTTATTATTGCTGGGATATATAGTGTTACCCATGTCTGTCATTCCGAAATAAAACAGTTGTCACCACTTTTTTTCGCTATGCTTTGAGATATTGACTTGATATTTGGTTTGTGGTTGCATAATGATAAGTTACAGATCAAGTATACATTTCGTTCCAGTCCAATGATTTTTGGCCGAGTTATGGCCCTTGGACTTTGAAATTTGGCCAAATATTTAGTTGTCACCACTTTTTTTTCACTATGCTTGGAGATATTGACTTGATTTTTGGTTTATGAGTGTATAGTGACGAGTTACAGATCAAGTATACATTTCGTTCCGGTCCAATGATTTTTGGTTGAGTTATGGCCCTTGGACTTTGAAATTTGGCCAAATATTTAGTTGTCACCACTTTATTTCACTATGATTTGAGATATTGACTTGATTTTTGGTATGAGAGTGTATAATCATAAGATACAGATCAACTTTGAAATTCATTCCGGTTGAATGATTTTTGACCAACTTACAGCCGTTGGGCTTTGAAATTTGGCCAAATTTTTAGTTGTCATCACTTTTTTTTCACTAATTTGAGATATTGACTTGATTTTTGGTATGTGAATTTAAGGAGGCTTGAGGATACAGATCTTAAACAATAGTTTGTTATTCTTAGCCTATTACTGAGGGAATTAAAAAGGGTGAAACATTTGCGAGCCTCTTTAATATTCACGGCGGTAGCATTTTTAATATAAGAAAAATTCCCTATTTTACAGGTTTTCTATGCATGGAAAGAGTGGTATTTAAGTAAAAAGAAATCAATGAATCCTATAAAATACAGCTTATCACTGAACCATTTACAAATGTCCAGAAGTTCTTCACTAGAATCTTTTATAGCAAGACCATCTCAGATACCCATGCCAACGTACAGAGATGTACAATCACCAAAACCTGGCAAATAGAGTGCTAAAATTGACAGAGGATTCAGAATTTTTGTTTTAAATCGCTGGGTTGTTTGCAACATATTTATTTAAACTGTTTTTTTTTATCTTTGAGATGGAATTTGAGCATATACAGTCAAACCTGTCCATGTGGCCATCTCTATATTAAGCAGTCATCTGTATTAAAAGGTCACCTTTTTCTTGTCCTGTCATAGAAAATTTCATATGAATTGAACCTCTTTTAAGATGTCACTTATCTTAAAAGACCCCATTTTCTTTGTCCTAATGGTGACCTCTTAATACAGGTTTGACTGTATTATGAATTCATTATTATTTGTGGTATATATTCATGGGTTTCGTGGATAGCACCAAACCACTAAATTTAGAATTCACTGAATATTTGTCACCATATATATATATATGTACAGACTGTAGCAGTAGATCCACGACTTTATGTATTCAAGAAAATACATTTTTCCGTCCGACCACAAAATGAATTCACAGTACAGTCAAACCTGCTTAAGCAGTCGCCTGTATTAAAAGGTCATCTTTTTCTTTCCCCGTCATAGAAAATTTCATATGAATTGAACCTCTCTTAAGACATCACCTGTCTTAAAAGACCACTTCTTCTTTGTTCCAAAGGTGACCTCTTAATACAGGATTGGCTGTACATTGTTATTGTAAACATTTATTTATAATCAGCTTAAACAGAATATAAAATAAAATTGTACCAATTTAGTTCTGTAATTCTCCAAACAGAATTTCTGTGTCAATTCCGAGACTAAAGCTGGTTAGATATATGAAAAAGTGATTTTTATAAAAAGATTTTTAGTCTGTTTGTATCTGTACATATCAAGCCGTTATGATTTATGAGATGTTAAAGTATTCTGTAAAAACATGTATAAAGATTTTATTCATTTTTAAGACAAGTTAAAATAATAACTTGTGATATTTGACTGACAGAAGTGTTACAATATGAACTGGTATATACTATATATTCTGAGCTATAGGTCTAATAGGGTTTGGGGCCATCGTGAATTTACAACTACCTGTGCATTCACCACTAAAGTTGCGAGTTCGAACCCTGTTCATGGTGAGGTCTACTCGATAACATTATGTGATAAAGTTTGTCAGTGACTTCACTTGCGGTAGGTCGGTGGTTTTCTCCTTGTACTCTGGTTTCCTCCACCAATAAAACTGGCCGTCACAATATAACTGAAATATTGTTGAAAGTGGCATTGAACACCATGAACTAACTAAAAGACATAATTTTGTTTATACCCTATAATAGAATTTTCATGCAACACATGTTCTATTGTAGGGTGTATATAAAAACAATGCTGTCTCGAAACAATTTTCATGCAACATGTTAAACAAATCCAGATAATTAAAAAAAAAATTGTTTAGATTCACCACTATTTTCTCTTGACTGTCTTATGAAACCAGCATGACGAACATACTGGTAAATGGTAGCCTCAAAATATAGGGTTAGGGTTATTGTGTTTAATGCCACTTTCACCAATATTTTAGTTATATCATGGTGGCCAGTTTTATTGGTGGAAGAAAACCGGAGTACATGGAGAAAACCACTGACCTGCCACAAGTCACTGACAAACTTTATCACATAATGTTGTATCGAGTACACCCCGCCTGAGTGGGATTCAAACTCACTACATTAGGGGTGTTAGGCACTGATTGCATGGGTAGTTGTAAATCAAACTACTATACGATCAAGGCCATGATGGCCCCTCACAAACTAGAATTATCTGGTAAAGCACTCGACTTGAAGCACAGTTATAGGCAAATTCTCTGTAGTCTTATAACCGCTTCTGTTTGAAGTAAATAAGTCTTGACCTATAGTCAGAGGGGGCCGTCGTGATCATATGTCAGTGACTTGCGACAGATCTATGGTTTTTCTCTGTTCTCCAGTTTCCTCCACCAATAAAACTGACCGCCACGATATAACTGAAATATTATTGAAAGTGGTGTTAAACACCATCAAACTAACAAACAAACCTATAGCCAGAAGCATGTGGTATTATATTATATGTTCATGTGAAGCACAACTGTCAAAATGTGTGTGCCAAAATGATTTGACCAGAGTTGTCTCCCTTTTGTCTGTGATATGTTTTTTTTATATATATATTGCTCAGATGTCTTATATATATTTTGCTTTTTAATTTCAAATTTTATAATTGTACAGAAGTTTATAGTGTCAACATTTGATTATGCTTGTTTTTTTGTATATTTTTAGGTTATTTATTCAGTTTTATTTAAAATTTTGTTAGAGGCATAAATTGTGTTTTTTATTTTTTTATTTATTTGTTCACTGTGTGAAAAAAAAGATATCATGCCAGTTTTCATAATTCAATTTTGATCAGTATGATTTTCTTAAGAATTCCCCCCCCCCCCCCCCCCATTTTAAGAAATTGTTTTAGGTCATGATATAAAATTTCATATAATGTTGCTATTTGAATTGTTTTGAAAAAGTTAGTTCCAAATAAAATCAAAATATAGAATATTTTATGTTAACCTAGGATATTGTGTGTAGCACCTAGTATTCAGAAATAAACAACTATTTGTTTTACCATATTAACGAAGATAAAATTTGAAGAAGAAATTTAAAGTGAACAAGATTATAAAACAAAGGACTTATTTCATCAAATACATGTAATGCTAAAATCGATACATTATGTGATAAAGTTTGTCAGTGACAGGTCTGTGGTTTCCTCCGGGTACTCCAGTTTCCTCCACCAATAAAACTGAAATGTTGTTGAAAGTGTCTTGTTAAACATTAATGATTTAGATTTGCAACCACATAGGCAAAAATGTGTTGGGCAATTATGTTTTAACATGCTTTCCAACAAAGAAAGATACTCATAAAAGAAACTTCTATGGAGGAAACCATTTGCATATTTCCAACTAGATTCTAAAATTATACATTTTTTTTAATAGCAGTTGAATTATTTCACTTTAAAGTAGACATTTTTTTTTTCATTTTCTGTTCACAATTTTCTTTGTGCTGTAAAATTATCCTCAAGGTTTCAATATCTACAACTTATCAGAAAATTATACTCAAATACTTTGTCTATTTTGTTGCTCTGTGGCATGGTAACATAACATCTTGTCTAGTTTAAAGGGAAATAACTCGTATAAAAGACACATCAAATGTATTATTTATGATCAAATTAGGAATGTGCACATGGTCTATTGTGATTAGGCATTATAAGTTAATTTCAGCAATATTGCAGTAATATCATGGTGGTCAGTTTTGTTATGAAGAAAACCACCATTCTTTATTCAATGACAAACTCTATCACATGAGGTTGTAATAAGTACTCAGGCACTACATTTGGTGCATCTTAAAAATTCAGGGTGAAAACTAGATAATGGAGTGATCCATGACAGAATCACAAGTCTGCCTTGAATGTATGTACGTGTGTGTAAGTGGATTTGTGTGTGCATTTAGTGTTTTAAATAAATTCATACATGCTACCGGTTTACTGAAAGAAAACTTAAAATTTTTAAAGTGGGGAGATAGACAAGTAATTTATTCTTTCAACTATCTGGAGAGGGGAAAAAGTTTGCTTTAATGCAAAAAAAACCAAACTTTTTCTTTTCTTTGGAACTGTGATAAATTTATTTGGGTATTTTTGATGGGTTCATCATATTTCAGGAACCCAATGAAAAACTGTTATGGATGATCTGAAATGAGGCCAAAATGGTATAGTATTGCATTGTATAACAATATGACCCTATTTAAAATCTGGACTGGGTTGCAGAAACCATTATTAAATTTAAGTGTCAATTAAGATTTAATCGACACATAAAATTACTTGAAATGTACATGAAATTAATTTATAGTTTTATTGAGATTTAAATTTAATTGAGGTTTGTGCAACCTAGTCATGCTATTAAATCAAGCCAGAGTGTTTTTTATTTTTATTTGAAAGACTTAATTTTATTTGTAGTTGTTTTTTAAAGGTAATTTTCATTTGATCTCGCCCAGTGATATTTCCAGTATCAACATACTGACTCTGATACTGAAAATTATCAGTCTGTGTGATGTCAAACATATATGACATTACCGATGAAAACAATGACATCAGTTTTGAAAGTCTTGATGAACATGATAACTTGGCCTATCTGACTCGCTGTCATACTGGTAGTAATGTCTGTTTCGACCTTCATTACTGCCATTATTTTATATCATCTTGATATTATAACTTAAGTTTTGTGGTACAAACTTGCTGCTGACAAGATATAAAACTTCATGCAAGTTGGTGCTTTAAATGAAATAAAAGATTGAAAAGATTAAATTGTTTTTTGTTTATTTTTTGCTTTGTTTTCAGTAATGACCTCCAATTTTAACTGCAGCTGTATGACGAGTATCTTTCGTGTGTATGTGGGGAACTGCATCTGTCACGACGATTTATTTGGCTATTGCAATTATGCCAATTAGATTTTATTTTGTAACATTTCAATAAACTTTGCTGTGATGGATAGAGGGAGGGTTTAGGGTTATGGTGTTTAATGCCACTTTCAACAATATTTCAGTTTTATTGGGGGAGGAAACTAGGAGAAAACAACAGACCTGCCACAAGTCACTGACAAACTTTATCACATAATGTTGTATCAAGTACACCTCTCCATGAGTGGGATTCAAACTCACAACTTTAGCAGTGATATGCACTGATTGCACAAGTAGTTATAAATCCAACTACCATACGATCGGGCCCACGACAGCCCTTTAAAACGTGGAAAAATAAAATCTTTCCCATCTGCTGAAGGTGTGTGGTCTTCATTTTATAAAGTTTTTGAACATATCAAATATTTCCACTTTTTCCAGTTTCATCTGGTAGAAGCCAGTAACTTAAACAATGCTTTGTGTAAAGATATATGCTACTTATTGTAATAACTTGATGCAAGACCTGTGATTGCTTCTGATGGTAGTAGGAGGTACTTCATTTAGAAAGTAACAGGTTTGAAGTAAGTAGAATCCATCTATATAACAGACTGGGGCCATTTCATGATTGCTTTTAGGGCATGAGTTATGCTTTACTGGGACTGTGGGATGACTTCAACTTAAGAGGGAGATGGACTTGCTACTGTGTTCATTCATATCATCACCAATTCTGACATTGATATTGAACACTATATAACATAGAATACCTGTCAGACCCAGACTCTGAATGAATAAGATTTCTGTGTGAACAAAATATCAAATTTAGACAAATTTTATCCCCCTAATTACAACACCTGTTTATTTCGAGCCAACCCAGAAAAAAGTGTTTGGTATACTTGGCTTCACTAAAAAAAAGAATTACAAATGTATGTGTGGTATGTCTAACAAGGGACTCATAGGAGCCTGTATTACTGACCAGATTTACAAAGGACTTTAATATTAATATTGATCAAACAAATTAAGATTTTTCGCAAATTATCGATGCATAGTACCAAAGTTGGATAAGACAATTCAAAAATAAAAACAACTATACTAACAAAAAGTAAAACAAGTTAAAAGAACAAAAGCTTGAACAACAAACATTCCAATGAAAGTGCTTTATGGTGTTTAACGCCACTTTCAACATTATTTCAGTTATATCGTGTCAGTCAGTTTTATTGGTGGAGGAGAACAGAGTACCCGGAGAAAACCACTGACCTGTCGCAAGTCACTGACAAACTTTATCACATAATGTTGCATCAATTACACCTCGCCATGAACAGGGTTTGAACTCACAACATTAGTGGTGATAGGTACTGATTGCAGTTATAAATCCAACTACCATACAATCGCGACCACGATGAACCAATGAAAGTGGTGAGAACAAGACCAGCAACCAAAGTAAACTTTGCAGTACAATTATTGTACTAGTACTATACTCTAGAATACTCTGTCAATCATAATAACACTGTAACATTATATCTGTAATAAAACTTCTTACTTAACTATGTCCTTCGTTCTACTTGGTGTAAGTGAGTGAGAGGTTGTTTAACACCAAATAAGCTATTTTCTCATGGTGACACATGTCGCTTAACTTGGACACATTATCCTCATTCCAAGCCCTCCATTCTTTGCTTAATCTTACTAGTTCCTGTTGCAAGCTTAATGGAAAAAGCGGCAAATGCCAATTTTATAGTCTTTGGTTTGAACCCAAAATTTATTGCACTTGTGGCGAGCACCCTAACCATCCCAGTCTATGATTTTAGTCTTCAGAACAGTCTGGCACATTGTAAGTACAATTGCAATGAAAAATCAATTAAGCTTACTGACCCTATCAGATTTTTAATGGCCAGGCACAATAGGTCCAGTGTTTAAGACCTCGACTGCCATCACACAATGCACCGATGTGTTCTCGTGTGTGCTTTGTTTACTGTGAATAAATCATGAAAAAAACATAAAAATATACAAGTTTTTTTTTAATTCAAAATAACAAAGAATAATTTGAATTAAAGATACAATTAAAGATACAATTAAAGATACAATTGTTCCAAATAACAATTTGTTTTCATGTTTTTCAATCAATGTACTAGAATTAAGAGCAGCAAAAATCAAATTACATGTACATGAAAACAAAATTATTGACATAATAAGGGAAAACAATTCTGAAAACATGTTCAAATAGTGTTTGAAAAAACAATTTAGGCCTTCAAAAAATTAATAAAAAATAAAACATGAAAATATTTATCTAATCTTCATCTTTGATTGTTACAGGGTTGGGAAATTGGAGAGAAAGAAAAAATAAGTTAAACAAGTCAATGTCATAACAACAGCGTCCCCTCTCCCCTGCAATTTAAACTGAGCAGCTTTGATAGTTCTGCTAACTTTTACAGTTTATTAACACTATAACACTTGGTAAGAAACGATTATCCAGACCCACAACTAGACCGTAATTATCCAAATTTTTCAACAAAAAACTACTGTGTCTAAAGGACATTATGCCCCACTAAATAATATGGTCGACCACACATTATGACCAATCATCGCATCATATATGATAGCTATTGGACTAACAACCTCAGAGGAGTTGTGCTCACAAAGTATAACTACATGTATATTGAAATTGAATGAAAATGTAACGGTCCCATAACTCTTACAAAAATTGTAAAATCAAAATGGCAGAAAAATATGAAAGCTATCAGACCAATGACCTCAGAGGAGTTGCATTCACAATGTATAACTATAGTGAAAATTAATGAAAATGTCACTGTCCCAAAACTCCAACAAAAATCGACGAATCAAAATGGCAGTATTTATTATAATTAACCTATTTAATATTAATGATGTCTGACCAACAACCTCAGAGGAGTTGCATTTACAAAGTGAAGAGGGAAGGACGAGCAAACACACTGAAAGACTATATGCCCCATATTATCCTCTATATATTTATGACATAAAAATAAATTGGACTGCAATTTAAAATGGCCTGCTTAGCTTCTAATCATAAATTAACATTAATAACAACAAATTGAACAGTTAAAGCAAACACAACAGGTGCCACCAACAACCAACAATAAATAAATAAAAATGACCTGGCATGCAATCAATCTACAATCACAGATAATGCAATACAAGAGACATACCTTAAGTGGACATAATAGTTCCTCACAATTTTTCATTTAACATTTCATGTAAAACCACATTTTTTTGAAAACTTATAGATTATTTCTTGACTAATTTTACTGAAATTTTTGCTCACAAATGCAAAATATATATTCTGAAGTTTTTCATCATAATCTTCATATATTTTATTTTGATTCATAGTTTTCAACTTTTCACGATTTTAAACAGTCTTGAAATCTTGAAATTCAAAAATACTATAATTATATAGTAGTTTGTAATGCTTAAATTAAGAGTTGTTTTTAAATCATGAAGATTTTAAAATCTTAAATCACAAAATTATATGGATATTATTATGACAAAACATGCATTTGTGAGCGAAAATTTCAGCAAAATTGAGGTTAGGGGTTATGGGTTATGGTGTTTAATGCCACTTTTAACATTATTTCAGTTATATCGTTTCAGCAAATTGGTCAAGAAATGACCACTGTATAATTGTTTGAAAACCAGAGGCTCCCAGGAGCCTGTAATCGCTCACCTGGATCAAAGCTGCTTTCAATAACAATGCAACTGCACTGTGGTGGCCATCTTGGTGGGAGAGCGTGACTGCCAGACACAATTTTGGAAGAGGACCATCCAATGACTATTCCATCAAAGTTTGGTTCTAATTGAGCTACTGTTTCCAGACAAGATGGTTTTTATGTGAATTTCCCATAGGGTCCTATGTTAAACTAAGTACAGCTGTGCAGCCATCTTGGTCAGAGGGCGGGACCACCAGATGCAATTTTGGAAAAGGACATATTTTTGGAAGAGAACCATCCAATGACTATTTCATCAACATTTAGCTCTTATTGAGTAAATGGTTTCAAACGACGATTTTTATGGGAATTTCCCATAGGGTCCTATGTTAAATTAAGTTCGGCTGTGGCGGCCATCTCGGTCGGAGGTCTGAAATGCCAGACATAATTTTGGAAGGGGACCACCCAAGGATCATTTCAGCAAAGTTTGGTTGAGATTGGCTCAGTAGTTACAGAGGAGAAGATTCTTTTTTAATTTCATCCCCCCTTTTTTCTAATTTTTAGCTTGGTGGCCATCTTGGATGGAAGTCGGGATCACCGAACAAAATTTTGGAAGGGGGCCATCCAAAGACTATTCCACCAAAGTTTGGTTGCAATTGGCCCAGTGGTTTCTGAGGAGAAGATTTTTATGTGAATTTCCTATAGGGTCCTATGTTAAGCTAAGTTCGGCTGTGGGGGCCATCTTGGTCGAAGGGTCGAAACCGCCTGACATATTTTTGGAAGAGAACCATCCAATGACTATTTCATCAACATTTAGTTCTTATTGAGCAAATGGTTTCAGACAAGAAGATTTTTATGGGAATTTCCCATAGGGTTCTATGTTAAATTAAGTTCGGCTGTGGTGGCCATCTTGGTCGGAGTTCTGAAATGCCGGACACAATTTTGGAAGGGGACCACCCAAGGACCATTTCAGCAAAGTTTGGTTGAGATTGGCTCAGTAGTTTCAGAGGAGAAGATTCTTTTAAAATTTCATCCCCCCTTATTTCTAATTTGCATAATCGGTCAAAATTGGCAAAAGTTCAAAGTTCATAAAAAATCCTGTAATATATGTTAAAAAGCTCATCATTATGCTTATACAGTTCAAATTTGGGCACATTCTGGCTTAAAATAGAGCAATTTTGGCCATTTGAAGAAATTTCTATTTTTAGTAACGGTGGCCATCTTGGATACAGGACGGCGCTGACGGACACAATTTTGAAAGGGACCCATCCAGGGACCATCCCTGCCAGGTTTGGTTTAATTTGGTTCAGCGGTTTCAGAGGAGAAGATTTAAATGTGATCTTTTATCAAAATATGCCTAATTTGCATAATCGGTATATATCGGCTGAAAGAAAAATTTCACAGAAAAACCCGGAATATATGTTAAACTACTCCTTGCCATGTAGCTGCAGCTAAAAGAGCTCATTTTGACTTACACTAAAGCAGCAATGGACAATTGAAGAAATTTCTATTTTTAGTAACAGCAGCCATCTTGAATGGAGGGCGGGGCTGTCGGACACAATTTTGAAAGGGACCCACCCAGTGACCATCCCTGCCAAGTTTGGTTTAATTTGGTTCAGCGGTTTCAGAGAAGATTTAAATGTGATCTCTTATCAAAATATGCCTAATTTGCATAATCGGTATATATCGGCTGAAAGAAAAATTTCACACAAAAACCCGGAATATATGTTAAACTATTCCTTGCCATGTAGCTCCAGTTAAAATTTGAGCTCATTTTGACTTACACTAAAGCAGCAATGGACAATTAAAATTCCATCCCCCCTTTTTTCTATTTTTAGCTTGGTGGCCATCTTGGTTGGAAGTCGGGATCACCGGACACAATTTTGGAAGGGGGCCATCCATGGACCATTCCACCAAAGTTTGGTTGCAATTGGCCCAGTGGTTTCTGAGGAGAAGATTAAAATGTGAAATGTTGACGGACGGACGAAAAGTGACGACAATAGCTCACGTGGCCTAAAGGCCAGGTGAGCTAAAAAAGTGGTTTTACATGAAATATTTAGGAAAAATCGGAGGTGACGAACTTTTATGTCCACTTGTATTTAATAATTAAATAAATAGATAAAAATGGTCTGGCATGCAATCCATCTAAAACCAATCAGATAATCTAATAGAAAAAACATATACCCATAACACATTGGTTGTTTTAGCCTCTAACAATGCATCACTATAACAAATTATAGACTCATTTCAACTTCATTGTAAAAATGGAAAAAAAAGTGCTAAAAATTCAATCTTTATGGACAAATATAAACTGGTTACGGTTCTGACTACAGTACATGCTGATAAAAATGTTTCCTTTTCTTGTGGAGTCTAAAGAAAAAAAAAGAAAAATGACAATTCATCAAATAAAAATATTTGTGACTACAAGCTAAAAGCTTGGATGGCCAGGTTACCATAACAATACTTCTTTTTTGAAATTTGACATAAATGTTGTTTTTAGCTATCATTTAATATAACATGCCACAGGAGACAATAATTTTGGTAATAAATAAGAGTAAATAGCCCATTATATAAACCATTTCACGATAACTGTGGTTCCACATTCACCGGGACATTTGCGAGTGGTAATAATACCCTTTCCCGTAAAATTATGTCACAATTATTCTGCGAAATCATCACCCGAATGATTGTAGGACCGTAGTTATCATGAAAGCGTTTATCTAAAACAAATTTCTAAGACAGATATCAAGTTTACACATTTTAGAACCATCTAAAGTCTCCCTTTTATAAGGCCATTAGCACCAAACCCTCTTATGATGCCAGATTTCAGATGTGCTGAAATAGTAAAATACTACTAAATGATACCCCTCTAGAGAGGTCACCCCTCTTATAAAACCAACTTTTCATTACAGAAGGGGATCACCTTATAAGGGGGTGGTCTACTGTATTCTAAAATTGTAATGTATGATATTAAATTGAAATTTTCATTTACTTTTGGTCATTATTTTTCTGTCACTTTCCCTCTGGAAAAAGTAAAAGGCTTCTCCTAATAACACTGGCACGGCACGATTATCTAAATAATAAGAATGAAATCTCTCGGCTCCATCACCTACTGAGCGATATTGTTCCAACTGGTGATTTAATGCTCTCCAGTCCACCTGTATAGAAGGGTAAAAATCCTTCAGAAACTGCATGTACTTAGGGGTCGGGAAGGGAATTTTGATTCGAATAACATCCATTAAATAGGGATCATCCATGACACAATTTTCCATTGGCAGTGATACAGCTTTAGATATCTCTGTTATATACTCGTTTTCCATTACCAAATAGTCAATATATTTTCGTACCAAGCCTCTGTGACTTATAGATCGTACTTGGGTAGGATCGATGTCATTACCATCAGATCCTCTATCTTTATTTAAGAACTTTGGTTGAATTAAAACAGTTTTTGCTGGTGGTGCTGGGACAAATAAATTTTTGACAATTTCATCATAATTTGCGACGGACTCTGATGACACATCAGAATTTCTTGACCGTTTTCGTCTTTTAACAGGACTTTCTGCATTTTCTTTTTCAAAGTTGCATTTTCCATGTTTAGGATCAAGAAAAACAATCTTCCTGACCTGTCTTTTGCCATTAGAAGAAACATTCCCATCTTCTTTAAATGGAATATTCTGACTTGTCTTTCCCATGGGATTGTGTGAAAGTGGCATAGAATAATCTAGAGGCATTCCCATGGGATTTTGTGGAAGCGACATTGAATAATCTAGAGACATTCCCATGGGCATTTGATGAAACTGCCTTAAAGCTTGTGGCACCCTCACATGACGTTCACCATACATATTCTCTAATTCATATGGTACTCTGTGTTGACTTGTATTGGTACTTGACATTCTTACAGGCATTCCCATATTTCCAAAATGAGAATTTTCGTGACTTTGGAATGTCTTTGGGCCACCTTGATTTATTAAGTTATTATTGTTGTCATTTTGATAGCTTCCTTCCCATTGGTTAGAATGATTCCTGTATTGATCTTGAGGCTGTCCAAACCTAAGAGGATGCCATGTACTTGGAGGAACATTTTGTTGACCATGAACATTACCTTGGAATGGGTTATTTTGTCTATTATATTCAGGACTAAAGCTTCCATGGTTTCCAGGGTTACAATAACCATATCCAGAACTGGTGACATGAGTTTCAGCCATGTTTGAATGAGGCAAGTTTGTAAAGTTTTTGCTGGCTGCCATGTCGGTCATCAATCTAGCTGCAGCTATAGCATCTTCACTATATAGATTCATTGGCCTTATGTCAAGGACGTTAGGAGATACTCTCTGCAGATTGAATCCTTGTGGAATGCCATTTTCATTGTTAATGTTGAAAATCTGACCAGAGAAATCAGTATGATCATTTTGTCCGATAGGAATAGACTGTTGTAAAACAGGATCTGATTGGATAGTTGGGATTATATTTTCTATACTATGATCATTTGAATCCCTAATATCATTTTTGTTTTTCATTTGGTCAATTAATTTTTGTTGAATACCAGTTTTCATTTTTTCATTTGTTTCTTCAATATCCATTAAGTCATTTGATAAAGATATTGCATTTTCGTCTTGTATTTTGACAGAGTTATCTACTCTTTTTTCCTTACACATCCCCTCTCCATCGAGAATACTTGTCCCTTCATCATGACATTTAGAATTTTCCTCAATATGTATTTTATTCACTTGCTTAATTTGATTTTGCTGTTTGTCTTCTTCTGTTTCATCTTTACTCACACCTTCCTCACTATCAGTATCCTCTTCCCTAAAACAGTCTTTTATAGCCTGATTATAATGGTCTATTACTGTATCATAAAGATTATCATTCTTATGTTTTCTTTTCAAATTTTTCAAAACGTCATCCTCATTTTGCTCATTCTGCAAAATTGATTTTTCTAACTCATCATGGACTTTCACTGTTGGTTCCTCTAACTTTTTGGAAATTTGTTTTTCATTTGATTCTTTCGACTTTTTGGATGTTTTTTCCCCTGTTACTTCCTCCATGTTCTTCTGAACTTTTTTTATCTTTTGTTTGTCATATTCATTTTTAGATTGATCATTCTGCTTCTTTGAAACTTCTTTTTTATTTGACACTATCAATTTCTTTGGAGTATCTTTGGATCGTTCCTCTAATCTTTTAGTATTTTGAGTTTTATTTTGTTCTTTTTGGTTTTTGGGAACTTCATTTTTGGCTGAATCAACTGATCTTATTTTAATATCTTTTCTATTTGGTATTGAGGACCTTTTAGGAACATCTGATTGACTTGATTCATTCAGAAGTGTTTGCTGAAAAAGAGAGAACAATTTATTTACATTATTTCCCTATAAACATATGATAACTCGATGACTATTTATCAATAATAAATAAAATTAGCACATGTATGAACAACCAACCCTACACAGTTGCAACCCGATAGGTCTCAGTCTTCTAGGATATTAACGAAAGTTGGAATTCAAAACATTTGAAATCTAATAGACAATTTATGCATTCCCAGTTTCATTCTAAAATTCTACGCTTTTATATGTTTTTATAGGAGTTATTTCCCTTACAATGGGCAAATTGTACCCGTTCTAACAAGAGCAACGGATAAGTCAAAGAAATTGAACATAATTTCCTCTCAATTTATAAATATTTGAACCTTATAAAAAAATGAGTGGATAATTTTATAGAATCAAGTTGTGTATGAAATTGGGCCCTTTGTCCGACTTAAAGGGAAATTGCTCCTATAAAAATGTTTAATATTAGAATCAAGTCAGAAATATGCAAAAATTCACACTGTTCCATGTCACAGATATTGTTCTTTTGGCACCAGGAAAGTCATTTTGCTGTATAATTTTCCAAAATATAATATGTCCGAGAGCTTTCCAGAAGTTGGAATTCAAATAATTTGAATTGAATTGTTCCATTTTATGTCTGTTGTACTTCTGGTTCCAGAAATGTAATGTTGCTGTGCAATTCAAACTAGAGGCTCACCTGATTATTCATATGAAGTTTGTGTTCTATGTTCAGTGAAGTCTAAATTTTAAGAAAATCATAATATTCATTTTTATATAGGATCCAATGTTTAATTGTAACCCATTAAAGAAGGACTTCAGTAATAAAAAAAAAATAAACAAGAGGCTCCCAGGAGCCTGTAATCGCTCACCTGGATCAAAGCTGCTTTCAATAACAATGCAACTGCACTGTGGTGGCCATCTTGGTGGGAGAGCACGACTGCCGGACACAATTTTGGAAGAGGACCATCCAATGACTATTCCATCAAATTTTGGTTCTAATTGAGCTACTGGTTCCAGACAAGATGGTTTTTATGTGAATTTCCCATAGGGTCCTATGTTAAACTAAGTACAGCTGTGCAGCCATCTTGGTCAGAGGGCGGGACCACCAGACACAATTTTGGAAGAGGACCATCCAATGACTATTTTATCAAAGTTTGGTTCCAATTGAGCAACTGGTTCCATACAAGAAGATTTTTATGTGAATTTCCTATAGGGTCCTATGTTAAGCTAAGTTCGGCTGTGGGGGCCATCTTGGTCGAAGGGCCGAACCGCCAGACACATTTTTGGAAGAGAACCATCCAATGACTATTTCATCAAAATGTTGTTCTTATTGAGCAAATGGTTTCAGACAAGAAGATTTTTATGGGAATTTCCCATAGAGTCCTATGTTAAATTAAGTTCGGCTGTGCAGCCATCTTGGTCAGAGGGCGGGACCACCAGACACAATTTTGGAAGAGAACCATCCAATGACTATTTTATCAAAGTTTGGTTCCAATTGAGCAACTGGTTCCAGACAAGAAGATTTTTATGTGAATTTCCTATAGGGTCCTATGTTAAGCTAAGTTCGGCTGTGGGGGCCATCTTGGTCGAAGGGCCGAACCGCCAGACACATTTTTGGAAGAGAACCATCCAATGACTATTTCATCAAAATGTTGTTCTTATTGAGCAAATGGTTTCAGACAAGAAGATTTTTATGGAAATTTCCCATAGAGTCCTATGTTAAATTAAGTTCGGCTGTGGTTGCCATCTTGGTCGGTGTTCTGAAATGTTGGACACAACTTTGGAAGAGGACCACCCAAGAATCATTTCAGCAAAGTTTGGTTGAGATTGGCTCAGTAGTTTCAGAGGAGAAGATTTTTTTTTTAATTTCATCCCCCCTTTTTTCTAATTTGTATAATCGGTCAAAATCGGCAAAAGTTCAAAGTTCATAAAAAATCCTGTAATATATAAGGCGCTGATGGACACAATTTTGAAAGGGGACCACCTAAGGATCATTCAGACAAAGTTTGGTTGAAATTGGCCAAGTGGTTTCTAACAAGAAGATTTTTAAATGATTTTTTGATTATTTATGCCTATTTTGCATAATCGGTCAAAATCAGCAAAAGTTCAAAGTTCATAAAAAATCCCATTATATATGTTAAAAAGCTCATCATTATGCTTATACAGTTCAAATTTGGACACATTCTGGCTTAAAATAAAGCAGTTTTGGCCATTTGAAGAAATTTCTATTTTTAGTAACGGTGGCCATCTTGGATGAAGGGCATGGCTATCGGACATAATTTTGAAAGGGACCGACACAGGGACCATCCCTGCCAGGTTCGGTTTAATTTGGTTCAGCAGTTTCAGATGAGAAGATTTAAATGTGATCTTTTATCAAAATATGCCTAATTTGCATAATCGGTATAAATCGGCTGAAAGAAAAATTTCACACAAAAACCCCGAACATATGTTAAACTACTCCTTGCCATGTAGCTGCAGTTAAAATTTGAGCTCATTTTGACTTATACTAAAGCAGCAATGGACAATTAAAATTTCATCCTCCTTTTTTTCTATTTTTAGCTTGGCGGCCATCTTGGTTGGAAGTCGGGATCACCGGACACAATTTTGGAAGGGGCCATCCAAAGACCATTCCACCAAAGTTTGGTTGCAATAGGCCCAGTGGTTTCTGAGGAGAAGATTAAAATGTGAAATGTTGACGGACGGACGAAAAGTGTTGGCAATATCTCACATGGCCTAAAGGCCAGGTGAGCTAAAAAGGGCAATAACTCCAAAATGGGTAATGGGATTTACTTCAAAATTGCAAGGTAGGTAGATCTAGACATGCTGCACATTTTTGCAATTTAAACTTAACATCTATCTCTAAATAGTTTTTGAAATACAAGACGAAAAGTATTAAAATTTTACAAATTTAATGAAAAAAGGGCAATAACTCCAAGATGGGTAATCAGATTTACTTCAAAATTACAGGGTATGTAGATCTTGCTGTGCTGATCATTTTTACCCCATGTCAGATTTTTGATATTATTAACGGTTTTTGAGTTATTACCCAAAACCTGCAATTTTACCATATGTTCTATTTTTAGTAACAGCGGCCATGTTGGTTGGTGCACGGCATCACCGGACACAATTTTGAAACTAGACACCCTAGTGATGATTCTGACCAAGTTTGGTTTCCATTGGTTTAGTACTTTCAGAGGAGAAGATTTTTTTTAAAGTTTACGACGTACGACGGACGCCAAGTGATGGGAATAGCTCACATGACCCTTTGGGTCAGGTGAGCTAAAAAAGGGCATTGATAGAGGAAGTCTGTTGACATACTACCGAAAGCACTCAACACAATCCATTCAAAATTGGATGAAAAATAACAATGCGAAATTTCGAAATTTAGACTCCTTTTCGAAATAAAATAGCAATTATTTTTTTATAACCCAAACAAACAACAAACTGCATTAAAATTAGATGAAAAAAAAACTTTAAAATTTCGGAAATTTGCACTTTTCTGCCTCTTCCGGTCAAGCTTATACCTGAAACCGTAAAAGATAGAGGAAACCAGTCAACATATTACCGAAAGCTCTCAACACAGTCCATTCAACAACAAAAAAACACATCAAACTTGGATGAAACATAAAAATTCTATATACCTTTAAATTATGCAAAATTTCAGACCCCTTTTCAAAATAAAATAGCAAAAGTACTTTATGACCCATCAATAACTCATAAAGATGAACACTTTGCAAAAAACTGCCTATATGGAACAGATTCATATATTACTCAAGTTATCATGCAAACAAGACCTAATTCTCAAATCTCTGCTTTTTTCATAAAAAAAAGCTTTAACTCAAAATAACATCCAATGTTCTTCATTTTACAACTTAGGCAAGGGTTTTGAACAGCCATGTAGGCTTATTAGACCCATCTGCTAATTAGACTCATCATCATTATTTGAAAAATTGTCTTTGAAGCTTTGCTTAGCCTAGGTGCTTTTAATTTGATAAATTAGACATAAAAATATCTTTTTGAGGTTGAAAAATTCTTTTTATGTGGATTTGCTGTTAGAAAATGAAAATTTAGCTAAGGGTGCACCTGAGGGTATCATGAAATTCCCCTACGGACTTGGTTATATTAAGCTATGTTTTGGTGTGTTTGCAAAACTAATTAATATCAACATCTGTACCCAATTTCATTCTTCTATGGCATTCTGACCATGGTTGGTTTATAGGTGTGCATCTAATTATCCTACATCGTATTCACCCATAAAAAGGGGGGTTGGTCAATTAATTTTTTTAAATGAAATTTGTTCTCAAGTTTTCATTGTCTCTCTAATCATGTTTTGTATTTAAACCAATCAGCAAATAAATAATAATAAAATGTTCAGATACAAAAATGAAAAAAGAGGGTCTAATCCTAATAAGCTTTCTTACTAATTCTGTTTTATAAATGTCAAACATAAAAATTACATCATATTAAGATCATATTAAACTATAAGCATATATATTAAAGATTTCCTTTAATTAATATATCAATAGATCAATCATATCCCATGCTGATATTTTTCCAAGAAAATTTGAATCCCTTGAAGTTACATTGAACCCTCCTCAGGAAACCCTAGGGTATAGATATAACCCACTTACCCGAAGCCCGGGACAAGTAAAACTGGATTCGGACCAGTGAAAATTATGAAAGAATTTGTTTGAATAAATAGAAAATTTTTCTAAATTTGGCTTTCGGGCAAGTAGGTGAAAAAAATTAAGGCAAAGACTGGATATAGTTTCTCTGCTGTGAGGTAGGATTCCTCTGAAAGGATGCATCTACTGGGCGTGTTGGATGAAAAAAAAATATAAAGCTTACCCTTAGGGCAAAACGTAAACAAGAGCATCTTGTTTTGATAATGCTACAGTCCTTGGACGTCAAGAGACAACTTGCAGCAAAGCTCGTTTAGGAGGGGTGGGGTTTGGGGGGGAGAGGGGTGCACATGGTCGTTGATGGCCTAATGTAAGGCAGATGCTTCCAATTCTATCAACTGCCCTGATTATCATGTGGCTGTGGCAGTTTAAACTTCTGCCCACAGGACCAACAAAGTGCCACTTTTAACCTACATATTAATTACTTGTAAAGTTTTTATTGTCTGTAAAATGTCATGAAAATAGCTGAAATACTGTTCACTTGACCCAAAGGTTTAATCAGAAGTCATCAATCAAAGAAGGACTGACAATACAATGGTCAAAGGAACTAGAGGCTCAGTGGGCTGAGCCTGTGTCGCTCACCTTTCATTCTGTTTTGAGCAAACTTTATAAAGAACCTTACATAGGTGCTTCCTACCAAGTTTCGGTTCATTTGGCTACTCAGTTTCAGAGGAGAAGACTTTATAGAAATCAACCAATCAGAAACAAGAATTGCCTGTGGTGGCCATGTTTGTTAACGGATCGGGACGAAATGAGCAAACTTTATAGAGGACCTTCCATAGATGCTTCCTACTAAGTTTTGGTTCATTTGGTCAAGCGGTTTCAGAAGAGAAGAATTTTTTAGGAATCAACCAATCAAAAACAATAATTGGCTGTGGCAGCCATGTTTGTTAACGGATTGGGACGAAATGAGCAATCACTATAGAGAACCTTCCATAAATTCTCCCTACCAAGTTTCGGTTCATTTGGCCACACGGTTTCAGAGAAGTAGATTTTTTAGAAATCAACCAATCAGAAACAAGAATTGCCTGTGGCCGCCATGTTTGTTAACGGATCAGGATGAAATGAGCAAACTAAATTGATGACCTTCCATAGATGCTTCCTACAACGCTTCGGTTCATTTGGCAACTCGGTTTCAGAGCAGAAGATTTTTAGAAATTGACCAATCAGAAACAAGAATTGCCTGTGGTGGCCATGTTTGTAAACGAATCGGAACGAAATGAGCATTGTTTATAGAGGATCTACCATAGATGCTTCCTACCAAGTTTCGGTTCATTTGGGCAAGCAGATTTCAGAGGAGAAGAATTTTAAGAAATCAACCAATCAGAAACAAGAATTGCCTGTGGTGGCCATGTTTGCTAACAGATCGGGACGAAATGAGCAAACTTTATAGAAGACCTTCCATAAATGCTTCCTGCCAAGTTTTGATTCATTTGGCCCATTGGTTTCAGAGGAGAAGATTTTTAAAAATCGGCCAATCAGAAACAAGAATTGCCTGTGGC
This sequence comes from Bathymodiolus brooksi, assembly GCA_963680875.1. NCBI lineage: Eukaryota > Metazoa > Mollusca > Bivalvia > Mytilida > Modiolidae > Bathymodiolus > Bathymodiolus brooksi. Next base: position 54,217,622 of record OY804590.1, on the reverse strand, counting down.
AGCCATGTTTGTTAACGGATCGGGACGAAATCAGCAATCTTTATAGAGGATCTTCCATGATGCTTCCTACCAAGTTTCAGTTCATTTGGGTAAGGGGTTTCAGAGGAGAAGATTAAAATGTGAAAAGTTAACGGACGATAAACAACGGACAACGGACACCAAGTGATGGCAAAAGCTCACATTTCCTTTGGCAAGGTGAGCTAAAAGGATGAAAGGACAAACAATGATCAACAAAACACTACACAGAAAACTAAAGATTGAAAAAAAAATATTACTGTCATGTTTGTTTAAAAACTTTTAAACAATCACATTGAATTCAGGCAAATCGTACATACCAAGTTGATGAAGGTAAGGGTTTCTTGTATACTAACTATCAAAAATGATTTTTATATAAAAATCAATAAAAACTTCTGTTTAATCTACTGTAAATTTGAAAATGAGAGGTATTAGAGCCTTTAAGTTTTCTACAATTTTACATACATTTAAATGGGGCTGTTGTGGTCGTGATCATATGGTAGTTGGATTTACAACTATCTATACAATGAGTACCTATCACAACTAAAGTTGTGAGTTTGAATCCTGCTCATGGCGAGATGTACTTGATACAACATTATGTAATAAAGTTTGTCTGTGACTTGCAACAGGTTTGTGGTTTTCCCCAGGTACTCAGGTTTCCTCTACCAATAAAACTGACTGCCAAGATATAACTGAAATATCGTTGAAAGTGGCATTAAACACCATAACCGTAACCCCTAACCCATAAGTTTAACGTAGGCACTAAAAAGGGACACTTTTTTATTCCTCAACTGTCAATTATTTTCATTGATACTACATATATATTAATTATCCTTTTCTTCTTTTCAAACTTTCTCCTAATAATTTTTTACCTTATTTTCAAACTCCTCAACAACTGTGTCTTTTGCATCTTTAAAACAGGATGTGTCTTCTTCCTCAATAGACACAGTAACATCTTTCTCAGAAGTATAAATTGAATTATCTCCCTCTACAGCATTATTATTTTCCTCACATTTTTCTTTCTCTTCTGCTTTTCTATTGTTTCTTTTTCTTAATGTTCTTGGTGTCAGCTAAAATATATAAAAATGGATTACTTCTTGTTGTTTCTGAGAAATATTTCACTAAAGAATAAAATTTTGGTATTTATTTTGAGACAAATAAATGTTCATATTAACGTTTTCATGATCAATGGCAAGGAATTAAACAGATTTTAAATCTAAGAAACGTTTTTAAGGAATAGTTATTTTGCTTCTTTTAATACAAATTTACTTAACTTTAGAAGCATACAAATTACAGTATGAAGCCCTTCATGCATCCAGAAAATGCCAAAAAGTTTTGTGCTTGGCTGAGACTATGATATAGCTGGCACTCTAATAAAATACCTCATGAATTTATCTTTACTTCAACTATGATTAACAGCGATTGTCAAAAAAGTACAAACTAAATCAATTTTGTTTCATGACTAATCATTATTAATAATTGCATCATATATACTTCAAACACCCCCCTCCTACAAAAAATCCCAACATAGCCACTGTCACCTTTTACATCATTATATGTTATATATTATATGTTTGTTAATGAAAATCATGTTTCAATTAAGGGCCATAACTCTGGCAAAACATTTCAGTCCACACCAAAAGAAAATGTATTTGGTAATTTCCATGTGGTGGTGGTAATTATTCTTGTAAAACAAATTTAATTTGAACTGCAGAGTAGATCACAAAAAGGTTCTTTTGAGTCTCAATATGACAAAATTGGAAAAAAAAAGGTTATACCTATTTCAAACTACAAATTATTTTTACAGTACCGGTTGGTGGCAATACAGAACTGCCCATCCTGGTAGTCTGATTTTGTAGCATTTATTTGTGTCCTCTAGTTCAAAGTGTCCGCCGGACACTTTTACATATGTTATACAGTACATCGGGAATTTTTGGTGTAGGTTAATTTTGGCCTTTTTTCTCCAAAAGACGGTTGTTTTATTTTGGTGTGTGAAATTTTGGCCATTTTCGTTTCTAGTGTGTTTAATTTTGGCCACTTTTGGTTCCCATGTGTTTAATTTTTTTGTAAGTTAATTCAGAACGTAAATGGAAGCGTTCTCATTTCAACCAGCTGTTACTTACCGGATATTTTGATGTCGTACTAAAAACCAAATCGATTATGGATAAATTGTGATATTTATTAAAACTAGGAATTTAAATATTTAAACAGCATAAAGTAAAATGCATTTAATATAAAAACAACAAAATAATAATTTTGCACTGGGATTAATCATCGCTTTTACAGGTAAACAGTCTTATAATGGTCAGTACATGTATTTGTTTACACAACAATTATACATAATAAATAAAACCGATAAGACACTAATTACGTGTTTATTGATTTTTCTTTTTTCTATAGGTAATTGTCATTTTAATGATATTTGACATTTTGTTGATTGAATAAATTTTATTGGTATTGCATGGTTTTTATCAATGTACTTTATTTACCTGTATTTTCTCTCTTGTCATCCAAGCCAACGATTTCACATCGTGAACACTTTTAAGTTTGACTTGTGTGTATATATACATGTATAACGTAATTGACAAAGTTTTACTTAGGAAAGAAGTAAGACAAAAAGATACAGATTAGGGAATATAAATATTAAAAGATATTAAGGCAGTGTTCAATTTTGGCGGTTAATTTTTGGAGTGTGACATATTTTGGTGTGTTTAATTTTGGCACTTCGTATTTAGGGGCCAAAATGAAACCATGACCAAAATTTCCCGATTTACGGTAGTGTCCAGCAGACACTATTTCATATCGCAATCTCTATAAAATATTGTCCTGGGGGACACTTTAACATACAACACTATTATGTATTACCCTAATCCTAACCCTACTAACCCTATACTAGGACACAATTTCATAGCACCGGACACTATTTCATATCGCAATCTCTATAAAATATTGTCCGGGGGGGGGGACACTTTAACATAGGACACTATTATGTCTTACAATTTTAACTGAAAGGGAAGTTATGTTAATTAACATCACAGATTGACCATGCAATAAGCAACACTAAAAAGTTAATTTTAAATTGATACTTTAAGAAACTTTGATCATAATCTCTATAGTGTACCGAAAATATTGATTTTTACCACAAAATTGTTTTGTTGATCACTGTTTATAACTACATCTTGGGATGAGGTACTTTCTGGTGATTTGTGTCGTTTTCTACTTTGTTTTGTCATCTTCTATTTAACCTATCAAATATATCAACATACATATATCAAATACAGTGATTTAGTGAGTGAGTGATTGTTGTTTAACACTAACTCTAACAGCTATATCATGGCACAAGTTAATTTTTAATGAGATGATGAGGTCTGATTTATACAAGACTAATACACTTAGTTGGATTTTTATAGTACTAGCACACTGAAACAACAGTCGGAGGATAGACATGTCGCCCTACTCGGAACATTATCCTGATTCCAAGCTAACCAGTCTTTGATCTTTCTTTTTAATGCTGCATGCTGCGATCACTTGAAACAATCGGGGCTCGAACTCACGATCTACCGCACTCGAGGCGAGCACGTTAACAATTACACCACCAATTTAATAACATTTCTTTCTGTTGATAATTACTTTGAAATAATCCATAAATACATAAGGCAAAAAAAAAAAACAGTGTTTCCACTACCATTCTTGAAAAGTTATAGGTTAAGTACCATAGGTAGGCAAAACCTTTTTTTCCCCTCATCTTTACACATTTATACAGAACAAGAATCTAAACTTTTACAGTGCTTGTCAAAAATTACAATAACATTTTTAGAGTAGGCACTAAAAATTATGGTCTGAGTACCTCGGGTTATCAAAAACACTGTTTTCGTTATTTTTACCTTACTTGGAAATAGTCAACTGTATTACCTGAAATTAAAAAAAATAATAATAAAATTCTGCTTGATTGGTTTAAAGAAAATAAGATGAAGGTAAATCATGATAAATTGCAAGTTTCTTAAACATTTGCAAAACTACTGTAAAGCATTTTTTTTTACATAAACACAGATGTTTCTCCCTAGCTGCAATAATGTAGCTCCTGTGACAAACTTGTGTCTCGGCAGAGCTACAACGCGGTCCCATTCGTCACAATGGAGCAAAAAAAAAGTTGCAGTTGAAACATAAAAACTCACTATTTACGCTTCAAACATTTCATTATAACAATTACTGATGATCCCAGTCCTTGTTAAATCGGTTTGGCTGAGAAATATATGCTTTTCAAAGTTAGCAACAACCTTGTTCAAATTTATCGATCGTTTTCCATAACCGGAAACTACGGAAGGCGGAGCTTTTCTAAATATGGTATTTCTTATTACAACCTGATGTAAACATTCCAATCGTAACTACTCGGCCATTCTCGCTACCCTGTTATTTGCAGGGTAGCGAGAATGGCCGAGTAGTTACGATTGGTAAACATTCACGCCTAAATCGCCAAATATGGTATCGACATCCAAATAGTGAGGCCGGAAATGACGAAATTCAAAATTTTCAAAGAGAAGATTTTATTTTGTGGGAATTACATTCTAAAATACTGGTAGGTGATAAAAACTTGTTATAATAATGGACAAAAGGAAAGGTTATGTCTTATTATTGATAAATGCAGGCGTCAGAAGCTCTGTAGGCGAGCGCAAAAAATCTCGGCGGCTGCTCCATTACGTGTAATGGCATCCCGTTATAACCCTTGCGAGTAAGCGAGCATTTAGGGTTTTATTATTAGAACTAGTTTCTCCCTCCCCCACTTTCTATCATTTTTTAAGAATAATATCTTCTAATTCCGATTGGAAATATAAAAGGATTTTTTGTGTACAAACGAATTGATAAAATATTCAAGTCACAAAGGGAAATAACTCTTTCAAAAATGGTCTGATCAGATTTTCATATATGGTATTAAGTAATCATGTAAAATTTAGAGGAATTGCCATTACAAATGTAGGAGCTGCTGCCCATACAATTATTATTAGAAAAAAATATTATTTTAGTCTGGAATCTCTGTTTTCTGATTATATATTATTTCTGCCCAGTAGACCTTTTCCACACTCTCGATTTGATGATAAAATTATACGTTTTTAAACCTTTCTATACAAGTTATTTTCCTTATGGCAGGCAAAATGGTACACAGTCTAGCAAGAGCAAAGGAAAGAACAACTAATTTGAGTATAATGTTCTCATATATAATTTGTAGTTCTAATGTAGTTATTTAATATTCCTGGTTTTGTGATTGGACAATGCTGTAATTTTCACGGTATCAATTCCACAGTTGAAATATCATGAGATATTTTTAGAATTTTAGCCGATTACCACTTACGTCATCTTGTCAATAATGTGGCAATACACATGATTACATTAGAATTTATATAACTGTATTGTATTTGAAAATTTCATTGCATCAATTGTCAATTCAATAGTGTAATTTTCACGGTATCAATTCCACGTTTGAAATCACAGGAGATATTTTTAGAATTTTAGATGATTACTGATTACGTCATTTTGTCAATAATGTGGCAATACACATCTATAGGGAGTCCAACGTCATTATGTGAATCGTTGGAAACGTCGTCGTTGTGGTGACGATAGTCAATGTTTGTGTATTTATTACATTAAAGAAAAAATATTTTTATCAATAAAATTATATTCAAATGAGTCTGATTCCACCCATATATTCAGATTTCTAATGATTGCGTATGTCGGAAAATATTGACGATTAAAGAATGTGCACCGCGTCATCTATACACATGATTACATTAGAATGGAGATAATTGTATTGTATTTGAAAATTTCACGACATCAAATGTTGATTTAATGGTCGCAAATATCCGTTTTCTGGTTCCGTTAACGCGTCGCCAGTAAACTCAATTTGCGACCATCAAATCTCCAACTGATGCAGTGAAATTTTCAAATACAATACAGATATCTCCTAAATATTTGAACATGGTAAAAATCACAGGATAATTTCATAGTAAATAGAAAAGTCACAAGTTGTTATAATATTAAAATTTTGAAAAGATAATGGGAAAAAAATGTGTTATTTTCATTGAACTGTGCATGAAAGGAGATGCTTTCGTCTGCCTTAAAGGGACATAACTCCTGTAAAACATATATTTTTAGAATGAAGGTCAGAAACGTGCAAATGGTCTATTAACCAAATACAGACCTGAAGATGGTACAATGTACCAGTATATTGTTAAAACCATCATATACTACATGTGAAACCATAAAGGCCAAAGAACAAAAATACAAGTGTTTCCACTAACATTCTTGAAAAAAATAAGGTACATGTACAAATGTAGGTTGATATGCTGCTAATGCAAAGCTATATATTTTTTTAATTTTCCAAATGTTTTTAGTGCCATTTTTGGACAACCGTTCAAGTCAAATTCTTGTCCAATATATATGGACAAGGAACGGTTGTTGTCCAAAAATGGCACTAAAAACATTAGGAACTAAAAATTGGGGTCAGTAGGGTTAAACTACACCATGGTCATATAGCTTACTGGTACAAGTTAAAAATTAGGGTCAGTAGGGTTAGCAGAAACACATGTATGTTTGGGGCCTAACTACACCATAGTCATATAGCATGTTACTTATTATTTAAATGTAATTTTGGGTTTGAAAATTATCTTAGTATTGTAAGAAGTTTTGAACACAGGAAAAATGTTACCAAACTAAGAATATCAGCTCATAAGCTGCAAATTGAGGTGGGCAGATACCAGGGCACCCTCCCACAGAATCGTGTCTGTCACAGGTGTAACACAGGGGAAATTGATGATGAAATTCATTATCTTTTTAAATGTGTAAAATTTACCCAAGAAAGAGCAGAACTTAATGATCAGATTACATTGATCTGTCAAAACATTAATAATTTAGATGATAACAATAGATTGCTATGGATATTGAATAATGAAAATTATATAATACTTAACGCTCTTTGTCAGTATATGATTAAGACTGGGTTCAAATAATATTTTTTTTTTTTCCTCTATAATATAAAAATTCAGACTTATTGGATGATTTGCTGTAGGCATAGGAAAAAAATTTTTTGTGGCACCGTCCCCTGATGTCTATTGCAAATCTTCCAAATAAACTGAGTGTCTATTCTGCACCAAGCACAAGTTGGAATAAATCTCCATTTGGTACCATCCCTTGGTGCTTTCTGCAGATGTGACACTTGTATACTTTTATTATTTATTATTATTTTAATGACTCATTATGAGTATATATACTATATACTCAAACTGAATTATAAAACACTTGTTTACACTTATTATTTATAATTATTATATATATATGTATGTATATATAACTATATATACTATACTCAAACTGAATATAAAATTCTAAGACAATCTTGCTTGAATTACTTCCCTTTGTTTTAATCTGTGACAGACATGGTTGATGGTAATAAAATAATTATTATATTTAATTTACTTTATTTATTGTGTAAGTGCTAATTATAAATGTTGTATCATGCCCTCCAGGGGCCCTGATTTGGAAAATAAAGTAGCTTGTATCTTGTATCTTGTATAGCTTACTGGTACAAGTGTGCAGATATGACAAGGATTCTGCATTTAAATAAAAAATAAAAATGAAATAATCAACATGAAAACGTTAAAATTAGACTTTATAAATGCGAGGTCATATATTATAGGACTAGACAAGGATGTGAATGTTCACATCTAGATTAGAATATGACATTATGGTTCAAAAATATTTTACCTGCTGTATTTCATGTGCATTCGAAGACCTGCATGTTGAATTCAATATGTAATTTTATTGTAATCCTCGTTTTTTTTTATGTTTTAATTTGTTAAACAATAAACATCCTTCTTTTTGTTGACGTTGTTGATGTTTTCATAGAAAAGGAACGAGAGATCGGAACGTGCTTACGTCATTTTCTTTGCCTTTTACGTGGTAGTTAAACCTATTTGTTTGAAATCAGTTTGAGAATAAACAAATATATCTTTCAAACTTAATCATATTTTGTATTTGTGTATTTTTATTATGTTTTAATCAAAGTATTGACCGTTCATAATTGTGTCCAGTAAATTCATTATTGGTATGTGAAACATGGCTCTATTTGTCCGATGTCCAGTCTGACTTAAGATACACTCATCATACAGTAATAAGCCTTATTATAAGGTTTATTTATTTTATTGTTATTTATGGATACCTTTTTACATAACATCAGCATATATCTGTAATACAAGCCGTCGTTAAGATAATTACAAAATACTTTCTTGGTTGTTGATGCAACACAGTCCAGGAATATTGTTCTTATTTGCGTCCTTGGCTTTGCCGTTGGGGCCAAAACGGCAAGCCAAAAGTAAAGAAATAGGCCTAGTCCTTTTTAAACATGTTTTCTAGATAAATTAAATGCCACTGGTTTTAGACGAGATTAAAATATGACAAGCCAACGACAGATGAATAACAAAAGCTCGCTTGGTATGTGGCTAAAATAAACTAATAGATAGTTCTCATTTCCTGTCCTTACCTAGATTTCTCCAGAATATGATGTAAATTTCGTTGCCGTCTGCAAAAAAACACCAAAACAAACCGCACTGAATTGTGGGATATGTATATTAACTCGATTACCTCCCTTTTTTCCACAAAACTTTTTTAGGGATTGATCATTGATTGATTGTTGTTTAAAGTAAAATTATATGAGCTATATTGAAGACGAAAATAAATTTAGAAGTAATACATGGACATATATAGGTACTGGAATTGAGGTTCCATATATACTTATACTTTTCTGGGCAATATTATTGACAGAAAGGGAAGATTTAAGAGATCCACGCAAGAACTTTCAAAAAAGGGATTAAAGACCTTTTTCTCCCTTAAAAAATACATGTCAAATTTCCAGAATGTCCCTGTTGATCTATCATGTAAATTATTTGATTCCTTAATAAGACCAATAACACTTTATAATAGTGAAATTTGGTTTATGGAAGAATATTTCTCCGAGTTTTTAAGGCCAAGAACAGAGCTAGGATCCATGGAACTAGCTGTGATATTTTATCATTGATAGACGGATTTAGCATGGAGAAGGTTCATCATCAATTTTGTAAATCAGTTTTAGGAATAAAGAAAACTTCCAGCAACATCGCTGCAAAATCAGAGCTAGGTCGATTGCCACTTGACACGTTTATGATAAACAGCTGCGCCAAGAGCGCATGATACGCCCGTCGTCGACATTCATACAATATTTGCAAAGACTTTCTTTCCCATAACTCTTGAATGAAAAATCTAAATTTCACCAAAAAGTATACAGACCATAAGACTATCATTTCCAATAACTGTGCAAAGCTTGAAGTGAATTGGCCAAGGGGTTCTCAATTTACAGCGCGACATACGAAAAATCGCCTACAATTTGATGAATAAAGTTTATCCCATAACTCTGGAATGAAAAATTGAAATTTCACCAAAAAGTATACAGACCGTGAGGCTATCCATTCCAATAACTGTGCGAAGTTTGAAGTGAACTGGCGAAGGGGTTCTCAATTTACAGTGCGACATACGAAAAATCGCCTACAATTTGATGAATAAAGTCCCATAACTCTGGAATGAAAATTCGAAAATTCACCATAAAGTATACAGACCGTAACACCATCAATTCCAATAACTCTGCTAAATGTGAAGTGAATTGGTCAAGGGGTTCTTAAGTTAGAGCGCGACATGTGAAACGGACGGACGGACAGACGGACGGACAGTCGGACATTGGTATACCATAATACGTCCCGTCTTAAAGACGGGCGTATAAAAACTCAAGTTATATTGTATTTTAGCCGAATTAACTGTAAAGAAATAAATCTCCTCGTTCAAGAGGCTTTTAAATTAAATAAAACTTTGTCCCAAGATGGCATATACGTGTACACATGGTATACTTTTGCCAGGGAAATATTGGCGGAATTTGATATAAATGAGGAAGATCTTTTTGTTTTAGATAAATCTTTTAAACTTATTAAAAACCCTATTAAGAATTCAACTAAACGTGTTGTTAAAGAAAAATATGAACAAATTATACTTGAAAAACTTTAGATGAAAATTCAAAGCTTTTTCTTTACAATAAACTTAAAAATGAAATTAAGCTAGAGGATTACTTGTACACACTGACAAATTTTAATAGTCGTAAAATCTTAACTAAGTTCCGTATAAGCGACCACAAGTTAGAAATAGAAATTGGTCGTTATAAGAAAGTTCCAAGAGAACAAAGAATTTGTAAAGCTTGCAAAGTATTGGATGATGAGAAACATCTGTTCCTGCATTGTCATATTAATTATAATATTCGAAACAGTCTGATACAAGAAATTGAAATCTATTATCCTGATTTCAATAAGCTTGACTCAATCGCTAAACTTAAAATTATTTTAAATCCCAGTCAAGATATCTTGTCCAACGTTGTCGACTATATAAAGCAATCTATGGAGTTGCGAAAATAGGGTCCACATTGGTCAGTTATCTGTATATCTTGTTAACATGTTATATAAATTTAAACTTGATTTGAATTCTTACTGTATGTTGTATGTCATTATTTGTTGTAATTTGCACAGCCCTTCAGGGTTTCTTGTTTTGCAATAAAGTTATTATACAAATGTACAAAAAATGTAGTAAGCAATGCACATCATATATAGGAAGAAGAAAAGGGGTAATCAGAATCCGTATATCGAAGAAGACCAGACAACACAATGGCGAAAAGAATAAAACTATAAAAGGACAAAGAGACTACATTGAAACTCAGAATGTGTTTTCTTTTTCCCAATCTGAAATTACCCCCTGTATCCCATGTACAGTTGATCTAATTTTTTTTTAAGTAAGCTAGAAAAAAACTTAGAACTGCTACTCTTTTATCTTTGAAGTGTAAATTTTAATATGAATGAAATTCCTCACTGCAACTAAAATATGACTGGCCAAAATGTCATCTTAATTCATGATTATCATTAAACAATACGAAATATAGTAGACCTGAAAAATAGATACATGTATATGGAAAAAAAAGATAATTACATCTTGTCATTCTTATTATAGAGTGATTTATGGTGTGAACATATAAGTTAGTGTGCGAATGTTGTTTAACGCCAAATGAGCACATTTATCTATGACATGGGGAAAGCATGCTACAGTCAATGAAATGGTGATGATGTCCGCCTTATAATAGACCAAAACGCTTTAAAATTGAAATCTTTACAGTGCTAGTTGACTGAAACATCAACCCGCGGGTAGATATGTCACTCCATTCGGACCATTGAAACAACAACCCGCGGGTAGATATGTCACTCCATTCGGACCACTGAAACAACAACCCGCGGGTAGATATGTCGCTCCATTCGGACACATTATCCTGATTCCGAGCCGACCAAGTGTTTGCTCTTACTTCTTTAAGCTGCGTGCTTAGCGGAGAAGCAACACATACCAATTTTATAGTCTCTGGTTTGAGGCGACCGGGACCCGAACCCACGATCTACAGTACTCGAGGCGAGCAATCTATACATTATAACACTGATGCGGTGCTGAATAAATAAAATATCGAATGAACGTAATAAGGTGTTGATCGCAAAGTCACCGTGAAATTTGAATTTACTGTTTCTCCGCCAAACATGTTGCTGAATAATTTATTACTCCGTTAAACATAAAATGAACTACCAGCCAGCCTATCAACAAACATCTCAAATTGGAACAATTCTTCCTTTCTGATCACACCCACACTGTAGTATGGAAAACAGCTCTTCCTACACAACATGATCTGGTGTTCCCCGGGGGATTGTTGTAAACCCAATATTAATCCCTATATACATAAGCGAATGAATAAAACACAGCAACATTATATATATATATATATATATATATACGTCTGAAAATTAAACCAAACAGTGTTAGAATTAGATTTTAGAGCTGTCAAATTTTTGTTCTTCCCTCGACGGGATTTGAACCCACACCATTATTACACTGCAGCACCATTCGCTTAGCCTTACGTCCAGCGCCCTAGACCACTCGACTACATCCACTCCCTATATACATAATATACTTTCCTGGAGATACCATTACTTAAGGGAAATAAGACATAAATCTGACTGTTGAAAGGGTCGTCGTGGTCGTGATCGTATGATAGTTGGATTTTCAACTAGCTGTGCAATCAGTGCCTGTCACCACTAATGTTATGAGCTCAAACCCCGTTCATACTCGATACAACATCATATGATAAGTTTGTCAGTGACTTGCGACAGGTTTTCCCCGGGTACTGCGGTTTCCTTTAGGGCACCAATAAAAACGACAGTCACAATATAACTGAAATATTGTTGAAAGTGGCGTTAAACCCCATAAATCAACCAGAACCAACCAACCAAGAAAGACCAGCAAAATGAGAACAAGGCTGATTTATAAAATTTACTCAAATAAATGCCAAGTTGTAAAATTCATACACGAGCGAAACCCAGGCAACTTGATTGAAACTTACATGGTAACATAAGTATGATCTTAGGCCTTAGCATCACACTCCAATCAGATATAAAATGGACAAACCTCGACCAACAGAAATAATCGAAAGCAAACCAGCCTCTCCTTCCTACGCAAGAAACTGAGAGTAAATTGAAGGGGAATAAAAGTAAGATGATATCAAGTACACGTGAGACAGTAGTTACGGACCATTTATTTTGAAGCGGAGTGGGGGATATGTTTTTCCACCCGAGCCAGGTTTTTTTTTCTTGACGCAAATGACACAAAGCAAACAATCTCAGCCACACACATACCGTCACCCATCCTTCGAAAAGATTCTCTAACAAACATTTCTTCTTCTGCAGAACTATACCCGCATGTAATACACTAACCACACACATCTAAAATAAAAAAATATATACGAAAGTGATAAATGTAACAATTTCTATTTATTTAAGGCATGTCAACGAATGCCGGTTGACGACAAGTGTTTGTTGTGCGGTTGCTGTTACAAGAAGATGAAATAACAAAAACACTCATAACTTTGTTTCTATAGCGAAGGTAAAACAGTAAATATACTTGTATACTTCTTATCTTCGTTTCAAAGGATTAGGTACTTTATTGTTCAGACGGGAGATTTATAATCTATTTCAATTTTTTTCAAATTATTAATTCACTTCTTATAAATTGTAATAAACATTATGATCCAACTGTGACCAGCAGTAAATAGATTCCAATTTCTCACTGGCTGACATTTATCTTCGAGACATTTTGTAGTATTATATATTGTAATTCTGAATGTCCCACAACGACTTAATGTTTAAGCTCTAATTAATTCTAAAATAACAAACCTAAATCAGCGTCAAATGAATTTATTCAAATTTAAACTCAGAAAAATTAAATACTATTGGCTAATAAGTGACAAAACTTAGTGTATCATCTACACAAATATTGTGCCATATCATTACAATACAAAAAAGATTTAAAGATTGAAACTGATCGGATTAGGAGGCGGATCCCTTGTAATCTGCCCTCGCACTCGACTCGGCAGGGATCCGCGGTTCAAACTAAATACCGCTCATTAGTACAACACAAAGATTACAATGCCTCACTCGTTTACAACAATCAAAACTTAGCGGATAATGTTAACTTGTAACATGTATAATCGTTAAAATATAATTAGGATCTTATAAACATTGAGATTAGTCATAACCGAACATCGCAGAATGGACAGAGCGAAATTCGAACTGAAAAAAGAAAATGTGTAAATTTAGTGGATAGCATCTGTAAAATTTCTCGATTTTTTATTTACTGGATTTGCATACATGAGATAAAATTAATTTACAAATTTCTATATTGTAAAAAAAAAAATATTAAAAAAAAATCTTTGACATTTTTTCGGTTTTCAGAACTTTGATGATGTGTGAAAACGAAATTTCAATAGGCAAAGCCGAATTAAAACGACAACGTCCAACTAGTTTGAATTTGACGTCGACGTGTTCCGTACCTACATGTTCCGACGACGAAGAAATTGATGTTGTCGACGACTCTGACTCCGACGACAATACACCAGGTATGCTTAACTTACAAGCTAAAAAAAAATTCGTAAAAATAATGGAATTATTATATTTATATATTTTTGCTTTTAACTTGCAAAATTATTAAAACAAGTAAATAAATATACTTTATTTAATATTTAAGAAATTTCTGTTTTAAAAATATCAAACTTGAGATTTTGCTGAAAAAAAAATTAAAAAAATATTATTGTGTATATATTTTATATTGCTTTATATATACTTTTTACATTAGGTTCAACATTTTAAATCTTACGAAAAAAACACTTTTTTGTTTATTTTCAAACGAATTAAATTGTTTAGTCAATCAATTCGTATGTAAGATTTCAGAAGAAAATGTGCTTAAAACGTATCTGAATCTTTAAAAATGTATTAGTTTCGAATAAAAATGTGTCTTTTTTTCATCTTATTAGAAATTATATACTAAGTACTGAATATAGCAAAAAATGTATGTTTTACAAGAATTTCGGGAATCATTGATATTTCATCTTTTTATGTAAAAAATATTTGTATTAAATTCCCATTCTACGTTATGGTTGGCTTATAATTAAGATACTTCATTTCTGCTATTTTTAAAATGTGTCCATTTTCCCCATATCTATTATCACCTATCATCAGATTAATATTATAGCATAAAAGAGCGACAAAATATTTTTCTAGAGACCAAGCCTTTGTATTCTTGAAATGACATAAAAAAAACTTATAAATTTTCATATAATAAAAACCTCTAATAGCCAATTCATAGAAATAGGGAAGATATTTGTTGTAAAAAAATATAGATATACGTATTTATGCATCGATATTTTGTTTTGTTTTTGTGTGACTCTATAGCTACCAAAAACTGCCGCTACCCAAAAATGTTTACCAGAGATCCCAAAGAATATTTTTTACATTAAAGTAAGCTTTTTTATTCAAAAAAGTAAATTCCCTACCCATACAGCAACTTCAAAAATTTTAATCGAACTACAATATTATTAGAATTAGAGCTTCTCACATGCTCCCCATTTTCTTTGATGCTGTGACAAAGAAAAAAAGGGGGGTTGGGCAAGTGAGGAGATCTAATTTTAATTTATGGATGTTATTCAAATATTTCTATTTCTATATAGTGTTTATTACTCATCAATTATACAAATTGTACATTGATACAATGTTTTTAAATTTGTCTAACAATTCACTCTTTAACACATTTTAATTTCTTTTTCATTGCAAATTTGTTCTTTTTATTTAAAAGAAATATCACTTTTATCATATTATGCCTCTTCAGGTTCCCCTGGTTTTGATTATGGAAACGACAGTGTTTCGTCACCAAAGAAGCAGCGAAGAAACAGAACTACATTTACCGCGGAACAACTAAGGGAACTGGAAGCCATCTTCCAACATACCCACTACCCTGACTGTACTCTGAGGGAACAGATAGCTGATAAAGTAGATCTGACTGAAGCTAGAGTACAGGTATGTTGAAATGTTTGTTATTTCGTCTGTACTTATAAAATAAAGTATATTAAGGACCCCAGCTCGCTTTGACACCGCCACATTTTTGTGTCTGTCCCAAGCCAGGAATTGGATTTGCAACATGACATATGTCGTGGTTTTCTATGACTTGAGGTAAGAGGTGACTGTTCGTTTTGTTGATATTTGTGTATTGTTTTCTATGATTTGAGGTAAGAGGTGACTGTTCGTTTTGTTGATATTTGTGTATTGTTTTCTATGATTTGAGGTAAGAGGTGACTGTTCGTTTTGTTGATATTTGTGTATTGTTTTCTATGACTTGAGGTAAGAGGTGACTGTTCGTTTTGTTGATATTTGTGTATTGTTTTCTATGATTTGAGGTAAGAGGTGACTGTTCGTTTTGTTGATATTTGTGTATTGTTTTCTATGATTTGAGGTAAGAGGTGACTATTCGTTTTGTTGATATTTGTGTATTGTTTTCTATGACTTGAGGTAAGAGATGACTGTTCGTTTTGTTGATATTTGTGTATTGTTTTCTATGACTTGCGGTAAGAGGTAACTGTTCGTTTTGTTGATATTTGTGTATTGTTTTCTATGATTTGAGGAAAGTGGTGACTGTTCGTTTTGTTGATATTTGTGTATTGTTTTCTATGATTTGAGGTAAGAGGTGACTGTTCGTTTTGTTGATATTTGTGTATTGTTTTCTATGATTTGAGGTAAGAGGTGACTGTTCGTTTTGTTGATATTTGTGTATTGTTTTCTATGATTTGAGGTAAGAGGTGACTGTTCGTTTTGTTGATATTTGTGTATTGTTTTCTATGACTTGAGGTAAGAGGTGACTGTTCGTTTTGTTGATATTTGTGTATTGTTTTCTATGATTTGAGGTAAGAGGTGACTGTTCGTTTTGTTGATATTTGTGTATATTGTTTTCTATAATTTGAGGTAAGAGGTGACTGTTCGCTTTGTTGATATTTGTGTATTGTTTTCTATGATTTGAGGTAAGAGGTGACTGTTCGCTTTGTTGATATTTGTGTATATTGTTTTCTATGATTTGAGGTAAGAGGTGACTGTTCGTTTTGTTGATATTTGTGTATTGTTTTCTATGATTTTAGGTAAGAGGTGACTGTTCGTTTTGTTGATATTTGTGTATTGTTTTCTATGATTTGAGGAAAGTGGTGACTGTTCGTTTTGTTGATATTTGTGTATTGTTTTCTATGATTTGAGGTAAGAGGTGACTGTTCGTTTTGTTGATATTTGTGTATTGTTTTCTATGATTTGAGGTAAGAGGTGACTGTTCGTTTTGTTGATATTTGTGTATTGTTTTCTATGATTTGAGGAAAGTGGTGACTGTTCGTTTTGTTGATATTTGTGTATTGTTTTCTATGATTTGAGGTAAGAGGTGACTGTTCGCTTTGTTGATATTTGTGTATTGTTTTCTATGATTTGAGGTAAGAGGTGACTGTTCGTTTTGTTGATATTTGTGTATTGTTTTCTATGATTTGAGGTAAGAGGTGACTATTCGTTTTGTTGATATTTGTGTATTGTTTTCTATGACTTGAGGTAAGAGGTGACTGTTCGTTTTGTTGATATTTGTGTATTGTTTTCTATGACTTGCGGTAAGAGGTAACTGTTCGTTTTGTTGATATTTGTGTATTGTTTTCTATGATTTGAGGTAAGAGGTGACTGTTCGTTTTGTTGATATTTGTGTATTGTTTTCTATGATTTGAGGTAAGAGGTGACTGTTCGTTTTGTTGATATTTGTGTATTGTTTTCTATGATTTGAGGTAAGAGGTGACTGTTCGTTTTGTTGATATTTGTGTATTGTTTTCTATGATTTGAGGTAAGAGGTGACTGTTCGTTTTGTTGATATTTGTGTATTGTTTTCTATGAGTTGAGGTAAGAGGTAACTGTTCGTTTTGTTGATATTTGTGTATTGTTTTCTATGATTTGAGGTAAGAGGTGACTGTTCGTTTTGTTGATATTTGTGTATTGTTTTCTATGATTTGAGGTAAGAGGTGACTGTTCGTTTTGTTGATATTTGTGTATTGTTTTCTATGATTTGAGGTAAGAGGTGACTGTTCGTTTTGTTGATATTTGTGTATTGTTTTCTATGAGTTGAGGTAAGAGGTGACTGTTCGTTTTGTTGATATTTGTGTATTGTTTTCTATGATTTGAGGTAAGAGGTGACTGTTCGTTTTGTTGATATTTGTGTATTGTTTTCTATGACTTGAGGTAAGAGGTGACTGTTCGTTTTGTTGATATTTGTGTATTGTTTTCTATGATTTGAGGTAAGAGGTGACTGTTCGTTTTGTTGATATTTGTGTATATTGTTTTCTATAATTTTAGGTAAGAGGTGACTGTTCGTTTTGTTGATATTTGTGTATTGTTTTCTATGATTTGAGGTAAGAGATGACTGTTCGTTTTGTTGATATTTGTGTATTGTTTTCTATGACTTGAGGTAAGAGGTGACTGTTCGTTTTGTTGATATTTGTGTATTGTTATCTATGACTTGAGGTAAGAGGTGACTGTTCATTTTGTTGATATTTGTGTATTGTTTTCTATGATTTGAGGTAAGAGGTGACTGTTCGTTGTGTTGATATTTGTGTATTGTTTTCTATGATTTGAGGTAAGAGGTGACTGTTCGCTTTGTTGATATTTGTGTATTGTTTTCTATGATTTGAGGTAAGAGGTGACTGTTCGTTTTGTTGATATTTGTGTATTGTTTTCTATGATTTGAGGTAAGAGGTGACTGTTCGCTTTGTTGATATTTGTGTATTGTTTTCTATGATTTGAGGTAAGAGGTGACTGTTCGTTTTGTTGATATTTGTGTATATTGTTTTCTATGATTTGAGGTAAGAGGTGACTGTTCGTTTTGTTGATATTTGTGTATTGTTTTCTATGATTTGAGGCAAGAGGTGACTGTTCGTTTTGTTGATATTTGTGTATTGTTTTCTATGATTTGAGGTAAGAGGTGACTGTTCGTTTTGTTGATATTTGTGTATTGTTTTCTATGATTTGAGGTAAGAGGTGACTGTTCGTTTTGTTGATATTTGTGTATTGTTTTCTATGATTTGAGGTAAGAGGTGACTGTTCGTTTTGTTGATATTTGTGTATTGTTTTCTATGATTTGAGGTAAGAGGTGACTGTTCGTTTTGTTGATATTTGTGTATTGTTTTCTATGATTTGAGATAAGAAGTGACTGTTCGCTTTGTTGATATTTGTGTATTGTTTTCTATGATTTGAGGTAAGAGGTGACTGTTCGCTTTGTTGATATTTGTGTATTGTTTTCTATGATTTGAGGTAAGAGGTGACTGTTCGCTTTGTTGATATTTGTGTATTGTTTTCTATGATTTGAGGTAAGAGGTGACTGTTCGTTTTGTTGATATTTGTGTATTGTTTTCTATGATTTGAGGTAAGAGGTGACTGTTCGTTTTGTTGATATTTGTGTATTTGTTGTCCATTGATGTTTACACTTTCCTCTTATAATTAATTTTGCTTACGTGATTATATTTCCCAAATTACAAGGCCCATAAAGGACATATAAATCAGATACAATAATGAGATAAAACACAATAAACAATGCAACTCTAGAGAGAGAAAAAATAGTAATGAGTCACAGTCAGAATCAGACCCATTATTCGGTATTCAATAAAGTTACAGTGTAATACATGTTATATGCACTGAATGTATAATATCTATATTCCTGACCTTTTAATATCAACAAAGCAACTACCTATAAACGAACCTAATTTTCCCATAAAAGAACAGTTTTCTTATGTCAAGAGCCATATAAATACTGACAGAGGCCTAAGTACCAAGGTGAATATGTTTACTGTCCGACTATATTCCGGTAAAACTGAAAACGAATAAAGCATGTTGTTAACTGAAGTCTAGTTTAATGTACAACAATATATGATCACTACTCTGACGGGGTGTTACCCAATTATTCCATCACCCAATTGATCCGTTAGTCCAATGTTTCGACACCCCAATGTTCCGACATCCCAAAGTTCCGACATTCATTCGTCTTCAAACGACTACTTAACCTAGAGATGAGTTGATTGATTGCCTTTAACATCCAGCGAGAACTAGCAGCTGTACTCGGGACGATAACATAAGATAACAAACAAACATGAAGCAATCAGAGGATATGGGTGAATAAATTAGCCAGCAATATTAGAATGCTGCTAGAAAGGGAAAATGAATTGGGATTGGGGTAAATGATTTGGGATGGGGAAAATAATTTGGATTGGGGAAAATGAATTGAGATTGGAGAAAATGAATTGGGATTGGGCAAAATGAATTGGGATTGGGTAAAATGAATTGGGATTGGGTAAGATGAATTGGGATTGGAGAAAATTACTTGGGATTGGGGAAAATGAATTGGGGTTGGGGAAAATGAATTGGGATTGGGGAAAATGAATTGGGATTGGGGAAAATGAATTGGGATTGGGTAAAATGAATTGGGATTGGGTAAAATGATTCCGGCCACTTACGATCTGCTCGATGTTTTTCATTCAACGTGACAGCATCATAGCATTTCCTTCAACAAAGCACTTATGAAATGTAATTTATATTAGCAGAAATGAATTATATTTAATTATGACATTTTCTTTGGAATAAATGAATTTAACAAACGCATCTGGTTTAAACGTCCTAGAAATTGTACATGAACGGACTAATATTTCCATTTAGTCACGAACAACCGCAGGAATTTAGGTTCGGTTCTACTGGCAAGTCTTTAAAGCTTGGTTGATTACTCGACTATTAATCTGCCGCAACATTTTTTTTCCCAAATGTAGATCGACAAAGCAAATTAATTTTGTAAAGATAAATTGTCGACATAACTGCAATCCACGGCGTTCCTAAAAAAACATCAAAGGGGTTAACGAATAAGATACCTAATTGAATTAGTCATTTATTAATCATCTCACCAAGAAGGGAGGTTTTGGCCCATAAAGCGAGACTAATCCCGCCACTCTTTATTGAAATGCCTGTACCAAGCCAGGAAAGTGAATGGTCATGTACATTGTGTTTGAATATTTTTGCCTCTTTCTACGATTTTGATATTTGATTTTGGAATTGTTCCGACAATGTGGTATTTTTTGTTTTTCATTTTATTAGTAAGAGGCATGTTTTCCTATCTACATGTATATACAGAGGCGGATCCAGGAGGGGGCGCACCCGGCGCGCCCCCCCCCCCCCCCTAAAATTGGAAAAAATATGATTTTTTGGCGTAAAATCATGTTTTTTCACTGGCACGAAATACCCCAAAAATGTTCGCGCCTCCCTCCGCAAGGCGCAATTTTTTTAAGTGCGCCCCCCTCCCCTAACTTGAAATCCTGGATCCGCCCCTGATATATACAATTCTGACTTTCCATTCAGATTTGATTTGATTTGATTTTTGGTGTTTTAACGCCACTTTCAGCAAAATTTCAGCTATATCATGGCAACCAGTTTTAGTGGTGGAAGAAGCCGGAGTGCCCGGAGAGAACCACCGACCACGGGGAAGCAACTGGTAAACTTTATCACTTGCGGCTGCGAGTCGAGTTCACCCTTTTTTGTAATTTACAAAGCCGTGCACGAACCCACGCCGTATTGGTGATAGGCTTGCGTGAGTTGTTATGTAATCCAACTACCTAACTCATTGAGCCACCCGGCCCTCACTTTCCATTCAGAAGCTGTCCTCAATTAACTTGTTGGTATGTTATATGGTCGGTTGAAATGTTGCAACTTAAAGTACAACTAGTGACTCTTTTATCATGCAGTACTTTATTGTGCATTTCCAATTTGTTTCTCCATTTTTTTGTGAATGGTTCGTCTGAACTTAATATAACTACATTTATGATTGACATTCTGGTGTTTATTTCAACAATCTTTTTTGTGTGCAAAACCATGGTTCTGAATACAATGAAACCTGCCTAAACCGAACCCCCTCGGAGTCAACTATTGTGTTCGGAATAACAGGTGTCGGTTTATATTGGTTAAATTAACAATTATTTCCTACATTTGGACTTTACTTAATGTTCGGTTTAAACAAGGATTGTTGTTTATTAGTGAGTCGGTATAGACAGACTTCACTGTATAAAAACAAGAAAATTTGGATGTTACACAATAATAGCTTTCATCATATCTTTCACGTTATTACTCGGTCATTTTCGTTTCCCATATGGTAATTAGATGAGTAGAGAGAATGGTCGAGTGGTTACGAATGCTACTTAATGCTTTGCACAAATAAACAAGAGAGATTATCTTGCCTTCTACATATCTCCTTTATCAGAGAGTCGACAGCATTGAGAATATACTTCATGTTTTGGTTTTTGTTAATAATCATAAATTACATATAGATACATCATGCAAATAAAGCTTAAAAGGTTATGATCAATAATTCCACCTATGACAACAAAATGAACAATCTCCACAACTCGTCAAGCAAACAAAAAACTACCACATATGATGTTGGAAATTCGGGTCCTGACTTGGGACATGCACAAAAATGTGGCAGGGTTAAACCAGGTAGTGAGATCTCAACCCTCCCCTCTGGATAATTGGATCTCCATCCGCAATACATACATACATTTTATATATAAGCAAACGATTGAAAAACCTGCACATATCCTTTACTACTCTAAAAGATCATATGTTTTTATATTATGTATCATTTACAGTATAAATCGTTAATAAATAAATTAAAATAATTAAGAATATACATATACCCATATGTACATCAGAACAAACGATTTATTTGCTTTACTTCTTTTTATGTAAGGTATTTTGCCAATATATATTTTTTTCCCATATATCATGAAAAAAAAGGCAAATTAATTTAAATGTCACCATGTCCTCCGTCGTCCTACAGGAGATTTAGCTGAAGCAGGTGACCACTGTATCATAACAAATAATTCTATGGCCTTTTTCGGACAAACGCCGGTCCAATTATAGCTAATTATTTTGTAAATCAACTAATAGCCTCTAATTGTGAGGACATTTGTCGGTATTAACATCTGTATTTAGTTGAAGAAAATACAAGAAGACAAATTTCTTCTGTTTAATTGGATAAATGAGCTTGATTTAACGACATGCGAAGTGATATTCTGCTTTGGGCATCAATTGGTTATTTGATGAATTTATATGAACACAAGTGTCCAATATACTTAAAACATGAAGAGATAAAATTATAATACCTCCGTATAAAAATAATGCGCTATAATTTCGTATAATTCGCCAAGAAAGCACTTTTAATTATTTTTAAATTATTTTTGTTTTTGTAATTTATATCGTATTATTCTTAATAAATCAGGGGTTGTGGGGTCTATGTTTGTCCGCTCTACGACTCAGATTTGTTTTTCATACTAAGCAAAAATAAGATTTTTTATTATCTGGACATGGAAAATCAGTAATTTTTCTTCAACGTTTGCCTAAAATTTCTTGTGGAGAACATCTCCAAAAAAAAAAACTCCAAAAAACAACTCGGGGAGCATAATCGACGCTTCTACCCGCCCAATCTCTCCAAAATAAGTGACTTCCGGATGATATCGCGAGTTACGTTTAAAGTATTAGCAATTATATGTGTGTACAAATGCAATATAACTACTTATGATAACAAAATACAGGTCAAGCTTTATTGTGACCATGATTTTTACCGTTCTGGAGTTATGCCCCTTAAAATGTATAAAATGTCGAAAATATTTGTTTCAACTTCAATTTTAATAAATCATTATTTTTTTTAATGTGGTAACAAATCAAATTACGGGCATTGAGAAGTTCGATGTTGACAATTAGTCTTATTACCGTGTTGTGGAGTTAAGTTCTTTGAAAATTTGCAAAATGTTAAAAAATATTGGTTTCCAAATTTAACTTCAAATTTATTTTACGCAAATCATAATGCTTTTAAGTGATTACTACCAGTAATGACAATCAAAAACAAAAGTATGCAATTTGATGACGATGTTTTTTTCCCTCAGTTATTGTGTAACTCATTTTGAAAATGTGAAAAATCCTTTAAAATGGTTTGCAGAAGGTTTTATTTGACACAAATAATGTTTATTTTATGTGCTTAATAAATTAAATGACAGCAAAATACATTTGTACATATAAACTTTTATTATGACGGTTATTTTAATATGAGTTATGCCCCTACAATGTGAAAAATGTCAAAAAAGTGTTTCCAAACAATAGCTTTTGATTCCTGTGATTCAATTTTTCATGATTTTGTATGTTTATTCATTTTACAATGAAATACAGATTGTGTACCATTACAGATTGATGCCCCTTGAAAATATCAGTAAATGTGGCACACTTTTATATAGAAACATGTCAAATGTATCTCCTTGAATTCACGTTTATGTCATTTTGAAGTAATTTAATAATTCAGTGGAAACATTTCAAGCTTTCTGCATTTCTAGGTAAACTGATTGATTTGATTGATTGATTTTTGGTGTTTAGCGCCATTTTCAGCAATATTTCAGCTATATCATGGCGACCAGTTTTAGTGGTGGAAGAAGCCGGAGAGAACCACCGACCATGGGAAAGCAATTGGTTAGCTTTATCACTTGCGGCTGCGAGTTGAGTGTACCCTTTTTGTAATTTACAAAGCCGGGCGCCAACCCACGCCGTATTGGTGATAGGCTTGTATGAGCTGTTAGATAATCCAACTACCTAACTCATTGAGCCACCGGCCGGGTCCTCTTGGTAAACTGAATATGCGACAGTATAACCAATGATTGACGTCGACAAAGCTTAAAGTACAATATGGTTATATCTTACTATATAACAATTAATTAAAATTGAACAAGATTAGTTGTTTCCCTCCCCTTTTATCTTTTGAATGCAAAGGAGGTATCGACCGACATCACGACACGGAATATTTCTAAGACTGAGTGCGACTCACCCATGCGCAGGGATCCCGGATGTTACGACGATTATTTATTTAGTTAGCAAAGTACTCGATAACTTTTAAATTTGGACTTTAATCACGTCAGTTTTCTTTAGTTCTCTAGATGCATATTATTTTTTGTAATTCATGCTTATATTTAACTGATATTTTTTAGTTTTGTTACCAATGACTGGTCGTCTGCTAACGCGGGAATAGATATCAAAATGTTTCCCAAGCTAATAATATTACAGACAAAATCTAAAATGCCTACAAAAGATAGTGCTCTTTTTTAAATGCGGCATTGGAAATATTGAAGATATTAATTAACTTGTAATTCCACATCATTTCTACTTTATCTTTGTTCTTTGTCATTTGGTCACTATTTGTCGCGAACACCTGAGTTCACCCCCGGTTTTTTTTGTGGGATCCGTGTTGCTCATCTTTTTAATTTTGTTAGTCCCGTGTTGTGATGTCCGTTACGATTTCCGCATGAAAACGACGTTCGGTTCATCTTTACCTCCAATTGTTTGTAGTAGGGCTCGTGTCTACGTTGTTTGTGTTTGTTCAAGTTACGCATAGTGGTGTCCAACACATATTGTGTTGTGTTTTTCTTCGTATTGTGTACCCTATGTTGCCAGTTTTTCTGAATTGTCCATTTTTGATTGCCCCTTCGGTATTCTCTAACGTTTATAGTATATGTATTGTATTGTGTATTGCTATACCATTGTACTTGCTTATGCAAATAAAAAGTTATTATCATTACAATAGAATGACCTAGAGTTTTCGGAATGGCGATATGGCGTCAATTGTTTAAAAACACATGTATATAGCGTCGATTCAAAAATTGCCAACAATGTGCTACATCAGTCGTCGAACTTCGGATGAATCCGCTCCCTCCTTCAATTCTTAGGTGGAGGAACGGAATCGGTGGAGTTGTCACGAGTATACGCTACATAAACGAATGTCAGATTGTATTCATAAACATAAACATAAAGTAGGATTCATTTACTTTAATTAATTTATGTAAATTTTTCTAAAATGCAACTGAAATTTTACATATTAACTTTATTAAATTATTCATTATATATGAACTTTATCTGGGGTTATTTTACAATGCGTAATTTACCCAATTGGTGTACATGTATATCTATATATGCGGATGGATATATATATATATGACTTTTGGTTTAAATGAAAATATATATATATATATACGAATATACCAAACTTGTAAAACAAACCAGGGGATAATATGTACTGATGTCTATATCAGATTTATTACATTGGAGAGTATTTTTATATGTATTTTAATGTCATAAAAAAAAATACCAATGAATATTATTTTAACAGAGATGATGTATTACTGAAGTGCTTGTCATCTCATATGTGCCATAACAAAATATCGTGTGATTTATTTTGGCTTTCAATAAAACCCCCATTAAAGAAGAAAGATGAAAATTAAACACAGATACATTTCAAGTTATGATTCTCCATAGAGATCTTAATTTGAAATAGTCATAAAATTGCTAAGAATCGGATTAATCAGCTTAAATAGTCTAAAAACCTCAACTCCGTTCACTCATTTCAGAAATGTTCTGGCAGTATTCAAGATTTCAGAATGTTATTATTGTCGCCTTTAAGCGGATTAGTTATACTCTTTATTGTCATTTTATTTTGTTTGTAATATTTCAATCAGAGGAAATAATTGATACAAATGTGACACAAATGTGTCGTATAATGAAAGCTGCCGGATTTTAAACATGTTTTGTCCGCAATTGGTCACCTGCTGTGTTAGTGGTCGGATGATAAAAATGGCGAACTTCTTTCCCGAAGCAATGCTATGATCAACTAATTAGTGCGCGATTATCGCGTCAAGTGGTCGTGATCTAATAAATTGGGACTATTAAATTTTAATGCTATTCTCTCAAAATCCACAAAAAACTGTTTATAAATATTTCTCAATAAAATAACATAATCCTAATACAATGTTAACAAGACTTTGATAAAAACATTCTATTTTAAAAGAATTTCACGAAGCTGTGAAAATTAATCTCTTTTTAATATACATTGAATGAAGACGGAGTTACTTTCCGGTGTGTTATTTTAATTTCAGTATTCCCGCCATTTTTAAGAGTTACACAGCATTTTCAGGATCGAATGAATGACAATATTATTAATAATTCATTATTTTAATGAATATCAATTCAAATATTAATTAATAAAAACAGATGTGTAAAATAAATAAAAATACGAAATAACGCGGAAAAATTAATTATATAATATAATTCAAAAGAATCAAATGGGATCATTTTTTTAGTAAAGACTTTATAATAGAAGCTTTGATTGTAAAAGGTTTGGAAAAAATGACGCGGGAGTTAGAAAATAGTCATTGTTCGAAATATGAACCAGAACAAGCTACATGTACAAGGTTTCCAAGACGAAGTCCTCCATCTTATCCTTAATGGTCAAGTTTGAATTGTACACTAATACGAACCGTTATCCGAACACGAGAATTAATTCTTATCCACCAAAATAATACATTTGTTATATCAAAAGACATTAATTTTAATAAAAAAAAAGACGCAGGGATATTATTAAAACAATGACAGTAAATGGTTAGGAAAAATATGACGCGGGAGTGCAACAATGCTCTTTGTTCGAAATGTGAACCACAACACGCTACAGAGGTCTCCAGGACGTAGTCCTCGTGATGAGTAATCAAAGTTCTATAATGGTTTTTAATCTTGAAGTAACAAGAACCGTAATCTAATATGATTAATTTTGATACATTCAATATAGTAACAAGCTTAGTTAAATACTAATTGACAAATCCTATTGGATTATAGAATTATTTTTTGTAAGGCTGCCATGTTAGCCTTAAACATATAAAAAATAAATACAAATATCGATGTCTTCCATTCGCTTCGACAGGGTTCAGAAGTTTGTTCCAGCTTATATCACATGGAGTAATTGTTTTGGTGCTTAAAATCGAATCCTTCAAATATTGAAATTCCGTATTGATAAATGCGTTTGTGTGTATGTGTCTTTCAAAACATATATTTTGTTTTATATCTTTACAGTTTAGTACAAACAATTTTAAGTAAATATGATAAATAGTGTGTGTGGCACACCTTTTTGGTATCAAAGGTGTTTACAAACCGAAAACTGCCTTAAATAAATTATAATTCGAAACACAATTTATTTACTAGTGATTATCCATCATAGAATTTTAAATTCTTGATTTCTCATATAAACGACATTATTATAGAATTAAAAAAAAAATGTTAATCTTTTTTCTTAGGGACCGACCATTTAAATTGAAAGGGGGGGTTGTTTCGTTCAGAATTTTTTTTTTCGGACAACACGAGAGTTAGAATATTTATTTTTTTTGTCGCGTAAAGTGCGAATTTTTTTTTCCAGAATTTAACATTAGATTATATGAAAAAAACTCTGAATAAGATTATTTTTTTTTCCTCCGCCAAAATCAGAATATTTTTTTCAGCACCATTGGGAATCAGAATATTTTTTTTAGAAAAAAACCATAACCCCCCCCCCCTTTCAAGTTAAATGGTTGTTCCCTTACAAAGTTGGACAACGCATCCATATTTTAGGTTGAATTCACGTATAGACACATGTCTTGGATTCATCATAGACTACCAATTAACTGTGGATTATTGTTCAAAATTTAATCCAGGCGTATTAGAAACAGTTAATCGTTAATCCGTTTTTAAATATGTAGA
This sequence comes from Bathymodiolus brooksi, assembly GCA_963680875.1. Taxonomy (NCBI): domain Eukaryota; kingdom Metazoa; phylum Mollusca; class Bivalvia; order Mytilida; family Modiolidae; genus Bathymodiolus; species Bathymodiolus brooksi. The sequence continues at coordinate 54,189,501 of OY804590.1, read as the reverse complement.
TTTCAATTTATATTTATATAAAAAAAGATATGGACTTAGGAACTGAACGGATCTGATTTCAGTTTGTAATAAGATTTAGAAAACAGTGCAAGGTTTTAATTTGAAATTTACTTCTTGAATTATATTTTAATTCTTTATAATTTATGTGTTTAATCTCTAATTTAATAAAGCAATACAGCAATTATAAAGGATCACAACGTTAAAAGGATAATCAGTCTTTCTCAAAAGGCTTACTAATGATATTCCTGTAATTGCATGTTTAATACAAAGCCTCCCGGTGATTCTGTTCTAAACTCAGTCCAATTATTATTTGATAACCAGCATGTCCATACTACACAACAATTCTATTTATAAACATATAGTATGGTAACCACTGTTGTAGTGTTATGGTTAGGGTGCTGACATCGATAACGGAGAACGTGAGCTCGACTATGGCCAAGTCAAACGAATGACTAGGAAATTTGCATTTTCTGTTTCTGGGCAAATTAGGCAACTTTGTACAAATGACTGATAGTTCAGAGACCCGATGACGTGTCTGTGGGGATAGACATGTATTAAAAAAATCCAGCTCAAACCTGTTAGTCTAGTACAAAGCAAATGTCATCATCATTTCGTAATAATTTGTTCTTGCCACGATAAAGCTGTAAGATTATTCACTTTACGTGAAACAACAATAGATTACTAATGTTGACGATTTGCCAATTTCAAGTTGCCTTTGAAATTATTTCTAAGAAAAGTTTGAAGATACCAAAGGGGTAATCAAAAGCCGTAAGTCGAAGGATTGACAATACAAAATAAAAAGGACAAAAGGACAAACAACGATCTGCAAAGCATTGCACAGAAAACTAAGGAATCGAGAAGCACGAACCCTCCTAAAACAGGGGGTGAACTCCGGTGCTCCGGAAGGGTAAGCAGTTCCTTTTCCACAATGTGAAAAATGCTATGAGGTGAGACGTCTTTATCAAAGTACATTTTTGTATTTGTCTTGCCATTTCTTGTCTATCATAGTGTTTTTTATCTAATTAACCATTACGCCTTAATTGTTTTTGTAGGTTTGGTTTCAAAATAGAAGAGCAAAATGGAGGAAACAAGAAAAAAATATAGTGCGCATGTTCGATGTTTGGCGTCACAGACTTGACCATTATCCTATGGTACCCCATCCCTTTGGATTGGGACCATCTGCATTTTCATCTGTAAGATCCGGTATATTTCCATGGGTACCACGACTTCCGTTAGCTTTACCACCAGTGCTCCCATTCGCCGGTATGGTGAATCCGTACAAAGGTAACAATATTAGAGATTATTATACCTCACTACCTTTTCATTGGCTTAAATTAAATCACATGACCTGAAACAATTTTAATATTTTGTGAAAAGTAACCCAAACGGGAAACAACTAGTTGCTTACCGGGTAACAACCCATTGCGTGCCTCAAAAGGGAAAGAACTCTTTCAAAAATTTCCTAAAATTTCAAAATTCTAAAATCAATTAAAAAAAATAAAATTTAAAGTTCCAAATTTTCAAAAAATTTCAATATTTCAAAAAATTTCATAATGATAAAATTTTCAAAAAGTTTCAAATATTTCAGTTTTCATAAAATTTCTAAATTTTAATATTTAAATAATAATATTGAAAAATGATAAAACAATTAAAGCCTACCATTTCGGTCAATACTATTGCCTTTTTCAAAAAGAATGAAGATTACCTAAAATTGAAATTGACTGGTTAATAAAAGTATTAAGAAATGGGTGTTTTTATAATGGACCGGTTATATGTCAAGGTTAGTCATAATGGTTCAAGGAAGGTTGTATTGGCACGAGGCAATTTTTGAAATTTTTAGGTAATCTTCATTCTTTTTGAAGAAGGCCATAATGGACCGGTCCATTATGGCTACCTGTCCATTATGGCTTTTACCGGTCCAAAATGTAGTACAAATACTTGTCAAGTGAACAACCAAGTTCTTGTTCCAAACAACACTACTAATGTACTCAAATCTGTTGAAAATATTACTGTTGGCCGGTATCTGCCCTATATCACTGGTTGTGTTGTGAACTTTAATATAAACATGAAATAGTTTAACAGTTGTTAAAAAAATTTCAAAAGTTATTAAACACACATTTTAAATCTGTTGAAAATATTACTGATGGCCGGTTTGTTCCCTATATCACTGGTTGTGTTGTGAACTTTAATATAAACATGAAATAGTTTAACATTTGTTAAAAAATTGTCAAAACTTATTAAACACACATTTTGTTTAAATACATGTATTTATTTAAATGCCCAATCCTTGGTTTGTTGTTCGGTATAATAAAACAGTTATTGCCTTCAATGGATTGTAAACATCAGAATTTTTAACCCTCAAGGAGTTGTTTCCCTCGGGAAAACAACCCCCTCCAGGTTAACAATTCTGGATGTTTACATCCATTGAAGGCAATAATTGTTTATTATCGGTCTTGTAACATTTAATACAGGTGTAGTCGACAGCTATCATATGGTAGTTTATATCTACATATACCTATGACATTCGTTGGTACAGACGAATTGTCACTACAGTTCGCAAGTTCGGTTCACACCCGTTTCGATGTACACTCGATCCAGGTGGATTCACGAATGACTTGCATTGTAACAGGTCGGTAGTTCTACCCTTGATACTTCCGTTTCCCCATGGATAAAACCGACCTCTATGCTTTTACTCAAATATTGTTGAAAGTGGCGTCAATCTCTCATATCTCTACATCAGACTCAAGTTAGAGGTCACTTTCTTTATACTGGCCTTATTTTACATTTGAAGATCTTTCAATATTATGGCTTCAGGAAAGTGGCTGCCAGCTTGACGATCTGGTGTTGTCTGTTTTTCATCGATTTACGGATTCTGATTACCCCTTTGGTGTCTTCAAGCTCTTCTTAAGCCAATCCATATGTATGATTTTATTCAGTCAAGATTCAATATGCTAAACATCCTTTATATTAAGGTATCAAGGCATCGAACAACTAATTGTTTTAAACAGCCAAACAATCTGGACAGAAACACTGAAGATGTCCGTAAACAGTCCGGAAAAAACATTGAAGATATCTGATGTGAAAAGATGCATTTTCTTAGATACATTTGTATCTAATATAGTGAGCACGACGCGTTTCTGATACAACCATTATCACGTAGTACCGTACGTTTCTGATACAACCGTTATCACGTAGTACCGTACGTTTCTGATACAACCGTTATCACGTAGTACCGTACGTTTCTGATACAACCGTTATCACGTAGTACCGTACGTTTCTGATACAACCGTTATCACGTAGTACCGTACGTTTCTGATACAACCGTTATCACGTAGTACCGTACGTTTCTGATACAACCGTTATCACGTAGTACCGTACGTTTCTGATACAACCGTTATCACGTAGTACCGTACGTTTCTGATACAACCGTTATCACGTAGTACCGTACGTTTCTGATACAACCGTTATCACGTAGTACCGTACGTTTCTGATACAACCGTTATCACGTAGTACCGTACGTTTCTGATACAACCGTTATCACGTAGTACCGTACGTTTCTGATACAACCGTTATCACGTAGTACCGTACGTTTATGATACAACCGTTATCACGTAGTACCGTACGTTTCTGATACAACCGTTATCACGTAGTACCGTACGTTTCTGATACAACCGTTATCACGTAGTACCGTACGTTTCTGATACAACCGTTATCACGTAGTACCGTACGTTTCTGATACAACCGTTATCACGTAGTACCGTACGTTTCTGATACAACCATTATCACGTAGTACCGTACGTTTCTGATACAACCGTTATCACGTAGTACCGTACGTTTCTGATACAACCGTTATCACGTAGTACCGTACGTTTTTGATACAACCGTTATCACGTAGTACCGTACGTTTCTGATACAACCGTTATCACGTAGTATCGTACGTTTCTGATACAACCGTTATCACGTAGTACCGTACGTTTCTGATAGAACCGTTATCACGTAGTACCGTACGTTTCTGATTCAACCATTATCACGTAGTACCGTACGTTTCTGATACAACCGTTATCACGTAGTACCATACGTTCAAAGTCAAAAGATCGGAATGTCAAATAATTTAAAATTCTTTAGGAACAAGAAAACCAAACGACCTAAACAGGATATTCGAAATCAGCTAAGGTCACCGATTTGTTTCCATGGCAAACAACCACCTGACAATGGGTTTTAGTGGGATTCGTGTTACTCGATCTTTAGATTTATGTGTATGTTTGGTAGATTGTTGTTTGTGTCCTTTTGTACTTTTTCTTTTGACCATTGTGTTGTCTGTCCTTCCTCGATTTACGGATTCTGATTACCCCTTTGGTATCTTCAAACTCTTCTTACATGTTTATATATCTTTCTGTTTTAGGTGTTGACATTCCTTCATCATTGCCACCAAAGTTGAGTAACAACCAGTCACCAATGAATCATTATGGTTCATATGCCAGAGACTATTTACAACGAATAACACGAGAGGCTAGTGAAAAATACGAGAAAGAATTAATAGATCGCAGAAACACTTCACCAATATTCCATACAAGACATTCCTCTTCAAAATCATCAACGATATCATCTCCTTTGTCGTCTAATTCATCGACGCTAAGACGTTCCTCATCAAGATGAATACATAAAAACTAACGTTTAATCGGTTGTATAATGCATATTCACTTGTTGATGTTCCGTCCTTAGCAAGATGTACAACTGTACACCGAATGTGTTAAACTATCATACCGAGCCAAGAGTTTCGGCCCGTTCTTCTCATCTTCAACTCGTTTATTGTATGAAGAGGCGAAGAATGGACCACAAGCGCAGGAGCCTTAGCTAGCATTGTTGATGCTAAAAATAGACGGACCATTTTAACCAATCATGCATTATCAGTACCACATTTGGTGTTCAAAATGTCTTGTACCTACCGCAAACACATCAAGGACATTTAATTTACTTCTGACGTAAATTGAAGGACATTGTGCTCTTCACAAAACATCAAGATAATCATCAAATTATATAATGATTATAGGACCCTTCATTGTTGTATTGATATTAAACGTGCATTTGCATTTTCTTCTGATAGATAAAAACCATTAAAGGGATATTAAAGTTCATTATTAAAAATGATGAAAAATACTTTCAGATATAGTATCGACGAATCGAAATTACACGAGAACCGACTTATTTATGATGATCTCTGACGTAACCACATTTGAACAGAAGTTCAGAGGCACGTGTTTTGATGGTGTTAAAACAGTGGATTCCAGACATATTCAACAAGTCATTCTTAACAAATTCTATGCGAAATTGAAAGAAAAAAAGAAGTGATTTAATGTTGGCGACCAGTTAATAGTTTTACCGAGCTTAAAACTTATATGAGACTAAAGTCTTGGGGGAATTGTATTGGATCGTACCACGCTTACGTTGATGAACATTTCTTTTTTTTAAATTGTCGTATATATATATTCAACAGTTTTTTTTCTCTCTCTATCACATGTCATCATTATAACTTTAAATAAGACAATTTCGTGCTTAAGGTACAAATATTAATGATAAACTATGTTTTTTGACAGAATTAGTAAATTCACATACCACGTGCTATAGTCAGCGTCCATGACAGTACATTCACATACCACGTGACTAGATACAACGTGCTAGTCAGCGTCCATGACGTTTGCTTACTGGTACGATTAAACTTATGACAAACATCGACATCGTCCTCCAATGTAAAAATAGCTTACCGCCTGCGACCGCTTGCTATGCCAGTAGTATGTAATTTTAAGGAAGTTTTGTGACAGTAAACGGACATTTCATTACATAATGATCACTTATCAAAGCGACTAACATTTACAAAGAAATAAAAATGACCTTTAATATCCCTTTTATATAATTCTTATTATGTGATAAGATCATTTATTTAAACTGCTCGTAGAATTAGTACAAAACGTAAGATATTTGGACTTTTGTTTACATTGTATTAACATTAATGATTTCGTTGGAGAATGTATTATGAAGATGTTTGAATTTAGAGAAAAAATATAGTCAACAATATGATAATTTTTGTTTGAATAAATCATTAAGAGTGTTAAAAACCAGCAGCCATGAACCAGTAGTCTAGTGCTCAATGACGGCTGATTGTCTGTACATATTACTGCTCTTTCGTAGAGGTTGACGCCAAGCCGAGTTAGGCTGAGGTGTGCTCGACTTGGTCATTAAATGAGAACGTACAAATATAAACGTGATATTTTGAATGTCTTTAATAAAAGAATATAACTTTTGTGTGCATATATAGATGATTATATTCATTGCTGTGTGTTGCTTCATGTAATATAAATTTAGCCTGGACATTTAGGCCAAGAGATATACAATTAACTGTATGAAAATCAACTTGATTTCTTAGCAACCTATTTTTGACAATGCGAGGCATATTTGAGAATGATACAAGAATCATTTTGAAAGACAGAGCAACTGATTTTTATGAAAAATACAATTGGCTCTTTAAAAAATCACTTGGTCAATTTGACCTTTCCTCCGATTGGTACAAAAAGTTGTAAGAATTGCATTTTGAAAATTTACAATGTTTAGTCAGAAACTAATCAAAATAAATATGAAAAAATTTTGCATATGATTTAATTGTACCAAAATGTTTTATATTGTATATATAAGTTTGTTATTACATTTCCATCTAAAGTATTTGGAACAATTTTCAAGACATATTCAGGGGCGGATCCAGGATTTCAAGTTAGGGGGGGGGGGGGGGGGGGGCACTTAAAAAAATCGCGCCGAGCGGAGGGAGACACGAAAAATTTGGGGTATTTCGTGTGAATAATCACGATTTTACGACAAAAAATCATATTTTTTCCAATTGCGGAGGGAGGCGCGAAAATTTTTGGGGTATTTCGTGTGAAAAATAACGATTTTAAGGCAAAAAAATGATATTTTTTCCAATATTAGAGGGGGGGGGGGGGGGGGGGCGAGCGCCGGGTGCGCCCCCCCCCTGGATCCGCCCCTGATATTTGATGTTAATTCTTTCGTTTATTTATTCCTATGAATGGGTATGACTAAACACAAAAAGTATATGTTACAAGGCGCATTATAAACTACAGTTGTCGTTTCTTGCCATTTTTTAAAAACTGAATTTTCATTTGTGCAAAAAAAAAAAAAAAAAAGAAAAAAAAGAAAAAAATAATAATAGGGGGAGATAACTAATAAAACATATAATGGGGAGGCAAGTTATATTACAAAATCATGTAATCCGTGTTTTTCTCTCTTCTATATTAATGTTTCACTAGGCGTAAAGTTTGTCTGATTATAATAGTAGTAAAATTTATGAGGTGTCTAAATTACCATGTGCTAGAATTATAATTTGATTTCTATCACAAAGTGTCCCCATTTTACATTAATATTCATGCACAAGGCAGTGCTTCATGTATATATTGATAAATGTTACTTGTTTGATGTTGATCAATAAAACGTTGTCAGATTTTTTATGACTGTTTTTGCCATTCTACAGCTTCGAATCCTACTCAGACCATACAACATTATGTGATAAAGTTTGGCAGCGACATACAACAGGTCGGTGGTTTTTCCGGGTACTCCGGTTTCCTCCCTCAATTAAACTGACCGCCACGATATAGCTGAAATATTGTTGAAAGTGGCGTTATACACCATAAACCAAACCATTCTACAGCCATATTGAATATGTATTTTGGAATTATGAGAAAAACAAGATGATGAACAGTGATGGTCAACAATGCAACCAATATCAACGAACAGAGCCAAGCAATCCGGGTTACAGTATTGAACAGGTACAAAATTGTGGCGGGGTTAAACAATCGTCCCCTCTTGTCAAATGATTCTCAGACGGTAATACAGAGATATACATACAATAAAACTACATGCATAGATTTGATTCCACTCAAAAAGACTACACACTAAAAAATTAATGACAGCATAAACATGGACAGTACAATAGCTATACCATTGACAACCCTGTAATAAGAGCTACACGATGGGCACAACTAGTGAAACAGGAACTGCTTAGCCTGTCGGATCAACTAAGTTCACCCCTGTTTTTTTTGTTAGGCTCGTGTTGCTCGGTCTTTGGTTTTCTGTGTAGTGTTTTGTAGATAATTGTTTGTCCTTTTGTTCTTTTGGCCATTGGATTGTCTGTCCTGATTTACGGCTCCATTGGATTGTCTGTCCTGATTTACGGCTCCATCGGATTTTCTGTCCTGATTTACGGCTCCATTGGATTGTCTGTCCTGATTTACGGCTACATTGGATTGTCTGCCCTGATGTACGGCTCCATTGAATAGGTAGAATCCATTCTCCATTATCCTGTGTTAGTTAACTCTAACAGGTAGAATCCATTGTCCATTATCCTGTGTTAGTTAACTCTAACAGGAAGAATCCATTCTCCATTATCCTGTGTTAGTTAACTCTAACAGGTAGAATCCATTGTCCATTATCCTGTGTTAGTTAACTCTAACAGGTAGAATCCATTGTCCATTATCCTGTGTTAGTTAACTCTAACAGGTAGAATCCATTCTCCATTATCCTGTGTTAGTTAACTCTAACAGGAAGAGTCCATTGTCCATTATCCTGTGTTAGTTAACTCTAACAGGAAGAATCCATTCTCCATTATCCTGTGTTAGTTAACTCTAACAGGAAGAATCCATTCTAAATTATCCTGTGTTAGTTAACTCTAACAGGTAGAATCCATTGTCCATTATCCTGTGTTAGTTAACTCTAACAGGTAGAATCCATTGTCCATTATCCTGTGTTAGTTAACTCTAACAGGAAGAATCCATTCTCCATTATCCTGTGTTAGTTAACTCTAACGGGTAGAATCCATTCTCCATTATCCTGTGTTAGCTAACTCTAACAGGTAGAATCCATTCTCCATTATCCTGTGTTAGTTAACTCTAACAGGTAGAATCCATTCTCCATTATCCTGTGTTAGTTAACTCTAACAGGTAGAATCCATTCTCCATTATCCTGTGTTAGTTAACTCTAACAGGTAGAATCCATTCTCCATTATCCTGTGTTAGTTAACTCTAACAGGTAGACTCCATTCTCCATTATCCTGTGTTAGTTAACTCTAACAGGTAGAATCCATTCTCCATTATCCTGTGTTAGTTAACTCTAACAGGTAGAATCCATTGTCCATTATCCTGTGTTAGTTAACTCTAACAGGTAGAATCCATTGTCCATTATCCTGTGTTAGTTAACTCTAACAGGTAGAATCCATTGTCCATTATCCTGTGTTAGTTAACTCTAACAGGTAGAATCCATTCTCCATTATCCTGTGTTAGTTAACTCTAACAGGTAGAATCCATTGTCCATTATCCTGTGTTAGTTAACTCTAACAGGTAGAATCCATTCTCCATTATCCTGTGTTAGTTAACTCTAACAGGTAGAATCCATTCTCCATTATCCTGTGTTAGTTAACTCTAACAGGTAGAATCCATTCTCCATTATCCTGTGTTAGTTAACTCTAACAGGTAGAATCCATTCTCCATTATCCTGTGTTAGATAACTCTAACAGGTAGAATCCATTGTCCATTATCCTGTGTTAGTTAACTCTAACAGGTAGAATCCATTGTCCATTATCCTGTGTTAGTTAACTCTAACAGGTAGAATCCATTGTCCATTATCCTGTGTTAGTTAACTCTAACAGGTAGAATCCATTGTCCATTATCCTGTGTTAGTTAACTCTAACAGGTAGAATCCATTCTCCATTATCCTGTGTTAGTTAACTCTAACAGGTAGAATCCATTGTCCATTATCCTGTGTTAGTTAACTCTAACAGGTAGAATCCATTGTCCATTATCCTGTGTTAGTTAACTCTAACAGGTAGAATCCATTCTCCATTATCCTGTGTTAGTTAACTCTAACAGGTAGAATCCATTCTCCATTATCCTGTGTTAGTTAACTCTAACAGGTAGAATCCATTCTCCATTATCCTGTGTTAGTTAACTCTAACAGGTAGAATCCATTCTCCATTATCCTGTGTTAGTTAACTCTAACAGGTAGAATCCATTCTCCATTATCCTGTGTTAGTTAACTCTAACAGGTAGAATCCATTCTCCATTATCCTGTGTTAGTTAACTCTAACAGGTAGAATCCATTCTCCATTATCCTGTGTTAGTTAACTCTAACAGGTAGAATCCATTGTCCATTATCCTGTGTTAGTTAACTCTAACAGGTAGAATCCATTCTCCATTATCCTGTGTTAGTTAACTCTAACAGGTAGAATCCATTGTCCATTATCCTGTGTTAGTTAACTCTAACAGGTAGAATCCATTGTCCATTATCCTGTGTTAGTTAACTCTAACAGGTAGAATTCATTGTCCATTATCCTGTGTTAGTTAACTCTAACAGGTAGAATCCATTCTCCATTATCCTGTGTTAGTTAACTCTAACAGGTAGAATCCATTCTCCATTATCCTGTGTTAGTTAACTCTAACAGGTAGAATCCATTCTCCATTATCCTGTGTTAGTTAACTCTAACAGGTAGAATCCATTCTCCATTATCCTGTGTTAGTTAACTCTAACAGGTAGAATCCATTCTCCATTATCCTGTGTTAGTTAACTCTAACAGGTAGAATCCATTCTCCATTATCCTGTGTTAGTTAACGCTAACAGGTAGAATCCATTCTCCATTATCCTGTGTTAGTTAACTCTAACAGGTAGAATCCATTCTCCATTATCCTGTGTTAGTTAACTCTAACAGGTAGAATCCATTGTCCATTATCCTGTGTTAGTTAACTCTAACAGGTAGAATCCATTGTCCATTATCCTGTGTTAGTTAACTCTAACAGGTAGAATCCATTCTCCATTATCCTGTGTTAGTTAACTCCAACAGGTAGAATCCATTCTCCATTATCCCGTGTTAGTTAACTCCAACAGGTAGAATCCATTCTCCATTATCCCGTGTTAGTTAACTCTAACAGGTAGAATCCATTGTCCATTATCCTGTGTTAGTTAACTCTAACAGGTAGAATCCATTGTCCATTATCCTGTGTTAGTTAACTCTAACAGGTAGAATCCATTGTCCGTTATCCTGTGTTAGTTAACTCTAACAGGTAGAATCCATTCTCCATTATCCTGTGTTAGTTAACTCTAACAGGAAGAGTCCATTGTCCATTATCCTGTGTTAGTTAACTCTAACAGGAAGAATCCATTCTCCATTATCCTGTGTTAGTTAACTCTAACAGGAAGAATCCATTCTCCATTATCCTGTGTTAGTTAACTCTAACAGGTAGAATCCATTCTCCATTATCCTGTGTTAGTTAACTCTAACAGGTAGAATCCATTGTCCATTATCCTGTGTTAGTTAACTCTAACAGGAAGAATCCATTCTCCATTATCCTGTGTTAGTTAACTCTAACAGGTAGAATTCATTCTCCATTATCCTGTGTTAGCTAACTCTAACAGGTAGAATCCATTCTCCATTATCCTGTGTTAGTTAACTCTAACAGGTAGAATCCATTGTCCATTATCCTGTGTTAGTTAACTCTAACAGGTAGAATCCATTGTCCATTATCCTGTGTTAGTTAACTCTAACAGGTAGAATCCATTCTCCATTATCCTGTGTTAGTTAACTCTAACAGGTAGAATCCATTCTCCATTATCCTGTGTTAGTTAACTCTAACAGGTAGAATCCATTCTCCATTATCCTGTGTTAGTTAACTCTAACAGGTAGAATCCATTGTCCATTATCCTGTGTTAGTTAACTCTAACAGGTAGAATCCATTCTCCATTATCCTGTGTTAGTTAACTCTAACAGGTAGAATCCATTGTCCATTATCCTGTGTTAGTTAACTCTAACAGGTAGAATCCATTGTCCATTATCCTGTGTTAGTTAACTCTAACAGGTAGAATTCATTGTCCATTATCCTGTGTTAGTTAACTCTAACAGGTAGAATCCATTCTCCATTATCCTGTGTTAGTTAACTCTAACAGGTAGAATCCATTCTCCATTATCCTGTGTTAGTTAACTCTAACAGGTAGAATCCATTCTCCATTATCCTGTGTTAGTTAACTCTAACAGGTAGAATCCATTCTCCATTATCCTGTGTTAGTTAACTCTAACAGGTAGAATCCATTCTCCATTATCCTGTGTTAGTTAACTCTAACAGGTAGAATCCATTCTCCATTATCCTGTGTTAGTTAACGCTAACAGGTAGAATCCATTCTCCATTATCCTGTGTTAGTTAACTCTAACAGGTAGAATCCATTCTCCATTATCCTGTGTTAGTTAACTCTAACAGGTAGAATCCATTGTCCATTATCCTGTGTTAGTTAACTCTAACAGGTAGAATCCATTGTCCATTATCCTGTGTTAGTTAACTCTAACAGGTAGAATCCATTCTCCATTATCCTGTGTTAGTTAACTCCAACAGGTAGAATCCATTCTCCATTATCCCGTGTTAGTTAACTCCAACAGGTAGAATCCATTCTCCATTATCCCGTGTTAGTTAACTCTAACAGGTAGAATCCATTGTCCATTATCCTGTGTTAGTTAACTCTAACAGGTAGAATCCATTGTCCATTATCCTGTGTTAGTTAACTCTAACAGGTAGAATCCATTGTCCGTTATCCTGTGTTAGTTAACTCTAACAGGTAGAATCCATTCTCCATTATCCTGTGTTAGTTAACTCTAACAGGAAGAGTCCATTGTCCATTATCCTGTGTTAGTTAACTCTAACAGGAAGAATCCATTCTCCATTATCCTGTGTTAGTTAACTCTAACAGGAAGAATCCATTCTCCATTATCCTGTGTTAGTTAACTCTAACAGGTAGAATCCATTCTCCATTATCCTGTGTTAGTTAACTCTAACAGGTAGAATCCATTGTCCATTATCCTGTGTTAGTTAACTCTAACAGGAAGAATCCATTCTCCATTATCCTGTGTTAGTTAACTCTAACAGGTAGAATTCATTCTCCATTATCCTGTGTTAGCTAACTCTAACAGGTAGAATCCATTCTCCATTATCCTGTGTTAGTTAACTCTAACAGGTAGAATCCATTGTCCATTATCCTGTGTTAGTTAACTCTAACAGGTAGAATCCATTGTCCATTATCCTGTGTTAGTTAACTCTAACAGGTAGAATCCATTCTCCATTATCCTGTGTTAGTTAACTCTAACAGGAAGAGTCCATTGTCCATTATCCTGTGTTAGTTAACTCCAAGAGGAAGAATCCATTCTCCATTATCCTGTGTTAGTTAACTCTAACAGGAAGAATCCATTGTCCATTATCCTGTGTTAGTTAACTCTAACAGGTAGAATCCATTGTCCATTATCCTGTGTTAGTTAACTCTAACAGGTAGAATCCATTCTCCATTATCCTGTGTTAGTTAACTCTAACAGGTAGAATCCATTGTCCATTATCCTGTGTTAGTTAACTCTAACAGGTAGAATCCATTGTCCATTATCCTGTGTTAGTTAACTCTAACAGGTAGAATCCATTCTCCATTATCCTGTGTTAGTTAACTCTAACAGGTAGAATCCATTCTCCATTATCCTGTGTTAGTTAACTCTAACAGGTAGAATCCATTCTCCATTATCCTGTGTTAGTTAACTCTAACAGGTAGAATCCATTCTCCATTATCCTGTGTTAGTTAACTCTAACAGGTAGAATCCATTCTCCATTATCCTGTGTTAGTTAACTCTAACAGGTAGAATCCATTCTCCATTATCCTGTGTTAGTTAACTCTAACAGGTAGAATCCATTCTCCATTATCCTGTGTTAGTTAACTCTAACAGGTAGAATCCATTCTCCATTATCCTGTGTTAGTTAACTCTAACAGGTAGAATCCATTGTCCATTATCCTGTGTTAGTTAACTCTAACAGGTAGAATCCATTCTCCATTATCCTGTGTTAGTTAACTCTAACAGGTAGAATCCATTGTCCATTATCCTGTGTTAGTTAACTCTAACAGGTAGAATCCATTGTCCATTATCCTGTGTTAGTTAACTCTAACAGGTAGAATTCATTGTCCATTATCCTGTGTTAGTTAACTCTAACAGGTAGAATCCATTCTCCATTATCCTGTGTTAGTTAACTCTAACAGGTAGAATCCATTCTCCATTATCCTGTGTTAGTTAACTCTAACAGGTAGAATCCATTCTCCATTATCCTGTGTTAGTTAACTCTAACAGGTAGAATCCATTCTCCATTATCCTGTGTTAGTTAACTCTAACAGGTAGAATCCATTCTCCATTATCCTGTGTTAGTTAACTCTAACAGGTAGAATCCATTCTCCATTATCCTGTGTTAGTTAACGCTAACAGGTAGAATCCATTCTCCATTATCCTGTGTTAGTTAACTCTAACAGGTAGAATCCATTCTCCATTATCCTGTGTTAGTTAACTCTAACAGGTAGAATCCATTGTCCATTATCCTGTGTTAGTTAACTCTAACAGGTAGAATCCATTGTCCATTATCCTGTGTTAGTTAACTCTAACAGGTAGAATCCATTCTCCATTATCCTGTGTTAGTTAACTCCAACAGGTAGAATCCATTCTCCATTATCCCGTGTTAGTTAACTCCAACAGGTAGAATCCATTCTCCATTATCCCGTGTTAGTTAACTCTAACAGGTAGAATCCATTGTCCATTATCCTGTGTTAGTTAACTCTAACAGGTAGAATCCATTGTCCATTATCCTGTGTTAGTTAACTCTAACAGGTAGAATCCATTGTCCGTTATCCTGTGTTAGTTAACTCTAACAGGTAGAATCCATTCTCCATTATCCTGTGTTAGTTAACTCTAACAGGAAGAGTCCATTGTCCATTATCCTGTGTTAGTTAACTCTAACAGGAAGAATCCATTCTCCATTATCCTGTGTTAGTTAACTCTAACAGGAAGAATCCATTCTCCATTATCCTGTGTTAGTTAACTCTAACAGGTAGAATCCATTCTCCATTATCCTGTGTTAGTTAACTCTAACAGGTAGAATCCATTGTCCATTATCCTGTGTTAGTTAACTCTAACAGGAAGAATCCATTCTCCATTATCCTGTGTTAGTTAACTCTAACAGGTAGAATTCATTCTCCATTATCCTGTGTTAGCTAACTCTAACAGGTAGAATCCATTCTCCATTATCCTGTGTTAGTTAACTCTAACAGGTAGAATCCATTGTCCATTATCCTGTGTTAGTTAACTCTAACAGGTAGAATCCATTGTCCATTATCCTGTGTTAGTTAACTCTAACAGGTAGAATCCATTCTCCATTATCCTGTGTTAGTTAACTCTAACAGGAAGAGTCCATTGTCCATTATCCTGTGTTAGTTAACTCCAAGAGGAAGAATCCATTGTCCATTATCCTGTGTTAGTTAACTCTAACAGGAAGAATCCATTCTCCATTATCCTGTGTTAGTTAACTCTAACAGGTAGAATCCATTGTCCATTATCCTGTGTTAGTTAACTATAACAGGTAGAATCCATTGTCCATTATCCTGTGTTAGTTAACTCTAACAGGAAGAATCCATTCTCCATTATCCTGTGTTAGTTAACTCTAACGGGTAGAATCCATTCTCCATTATCCTGTGTTAGCTAACTCTAACAGGTAGAATCCATTCTCCATTATCCTGTGTTAGTTAACTCTAACAGGTAGAATCCATTCTCCATTATCCTGTGTTAGTTAACTCTAACAGGTAGAATCCATTCTCCATTATCCTGTGTTAGTTAACTCTAACAGGTAGAATCCATTCTCCATTATCCTGTGTTAGTTAACTCTAACAGGTAGAATCCATTCTCCATTATCCTGTGTTAGTTAACTCTAACAGGTAGAATCCATTGTCCATTATCCTGTGTTAGTTAACTCTAACAGGTAGAATCCATTGTCCATTATCCTGTGTTAGTTAACTCTAACAGGTAGAATCCATTGTCCATTATCCTGTGTTAGTTAACTCTAACAGGTAGAATCCATTCTCCATTATCCTGTGTTAGTTAACTCTAACAGGTAGAATCCATTGTCCATTATCCTGTGTTAGTTAACTCTAACGGGTAGAATCCATTGTCCATTATCCTGTGTTAGTTAACTCTAACGGGTAGAATCCATTCTCCATTATCCTGTGTTAGTTAACTCTAACGGGTAGAATCCATTCTCCATTATCCTGTGTTAGCTAACTCTAACAGGTAGAATCCATTCTCCATTATCCTGTGTTAGTTAACTCTAACAGGTAGAATCCATTCTCCATTATCCTGTGTTAGTTAACTCTAACAGGTAGACTCCATTCTCCATTATCCTGTGTTAGTTAACTCTAACAGGTAGAATCCATTCTCCATTATCGTGTGTTAGTTAACTCTAACAGGTAGAATCCATTGTCCATTATCCTGTGTTAGTTAACTCTAACAGGTAGAATCCATTGTCCATTATCCTGTGTTAGTTAACTCTAACAGGTAGAATCCATTGTCCATTATCCTGTGTTAGTTAACTCTAACAGGTAGAATCCATTCTCCATTATCCTGTGTTAGTTAACTCTAACAGGTAGAATCCATTGTCCATTATCCTGTGTTAGTTAACTCTAACAGGTAGAATCCATTGTCCATTATCCTGTGTTAGTTAACTCTAACAGGTAGAATCCATTCTCCATTATCCTGTGTTAGTTAACTCTAACAGGTAGAATCCATTCTCCATTATCCTGTGTTAGTTAACGCTAACAGGTAGAATCCATTCTCCATTATCCTGTGTTAGTTAACTCTAACAGGTAGAATCCATTCTCCATTATCCTGTGTTAGTTAACTCTAACAGGTAGAATCCATTGTCCATTATCCTGTGTTAGTTAACTCTAACAGGTAGAATCCATTGTCCATTATCCTGTGTTAGTTAACTCTAACAGGTAGAATCCATTCTCCATTATCCTGTGTTAGTTAACTCCAACAGGTAGAATCCATTCTCCATTATCCCGTGTTAGTTAACTCCAACAGGTAGAATCCATTCTCCATTATCCCGTGTTAGTTAACTCTAACAGGTAGAATCCATTGTCCATTATCCTGTGTTAGTTAACTCTAACAGGTAGAATCCATTGTCCATTATCCTGTGTTAGTTAACTCTAACAGGTAGAATCCATTGTCCGTTATCCTGTGTTAGTTAACTCTAACAGGTAGAATCCATTCTCCATTATCCTGTGTTAGTTAACTCTAACAGGAAGAGTCCATTGTCCATTATCCTGTGTTAGTTAACTCTAACAGGAAGAATCCATTCTCCATTATCCTGTGTTAGTTAACTCTAACAGGAAGAATCCATTCTCCATTATCCTGTGTTAGTTAACTCTAACAGGTAGAATCCATTCTCCATTATCCTGTGTTAGTTAACTCTAACAGGTAGAATCCATTGTCCATTATCCTGTGTTAGTTAACTCTAACAGGAAGAATCCATTCTCCATTATCCTGTGTTAGTTAACTCTAACAGGTAGAATTCATTCTCCATTATCCTGTGTTAGCTAACTCTAACAGGTAGAATCCATTCTCCATTATCCTGTGTTAGTTAACTCTAACAGGTAGAATCCATTGTCCATTATCCTGTGTTAGTTAACTCTAACAGGTAGAATCCATTGTCCATTATCCTGTGTTAGTTAACTCTAACAGGTAGAATCCATTCTCCATTATCCTGTGTTAGTTAACTCTAACAGGAAGAGTCCATTGTCCATTATCCTGTGTTAGTTAACTCCAAGAGGAAGAATCCATTGTCCATTATCCTGTGTTAGTTAACTCTAACAGGAAGAATCCATTCTCCATTATCCTGTGTTAGTTAACTCTAACAGGTAGAATCCATTGTCCATTATCCTGTGTTAGTTAACTATAACAGGTAGAATCCATTGTCCATTATCCTGTGTTAGTTAACTCTAACAGGAAGAATCCATTCTCCATTATCCTGTGTTAGTTAACTCTAACGGGTAGAATCCATTCTCCATTATCCTGTGTTAGCTAACTCTAACAGGTAGAATCCATTCTCCATTATCCTGTGTTAGTTAACTCTAACAGGTAGAATCCATTCTCCATTATCCTGTGTTAGTTAACTCTAACAGGTAGAATCCATTCTCCATTATCCTGTGTTAGTTAACTCTAACAGGTAGAATCCATTCTCCATTATCCTGTGTTAGTTAACTCTAACAGGTAGAATCCATTCTCCATTATCCTGTGTTAGTTAACTCTAACAGGTAGAATCCATTGTCCATTATCCTGTGTTAGTTAACTCTAACAGGTAGAATCCATTGTCCATTATCCTGTGTTAGTTAACTCTAACAGGTAGAATCCATTGTCCATTATCCTGTGTTAGTTAACTCTAACAGGTAGAATCCATTCTCCATTATCCTGTGTTAGTTAACTCTAACAGGTAGAATCCATTGTCCATTATCCTGTGTTAGTTAACTCTAACGGGTAGAATCCATTGTCCATTATCCTGTGTTAGTTAACTCTAACGGGTAGAATCCATTCTCCATTATCCTGTGTTAGTTAACTCTAACGGGTAGAATCCATTCTCCATTATCCTGTGTTAGCTAACTCTAACAGGTAGAATCCATTCTCCATTATCCTGTGTTAGTTAACTCTAACAGGTAGAATCCATTCTCCATTATCCTGTGTTAGTTAACTCTAACAGGTAGACTCCATTCTCCATTATCCTGTGTTAGTTAACTCTAACAGGTAGAATCCATTCTCCATTATCGTGTGTTAGTTAACTCTAACAGGTAGAATCCATTGTCCATTATCCTGTGTTAGTTAACTCTAACAGGTAGAATCCATTGTCCATTATCCTGTGTTAGTTAACTCTAACAGGTAGAATCCATTGTCCATTATCCTGTGTTAGTTAACTCTAACAGGTAGAATCCATTCTCCATTATCCTGTGTTAGTTAACTCTAACAGGTAGAATCCATTGTCCATTATCCTGTGTTAGTTAACTCTAACAGGTAGAATCCATTGTCCATTATCCTGTGTTAGTTAACTCTAACAGGTAGAATCCATTGTCCATTATCCTGTGTTAGTTAACTCTAACAGGTAGAATCCATTCTCCATTATCCTGTGTTAGTTAACTCTAACAGGTAGAGTCCATTCTCCATTATCCTGTGTTAGTTAACTCTAACAGGTAGAATCCATTGTCCATTATCCTGTGTTAGTTAACTCTAACAGGTAGAATCCATTCTCCATTATCCTGTGTTAGTTAACTCTAACAGGTAGAATCCATTGTCCATTATCCTGTGTTAGTTAACTCTAACAGGTAGAATCCATTGTCCATTATCCTGTGTTAGTTAACTCTAACAGGTAGAATCCATTCTCCATTATCCTGTGTTAGTTAACTCTAACAGGTAGAATCCATTCTCCATTATCCTGTGTTAGTTAACTCTAACAGGTAGAATCCATTCTCCATTATCCTGTGTTAGTTAACTCTAACAGGTAGAATCCATTGTCCATTATCCTGTGTTAGTTAACTCTAACAGGTAGAATCCATTCTCCATTATCCTGTGTTAGTTAACTCTAACAGGTAGAATCCATTCTCCATTATCCTGTGTTAGTTAACTCTAACAGGTAGAATCCATTCTCCATTATCCTGTCTGTGTTAGTTAACTCTAACAGGTAGAATCCATTCTCCATTATCCTGTGTTAGTTAACTCTAACAGGTAGAATCCATTCTCCATTATCCTGTGTTAGTTAACTCTAACAGGTAGAATCCATTCTCCATTATCCTGTGTTAGTTAACTCTAACAGGTAGAATCCATTCTCCATTATCCTGTGTTAGTTAACTCTAACAGGTAGAATCCATTGTCCATTATCCTGTGTTAGTTAACTCTAACAGGTAGAATCCATTCTCCATTATCCTGTGTTAGTTAACTCTAACAGGTAGAATCCATTCTCCATTATCCTGTGTTAGTTAACTCTAACAGGTAGAATCCATTCTCCATTATCCTGTGTTAGTTAACTCTAACAGGTAGAATCCATTCTCCATTATCCTGTGTTAGTTAACTCTAACAGGTAGAATCCATTGTCCATTATCCTGTGTTAGTTAACTCTAACAGGTAGAATCCATTGTCCATTATCCTGTGTTAGTTAACTCTAACAGGTAGAATCCATTGTCCGTTATCCTGTGTTAGTTAACTCTAACAGGTAGAATCCATTCTCCATTATCCTGTGTTAGTTAACTCTAACAAAAAGAGTCCATTGTCCATTATCCTGTGTTAGTTAACTCTAACAGGAAGAATCCATTCTCCATTATCCTGTGTTAGTTAACTCTAACAGGAAGAATCCATTCTCCATTATCCTGTGTTAGTTAACTCTAACAGGTAGAATCCATTCTCCATTATCCTGTGTTAGTTAACTCTAACGGGTAGAATCCATTCTCCATTATCCTGTGTTAGCTAACTCTAACAGGTAGAATCCATTCTCCATTATCCTGTGTTAGTTAACTCTAACAGGTAGAATCCATTCTCCATTATCCTGTGTTAGTTAACTCTAACAGGTAGACTCCATTCTCCATTATCCTGTGTTAGTTAACTCTAACAGGTAGAATCCATTCTCCATTATCCTGTGTTAGTTAACTCTAACAGGTAGAATCCATTGTCCATTATCCTGTGTTAGTTAACTCTAACAGGTAGAATCCATTGTCCATTATCCTGTGTTAGTTAACTCTAACAGGTAGAATCCATTGTCCATTATCCTGTGTTAGTTAACTCTAACAGGTAGAATCCATTCTCCATTATCCTGTGTTAGTTAACTCTAACAGGTAGAATCCATTGTCCATTATCCTGTGTTAGTTAACTCTAACAGGTAGAATCCATTGTCCATTATCCTGTGTTAGTTAACTCTAACAGGTAGAATCCATTGTCCATTATCCTGTGTTAGTTAACTCTAACAGGTAGAATCCATTCTCCATTATCCTGTGTTAGTTAACTCTAACAGGTAGAGTCCATTCTCCATTATCCTGTGTTAGTTAACTCTAACAGGTAGAATCCATTGTCCATTATCCTGTGTTAGTTAACTCTAACAGGTAGAATCCATTCTCCATTATCCTGTGTTAGTTAACTCTAACAGGTAGAATCCATTGTCCATTATCCTGTGTTAGTTAACTCTAACAGGTAGAATCCATTGTCCATTATCCTGTGTTAGTTAACTCTAACAGGTAGAATCCATTCTCCATTATCCTGTGTTAGTTAACTCTAACAGGTAGAATCCATTCTCCATTATCCTGTGTTAGTTAACTCTAACAGGTAGAATCCATTGTCCATTATCCTGTGTTAGTTAACTCTAACAGGTAGAATCCATTGTCCATTATCCTGTGTTAGTTAACTCTAACAGGTAGAATCCATTCTCCATTATCCTGTGTTAGTTAACTCTAACAGGTAGAATCCATTCTCCATTATCCTGTGTTAGTTAACTCTAACAGGTAGAATCCATTCTCCATTATCCTGTCTGTGTTAGTTAACTCTAACAGGTAGAATCCATTCTCCATTATCCTGTGTTAGTTAACTCTAACAGGTAGAATCCATTCTCCATTATCCTGTGTTAGTTAACTCTAACAGGTAGAATCCATTCTCCATTATCCTGTGTTAGTTAACTCTAACAGGTAGAATCCATTCTCCATTATCCTGTGTTAGTTAACTCTAACAGGTAGAATCCATTGTCCATTATCCTGTGTTAGTTAACTCTAACAGGTAGAATCCATTCTCCATTATCCTGTGTTAGTTAACTCTAACAGGTAGAATCCATTCTCCATTATCCTGTGTTAGTTAACTCTAACAGGTAGAATCCATTCTCCATTATCCTGTGTTAGTTAACTCTAACAGGTAGAATCCATTCTCCATTATCCTGTGTTAGTTAACTCTAACAGGTAGAATCCATTGTCCATTATCCTGTGTTAGTTAACTCTAACAGGTAGAATCCATTGTCCATTATCCTGTGTTAGTTAACTCTAACAGGTAGAATCCATTGTCCGTTATCCTGTGTTAGTTAACTCTAACAGGTAGAATCCATTCTCCATTATCCTGTGTTAGTTAACTCTAACAAAAAGAGTCCATTGTCCATTATCCTGTGTTAGTTAACTCTAACAGGAAGAATCCATTCTCCATTATCCTGTGTTAGTTAACTCTAACAGGAAGAATCCATTCTCCATTATCCTGTGTTAGTTAACTCTAACAGGTAGAATCCATTCTCCATTATCCTGTGTTAGTTAACTCTAACAGGTAGAATCCATTGTCCATTATCCTGTGTTAGTTAACTCTAACAGGAAGAATCCATTCTCCATTATCCTGTGTTAGTTAACTCTAACAGGTAGAATCCATTCTCCATTATCCTGTGTTAGTTAACTCTAACAGGTAGAATCCATTGTCCATTATCCTGTGTTAGTTAACTCTAACAGGTAGAATCCATTGTCCATTATCCTGTGTTAGCTAACTCTAACAGGTAGAATCCATTCTCCATTATCCTGTGTTAGTTAACTCTAACAGGTAGAATCCATTCTCCATTATCCTGTGTTAGTTAACTCTAACAGGTAGAATCCATTCTCCATTATCCTGTGTTAGTTAACTCTAACAGGTAGAATCCATTCTCCATTATCGTGTTAGTTAACTCTAACAGGTAGAATCCATTCTCCATTATCCTGTGTTAGTTAACTCTAACAGGTAGACTCCATTCTCCATTATCCTGTGTTAGTTAACTCTAACAGGTAGAATCCATTCTCCATTATCCTGTGTTAGTTAACTCTAACAGGTAGAATCCATTGTCCATTATCCTGTGTTAGTTAACTCTAACAGGTAGAATCCATTGTCCATTATCCTGTGTTAGTTAACTCTAACAGGTAGAATCCATTGTCCATTATCCTGTGTTAGTTAACTCTAACAGGTAGAATCCATTGTCCATTATCCTGTGTTAGTTAACTCTAACAGGTAGAATCCATTGTCCATTATCCTGTGTTAGTTAACTCTAACAGGTAGAATCCATTGTCCATTATCCTGTGTTAGTTAACTCTAACAGGTAGAATCCATTCTCCATTATCCTGTGTTAGTTAACTCTAACAGGTAGAATCCATTCTCCATTATCCTGTGTTAGTTAACTCTAACAGGTAGAATCCATTGTCCATTATCCTGTGTTAGTTAACTCTAACAGGTAGAATCCATTGTCCATTATCCTGTGTTAGTTAACTCTAACAGGTAGAATCCATTGTCCATTATCCTGTGTTAGTTAACTCTAACAGGTAGAATCCATTCTCCATTATCCTGTGTTAGTTAACTCTAACAGGTAGAATCCATTGTCCATTATCCTGTGTTAGTTAACTCTAACAGGTAGAATCCATTCTCCATTATCCTGTGTTAGTTAACTCTAACAGGTAGAATCCATTCTCCATTATCCTGTGTTAGTTAACTCTAACAGGTAGAATCCATTCTCCATTATCCTGTGTTAGTTAACTCTAACAGGTAGAATCCATTCTCCATTATCCTGTGTTAGTTAACTCTAACAGGTAGAATCCATTCTCCATTATCCTGTGTTAGTTAACTCTAACAGGTAGAATCCATTCTCCATTATCCTGTGTTAGTTAACTCTAACAGGTAGAATCCATTCTCCATTATCCTGTGTTAGTTAACTCTAACAGGTAGAATCCATTCTCCATTATCCTGTGTTAGTTAACTCTAACAGGTAGAATCCATTCTCCATTATCCTGTGTTAGTTAACTCTAACAGGTAGAATCCATTCTCCATTATCCTGTGTTAGTTAACTCTAACAGGTAGAATCCATTGTCCATTATCCTGTGTTAGTTAACTCTAACAGGTAGAATCCATTGTCCATTATCCTGTGTTAGTTAACTCTAACAGGTAGAATCCATTCTCCATTATCCTGTGTTAGTTAACTCTAACAGGTAGAATCCATTCTCCATTATCCTGTGTTAGTTAACTCTAACAGGTAGAATCCATTCTCCATTATCCTGTGTTAGTTAACTCTAACAGGTAGAATCCATTCTCCATTATCCTGTGTTAGTTAACTCTAACAGGTAGAATCCATTGTCCATTATCCTGTGTTAGTTAACTCTAACAGGTAGAATCCATTGTCCATTATCCTGTGTTAGTTAACTCTAACAGGTAGAATCCATTGTCCGTTATCCTGTGTTAGTTAACTCTAACAGGTAGAATCCATTCTCCATTATCCTGTGTTAGTTAACTCTAACAAAAAGAGTCCATTGTCCATTATCCTGTGTTAGTTAACTCTAACAGGAAGAATCCATTCTCCATTATCCTGTGTTAGTTAACTCTAACAGGAAGAATCCATTCTCCATTATCCTGTGTTAGTTAACTCTAACAGGTAGAATCCATTCTCCATTATCCTGTGTTAGTTAACTCTAACAGGTAGAGTCCATTCTCCATTATCCTGTGTTAGTTAACTCTAACAGGTAGAATCCATTGTCCATTATCCTGTGTTAGTTAACTCTAACAGGTAGAATCCATTCTCCATTATCCTGTGTTAGTTAACTCTAACAGGTAGAATCCATTGTCCATTATCCTGTGTTAGTTAACTCTAACAGGTAGAATCCATTGTCCATTATCCTGTGTTAGTTAACTCTAACAGGTAGAATCCATTCTCCATTATCCTGTGTTAGTTAACTCTAACAGGTAGAATCCATTCTCCATTATCCTGTGTTAGTTAACTCTAACAGGTAGAATCCATTGTCCATTATCCTGTGTTAGTTAACTCTAACAGGTAGAATCCATTGTCCATTATCCTGTGTTAGTTAACTCTAACAGGTAGAATCCATTGTCCATTATCCTGTGTTAGTTAACTCTAACAGGTAGAATCCATTCTCCATTATCCTGTGTTAGTTAACTCTAACAGGTAGAATCCATTCTCCATTATCCTGTCTGTGTTAGTTAACTCTAACAGGTAGAATCCATTCTCCATTATCCTGTGTTAGTTAACTCTAACAGGTAGAATCCATTCTCCATTATCCTGTGTTAGTTAACTCTAACAGGTAGAATCCATTCTCCATTATCCTGTGTTAGTTAACTCTAACAGGTAGAATCCATTCTCCATTATCCTGTGTTAGTTAACTCTAACAGGTAGAATCCATTGTCCATTATCCTGTGTTAGTTAACTCTAACAGGTAGAATCCATTCTCCATTATCCTGTGTTAGTTAACTCTAACAGGTAGAATCCATTCTCCATTATCCTGTGTTAGTTAACTCTAACAGGTAGAATCCATTCTCCATTATCCTGTGTTAGTTAACTCTAACAGGTAGAATCCATTCTCCATTATCCTGTGTTAGTTAACTCTAACAGGTAGAATCCATTGTCCATTATCCTGTGTTAGTTAACTCTAACAGGTAGAATCCATTGTCCATTATCCTGTGTTAGTTAACTCTAACAGGTAGAATCCATTGTCCGTTATCCTGTGTTAGTTAACTCTAACAGGTAGAATCCATTCTCCATTATCCTGTGTTAGTTAACTCTAACAAAAAGAGTCCATTGTCCATTATCCTGTGTTAGTTAACTCTAACAGGAAGAATCCATTCTCCATTATCCTGTGTTAGTTAACTCTAACAGGAAGAATCCATTCTCCATTATCCTGTGTTAGTTAACTCTAACAGGTAGAATCCATTCTCCATTATCCTGTGTTAGTTAACTCTAACGGGTAGAATCCATTCTCCATTATCCTGTGTTAGCTAACTCTAACAGGTAGAATCCATTCTCCATTATCCTGTGTTAGTTAACTCTAACAGGTAGAATCCATTCTCCATTATCCTGTGTTAGTTAACTCTAACAGGTAGACTCCATTCTCCATTATCCTGTGTTAGTTAACTCTAACAGGTAGAATCCATTCTCCATTATCCTGTGTTAGTTAACTCTAACAGGTAGAATCCATTGTCCATTATCCTGTGTTAGTTAACTCTAACAGGTAGAATCCATTGTCCATTATCCTGTGTTAGTTAACTCTAACAGGTAGAATCCATTGTCCATTATCCTGTGTTAGTTAACTCTAACAGGTAGAATCCATTCTCCATTATCCTGTGTTAGTTAACTCTAACAGGTAGAATCCATTGTCCATTATCCTGTGTTAGTTAACTCTAACAGGTAGAATCCATTGTCCATTATCCTGTGTTAGTTAACTCTAACAGGTAGAATCCATTGTCCATTATCCTGTGTTAGTTAACTCTAACAGGTAGAATCCATTCTCCATTATCCTGTGTTAGTTAACTCTAACAGGTAGAGTCCATTCTCCATTATCCTGTGTTAGTTAACTCTAACAGGTAGAATCCATTGTCCATTATCCTGTGTTAGTTAACTCTAACAGGTAGAATCCATTCTCCATTATCCTGTGTTAGTTAACTCTAACAGGTAGAATCCATTGTCCATTATCCTGTGTTAGTTAACTCTAACAGGTAGAATCCATTGTCCATTATCCTGTGTTAGTTAACTCTAACAGGTAGAATCCATTCTCCATTATCCTGTGTTAGTTAACTCTAACAGGTAGAATCCATTCTCCATTATCCTGTGTTAGTTAACTCTAACAGGTAGAATCCATTGTCCATTATCCTGTGTTAGTTAACTCTAACAGGTAGAATCCATTGTCCATTATCCTGTGTTAGTTAACTCTAACAGGTAGAATCCATTCTCCATTATCCTGTGTTAGTTAACTCTAACAGGTAGAATCCATTCTCCATTATCCTGTGTTAGTTAACTCTAACAGGTAGAATCCATTCTCCATTATCCTGTCTGTGTTAGTTAACTCTAACAGGTAGAATCCATTCTCCATTATCCTGTGTTAGTTAACTCTAACAGGTAGAATCCATTCTCCATTATCCTGTGTTAGTTAACTCTAACAGGTAGAATCCATTCTCCATTATCCTGTGTTAGTTAACTCTAACAGGTAGAATCCATTCTCCATTATCCTGTGTTAGTTAACTCTAACAGGTAGAATCCATTGTCCATTATCCTGTGTTAGTTAACTCTAACAGGTAGAATCCATTCTCCATTATCCTGTGTTAGTTAACTCTAACAGGTAGAATCCATTCTCCATTATCCTGTGTTAGTTAACTCTAACAGGTAGAATCCATTCTCCATTATCCTGTGTTAGTTAACTCTAACAGGTAGAATCCATTCTCCATTATCCTGTGTTAGTTAACTCTAACAGGTAGAATCCATTGTCCATTATCCTGTGTTAGTTAACTCTAACAGGTAGAATCCATTGTCCATTATCCTGTGTTAGTTAACTCTAACAGGTAGAATCCATTGTCCGTTATCCTGTGTTAGTTAACTCTAACAGGTAGAATCCATTCTCCATTATCCTGTGTTAGTTAACTCTAACAAAAAGAGTCCATTGTCCATTATCCTGTGTTAGTTAACTCTAACAGGAAGAATCCATTCTCCATTATCCTGTGTTAGTTAACTCTAACAGGAAGAATCCATTCTCCATTATCCTGTGTTAGTTAACTCTAACAGGTAGAATCCATTCTCCATTATCCTGTGTTAGTTAACTCTAACAGGTAGAATCCATTGTCCATTATCCTGTGTTAGTTAACTCTAACAGGAAGAATCCATTCTCCATTATCCTGTGTTAGTTAACTCTAACAGGTAGAATCCATTCTCCATTATCCTGTGTTAGTTAACTCTAACAGGTAGAATCCATTGTCCATTATCCTGTGTTAGTTAACTCTAACAGGTAGAATCCATTGTCCATTATCCTGTGTTAGCTAACTCTAACAGGTAGAATCCATTCTCCATTATCCTGTGTTAGTTAACTCTAACAGGTAGAATCCATTCTCCATTATCCTGTGTTAGTTAACTCTAACAGGTAGAATCCATTCTCCATTATCCTGTGTTAGTTAACTCTAACAGGTAGAATCCATTCTCCATTATCGTGTTAGTTAACTCTAACAGGTAGAATCCATTCTCCATTATCCTGTGTTAGTTAACTCTAACAGGTAGACTCCATTCTCCATTATCCTGTGTTAGTTAACTCTAACAGGTAGAATCCATTCTCCATTATCCTGTGTTAGTTAACTCTAACAGGTAGAATCCATTGTCCATTATCCTGTGTTAGTTAACTCTAACAGGTAGAATCCATTGTCCATTATCCTGTGTTAGTTAACTCTAACAGGTAGAATCCATTGTCCATTATCCTGTGTTAGTTAACTCTAACAGGTAGAATCCATTGTCCATTATCCTGTGTTAGTTAACTCTAACAGGTAGAATCCATTGTCCATTATCCTGTGTTAGTTAACTCTAACAGGTAGAATCCATTGTCCATTATCCTGTGTTAGTTAACTCTAACAGGTAGAATCCATTCTCCATTATCCTGTGTTAGTTAACTCTAACAGGTAGAATCCATTCTCCATTATCCTGTGTTAGTTAACTCTAACAGGTAGAATCCATTGTCCATTATCCTGTGTTAGTTAACTCTAACAGGTAGAATCCATTGTCCATTATCCTGTGTTAGTTAACTCTAACAGGTAGAATCCATTGTCCATTATCCTGTGTTAGTTAACTCTAACAGGTAGAATCCATTCTCCATTATCCTGTGTTAGTTAACTCTAACAGGTAGAATCCATTGTCCATTATCCTGTGTTAGTTAACTCTAACAGGTAGAATCCATTGTCCATTATCCTGTGTTAGTTAACTCTAACAGGTAGAATCCATTCTCCATTATCCTGTGTTAGTTAACTCTAACAGGTAGAATCCATTCTCCATTATCCTGTGTTAGTTAACTCTAACAGGTAGAATCCATTCTCCATTATCCTGTGTTAGTTAACTCTAACAGGTAGAATCCATTCTCCATTATCCTGTGTTAGTTAACTCTAACAGGTAGAATCCATTCTCCATTATCCTGTGTTAGTTAACTCTAACAGGTAGAATCCATTCTCCATTATCCTGTGTTAGTTAACTCTAACAGGTAGAATCCATTCTCCATTATCCTGTGTTAGTTAACTCTAACAGGTAGAATCCATTCTCCATTATCCTGTGTTAGTTAACTCTAACAGGTAGAATCCATTGTTCATTATCCTGTGTTAGTTAACTCTAACAGGTAGAATCCATTCTCCATTATCCTGTGTTAGTTAACTCTAACAGGTAGAATCCATTCTCCATTATCCTGTGTTAGTTAACTCTAACAGGTAGAATCCATTGTCCATTATCCTGTGTTAGTTAACTCTAACAGGTAGAATCCATTCTCCATTATCCTGTGTTAGTTAACTCTAACAGGTAGAATCCATTCTCCATTATCCTGTGTTAGTTAACTCTTTACCTTTTATTTCTTATTATTCGGGCTACAAGGGAAGACATTATCATGTAGTATGTTTGATTACCACCACATGTCGATGTTCTCGTGTGTGTTTTTTTATATTAGAGAGCTCGCTCTAAATATATGCCATAATATATCTGAGTAAGCCTTGCTATGTCTATTCAATTACATTTGACAAACTCCAGACGTGTTTGCTTACAAATGGTTGCATAGTACATAATGAGTATCATGAACTGAGTGAGTGGTTATTGTTTAACACCAAGTGGACAATTTTGCAAATGGCGATGACAGGTTTCTTTGTTATGATGATAACAGTGGCGACGATCATGATGCAAGGTTTACATTATATCGACACACTGGTCAGGATTTTTACAGTGCGAAGTTCACTGAGATAGTCCACAAGATTAAGCAAACTATCGAAGCAATCAATATATATTTTTACTACATAATGCGCATTCCTACAATAGAACAGGAAATGACAGCTTATTATCTAAATTTACAGTTCCTAAATAATGTAATGTTTATTAAAACTAAGGTTGTTCTCTCTCAGACATAGGTAACATTAGCTGGATGTTGGCTATCTTGTTAAGAACTTTTGGTTTTCTCGCTCCCAAAGACTTTTATATTATTTGGCTTTCAGAGTACCTGAGGAAGGTTATTCCTTGCGCACTAAATTTGATATCTATGTTTTTATTTATAATCAGGTTTGATCCACTGGGGATGGAACCCAAAGTCGTCAGCATTTGTACGTTACTAATTACACCACAGAGACAGTATGGGTACATTATAAATAAACAGGATACATATAGAGAGTGTTTGTTATTGGTGTTTATCGCCACTCAACACTCTGTCAGCTTCATCTAGACTACCAGACTTATTGGAGGTAGGAAAACCCGAACGGTTATATATCGAACAGGCTGGTGAAATCTTATCTTTTGATTTGTGTCTAGAACCCTTAACATTTCATACGAATATAAGAATGTGATCCCATGTCAGTTATGTTATGGTTGTTGTCAGAGGTCAATGACCTTAATCAATCGGTCACACATGCCCTAGACAGGGGTGTAGCCAGAATAATGGAGAATTATAGGCACAAGCTGTTTCGGCGGGGGAGGGGGGTCTGAGGCCGCTCAATGGTGTCCACGGGACAAAACCCCCCGGAAGTTCACGGTTATACAACAGAAAGGGTGACGTTTTTGACCATTTTGGAAGTGCTTTTAACAACAGGAAATTCCTATTGTTTTGTCCATTTTTAACAATACCACTACTAGAATTTTAACGTCCTTGACTACTCGCGGACGGACGGATGGTCACGTTACTTTATACCCTTCGAAAATTTAATACCAAAAGGAATAACAAAATACATGTATGATAGAGGTTACTCTCTGAACTTTTATAGTCCTGTATACGTCACGGTTTGTTGCATGTAGAGTGTCGAGTGCTCTCTGGCCTATCATCTACAAGAGCCCACCTGATTTTCCAACGCTCAACTTCATCCACAAAATCTGATTTCCTTGGTAAATCTCTCTGATAGACATTGAACAATCTATCAACTATTTCAGGTGTTAGGTTTAGAAGACTTGCAGAGTTTAGATAAGATGTAAAAAAAACGCTTCTCGTTGCTTACTACTCGCTTTGACATCTCTTCCTCCTCTAAATGATCAATGTATATGGATATGTTCCAGTAGTCAGATGGGTTGTCTACAGGATAATTCGCTCTGTACATTTATATTATATACATTATAGATTTAATCATGAAACATATCTACATGCGTATTCCAGTAGGAAAGTGGAGCATTGATTTATAACAAAACAAATTTGTCAAATTTATGTATCGGCACGTGCCTACTTGAGCCTAACGCAGCTACGCTCTGGTAGATGTATAGACTTATGTTTAAAAATGTAGATGGAACGTCTGAATATACTGTATACTAGGAGATTACGTGAACTTCTAAGTTTTCTAGTCATAATTATAAATAATTACATGCTGAGTTTTGAATTCGATGCTCATCATTTAAAATACCCCGAAGAGTGGGCGAGTGCTTGTTGATTAACGACAAATTAGCCATTTTCCAGCTACTGTCAAACTATTATTTTTAACTGAGGCCAATATTAGCGGTTTCTAGTTTACAGATGTATTCACGGGTATTGTTTTAGGGTATTTTCATTATGTAATAAAAATAGTTTATGCATCGTTTTTCACGGATAGCAATAAAAAAAACATAACTAAAACAATCAAAAGACACAATTATCAAACAGACTGTAACTATGTCACGTTCTTATGATTATTCGAAAGAGCACTTTGAATTCTACTCACGATCTCAATATACACAGCAATATTTCAAAGTAGCCGTATGTTAATCTTTCTGTTTCTATCCAAAAAAAAAAAAAAAAAATTGCTCTACGATTGTACACATAAAACAAAACAATTTAATGAAGAGGATGTCTTATATCTTAAGTGTGCATAGTTACACTAATTGAGCATTAACATTATAAAAGGGAATATAATGGATACTGCCATTAACACTTGGACAGACCCAGAGGCAAAGTTGAACAAACTGTTGCATTAATTGTTATGTGTTATTTGTGTAAAATATACGAGTGCAATTAAAAACTGATATATCTATTTCAAAACAGTTTTGCATTACAGATACCAAAATATAAAATAATTTAAAAAAAAATACGGGAAAATAAACATGATGGTTTTTTTCTTCAGATTTTCTTACAGTTACAAAGGCGAGAATCAAGCTTTATAAATGGATCGGATTGTCTTTTATCTATGTTATTTGTGCATGCTTCCCTATAGTGGTGTCCAAAACGTCTTGACTATATGAATAACAGGACGGGTTTCTTATAAGAGGCAGAACTGCTTACCTTTCATAAGCACCTGGGTTCATCCCCGGTTTGAGGTGGGATCCGTGTTGCTCATCTGTTTGTGTGGTGAGTATTTTGGTTTGTTTGTCTTGTCTTGTTTATCCAATGTTGCCGGTGTCTCTTGATTGTCCCTTCTTGATTGCCCCTAATGTAATCTCTAACGATAAAAATAAAACACAGCAATTCCTATTCTTTTTTTTTAATTTAAAAAGAGTCCTAAAGACATTTATCATTCAAGTATAAACCAAAAATTCAGAGAATTTAAAATAAGCAGAACAACTGAATATAATAAAGTAAAGGCATGAAAATAAGGATGGTACTCGAACAGATACAAGAGGAGGAATTCATATTGCCCTGAATGCTATTAGGTGCAATGTTCTTTTCTTTTTGGTTGTTGTGGACAGTTTGGTCGCCATTATATAATATTTGTTTTGTGCTTACTGTTGTTTTACCAATTAGATCATTGTCTGTATCTAACGACAGTCTATTGTTATTTGGAATAGTAGTTGCTTTTTGAGTTGAGGCCTCTTCTGAGACATCTATTGTTTTGTCCTTTGAGATTGCTTTCTTTACTGAGACTTTATCAACACTGCTTTCTAAAACTTTTCTGGTTGTTTTCAATTTGCCTATTTCCAAATCGGAAACAGATTCCATATCAATGCTTGATTCCATAACTTTTCTGTTTTTGCCTAAATCTGACGGTGTCGACATTGCGGTTGAAGCATCAAGTTCTCCGGGAATATTCAGTTTTCCATTTTCTTGTTCATTCAAAATGTCATCAGGGCCTATTTCCGTATCATCTTGGTTATCAACAATCTGGATATTGCTAGAACTAGCTTCAGTGTCCATGTTGTCATTTTCAGACTGTTTTCTAGGATTTTCCAAACGGATCACTTTGTGTGACGCTAATGTCACGATTGCTTCTGGACCAGTAAAACGACGATTAACTTGGTCATCTATAATAAAATATAAAACTGTAAACCTAATTATGAAAAACAATTATCAGTACTACAGATAAAATCAATATAAAATCGAATGAATCTACCACTTGAGTTCGAATTAGCCGAGTTTCGATTTATCAAGGCACATTTGTGGTTTTCTTGAATAAGTGGTTTCAATACATACTCAAAAGTTCTCTTTTTTCACATTAACTTTCGTGGTTTTATGACACCAGCTAATACCACAAAAATTAGTGTTCAGCGAATAAAAGCAAATTCACAGTACAAGGAAACGACTTGCCCTATTTCGATGCACGTAGCTTCGACTGCATATTGTAATGTCAATATTAAAAACATGTTCATCAGTTTATCATACAATTTTCACACTTTGAGAGGCGAGGTCTCAATCCTTTCTAGAATGAAAACAAACACGCATACAATGAGAAATGTAGACGAAGAAAATGGAAAAAAGAGGCATGACGAAGTGGAACAGCTTGATGTGAGAGGAAGGAACGAAAACTCTCTTGTAGCGATTGGTGGAAACCATTTGAACTAGATTTTTTCATGTCATGTGATATAAATAAATATGGCGCCATGACAAAACAATCTCATAGTTGTTCCAAATATTTTCAACTACGATTATATGATTATATGATAATCGGAGAAGGCAATTTTAAACATGACAGTGATGCAGAGTCTAACTTTGAGAAATATTAATACTGTACAATATGTTACTAGTTTCTATTGGTTGAACAATGATACTGTGTACAACGTTTTACCTGTGTTCTTTTCAGGATTCAAAAATTTCCCATATTCATACCCTGAGATCTCTTCACCAAATTAACAGAGACACAACGATTGTCACTAGCGCAGCAGTAACTGCTTACCCTTTCTGAGCACCTGGATTCGTTTTTAGTGGGGTTCGTGTTGCTCAATCTTTATTTTTCTGTGCAGCGTTTGTAGATCATCGTTTGCCCATTTGTCCTTTTTCTTTTGGCCAATGCATTGTCTCTCCGATTTACGGCTTCTGATTACCTCTTTGATATCCTCAAACTTTAAGATTGACGAAAAGAACAAGGCAGTATCAAACATTGAAAGTAAACAAATAATGTCATGACGTTTGTCTTCTCTAGATTGCCTCTTGAACAAAATAACTAGGTTCATCATATTAGAATTGAAATGAGTCTTACAAGACTGATTTACTTTGTGTATTATCATTCATTTTGTATTTCTATTTGTTTTTCTTGATATATTATTGTATGTAAATAGTGAAACATGTGTAAACAATAGGCTCAAATCTAAAGATTAGAAAGCCAAATAATTTAAAGTTTTGGGAGCAATAAACCCAAAGGGCTTAAACAGAATAGCCAAAAATCAGCCAAAGTTACCTATGCCTGAGAGAGAGGAACCTTAGTTTTATTAATAATTATATTAATAAAGGTAACAAGCCTATAAATATATCTGAATATTTAGAGGTAATCACACAAAAAGTGTCGATAAAATTTAACAAATACCGCCATCTTTTATGACTGTTCACAGTGATATGTATGGGACTTTCATTGTAGACTTTCTATATACAAAATATGACATCAATATCTCAAATCTTCGGCAACATAAGAAATTGTCGCCAAAATATCATAAAATAACTCTTATTACGATCATCTTTGGCGTCACTAAAGTAATATGAAACGAGTTTTGGTGAAATAAACATCTTCAAAAATATTCTTGATATATTTACATTCCCTAAAAACTAAACCATTCGTGCATGTTTGAGGACGAAAATCGCGATCATCTGTGATAAGAACAGAAAATCATTCCATCTCGTACGTGTTTTATCAAGACAATGGCGGCTAATTAACTTTCGGATGCACCGTTCCGATGATTGCCGATCATGAAATTTCATCACCAACTAAACAGGTGAGCACATGTATCATTCTGGTATTGAAAGAAGTTAAATTTCTTGCATTTCTTGCCTTGCAAAGAAATTATTTCATGTATGTTTTACCATAAAGATTATCAACTGCAATGAATTTCATTTTGACTTAATCAGTTTATTCGAAAAACTGGACAAAAACATTGAAATCGGTAGCAATGAATGACACGGGGCCCCATTTGTGGAAATCGAAACAGAACCAAGAAATCTCAGAATTTTGTAAATAAAATAAATAATCTGGCCACCCAAAGTTGGAAAAAAATTCTGGCCTTTGCTTCATAGAAAAAAAATCAAAAATCTGACCTGTACTGAGTAAACAATGTTACAACCTGTCCTGCACTGTGTGTCGAATGAATTTTCTGTCAAATATTATAACCTGACTAATCTTGCCAGGCCCCCTCAGAATCAAATTATTTGCCTATATATTATTATGAGATAAAGAATGTGTGCTTTCTTTCACATTCTTGTCTCTTAGGCCAATAAATTTTACATAGATTTGAAACAAAGTAGTATTCATTTTTTTAATATAAAAAAACCCTAATGTTTTAACATAATTACAAGTTGCGTATGCAGTGTCCCCTTACTGGGCCCCGCCAAATTTGCTGAATTATATATACCAAGGACGTATATAAGATTCTATATACGTCCTGATTATACACATAATGCCGTTAAAAGACATTTACGGCGGTTTAGATCATAGATGGTGATATATATTTATTTTCCAGATAAAGAGATCCTTGTTTAACGTTTCGCTAAGGGAAAATTATCTGTAATCGTGGATTGAATGGAAAATAATGGAATGTAAATCGAAACGAAAATGATGTTATCTGTCAAGACTATAACGGAGCATGCGCACAATCTCTACCGAATGAGTTCAAATCTGAGGTCAATAGCATATGATTTGCATTATTGTCCGGGTAGCAAGAATTATCGAAGACAGAATAAAATGACGTTTTCTCCTGAATTATACATCGTAGCTCTCAAAAAGTGAATGGTTCTTTATATATTTAATTTTTACATATATCAGAAATTTTTAGAAAACTGAAAATATTGATTTTGGCATTTCATATTACTTTAAATTAATGCGCATCACCATTTTATTTTGTATTTCCTTATTACATAAAATCAGAGCATCTTAACCAATCTCTCAGTTATAGGTATGTATCAACATGAAAACTCGTAAATATATAAAAATGATTTACACTCATATATATCATATAACCGAAGGTGTGAAATCCTTCCCACCAAATTTTAGGAGACTCAAAATAAAACACCACTCAACGATCAACTTCTTGAAGCCTTGTATTGCACTGTTATTTGTATCCTATCTTTTGTGATACTATTTTTTTTAAATGGCGAGTTTGTTGTTCTTGCAATTTCTTTATTTTTATCTAAATGATTAATTTACCCTTTGGCAACTTTACTTGGGTGTGACTGCTTAAAACCTTTCCTTCTGACACATCTAAAATAAACCCTCCTGGTATTTTCTTAACGGCATTTACTTTCTTGTGGGCATCTTTTCCCAACAAAAACAGTACTAAGGCATTAAATTTTGAAGTTGTTCCGTTTACAGGTGTCTCCAATGATCTGCGATGACGTTCTTCATGTTTTGAAGATATTTGAAGAGATTCTGTTTCAGAAAGTCTGGTTTCCGGTGTACATGAATTCTAAAAGACAAAAATCATGAAGAATTATGATATTAATAAAAACGATTACAATAAATAGTTCCTTCCATGGGAAACTGCGAATATGAAATAGCATCTGCAATGAGGGTACACACCTTCTCCATAAAGGGGCGTTCACTGGTCTTGCGGTAATAAAAATTTTTAGTATCAGGTTTGTATTCCTACTCCAAACCAGAGGCTCTCAAGAGCCTGTATCGTTCACCTGGTAATAAAAAAAACCAATTGGTCCTATGTAAAAACTATGTCCTGCAGTGGTAGTCATCTTGGAATTACGATCAACATAAAAAACACAAAGTTTGTAAAGGACCTTCCATTGATTGATGCACAGTTTAGGTTCAATCAGTGCAATAGCTTCAGAGAAGAATATATTTCTGTATTTTCCCCATATGGTTCTGTGTTAATACTATGACCTGTGGTGGCAGCCATCTTGGATTTCCGATCGGCATAAAAAACACACACCTTGTAGAGGACCTTCCAATGATCATTCCTGGGCAGTTTGGTTTCAACTGTCCAAGTGGTTTCAGAGAAGAAGCATTTTGAAACATTTTTCCCATAGGGTCCAATGTTAAACTAAGTCCTGCCGTAGCCGCCATTTTGAATTTCATATCAGAATAAAAAACGTAAATTTTGTAGAGGACCATTCAATGAACATTCATGTACAGTTTGGCTTTAATCATATTTGTAGTTTCTGAGAAGAAGGCATTTGAACATTTTCCCATAGGGTCCAATGTTAATCTATGTCCTGCGGTGGTGGCCATCTTGGATTTCCGATCGGCATAAAAAACAAACACCTTGTAGAGGACCTTCCAATGATCATTCCTGGGCAGTTTGGTTTCAATTATCCAAGTGGTTTCAGAGAAGAAGCGTTTTGAAACATTTTCCCCATAGGGTCCAATGTTAAACTAAGTCCTGCCGTAGCCGCCATTTTGAATTTCATACCAGAACAAAAAACGTAAAGTTTGTAGAGGACCATCTAATGAACATTCATGTACAGTTTGGCTTTAATCATATTTGTAGTTTCTGAGTAGAAGGCATTTGAATATTTTCCCATAGGGTCCAATGTTAATCTATGTCCTGCGGTGGCGGCCATCTTGGATTTCCGATCAGCATAAAAAACACAAAATTTGTAGAGGACCTTCCAATGATCATTCCTGGGCAGTTTGGTTTCAACTGTCCAAGTGGTTTCAGAGAAGAAGCATTTTGAAACATTTTCCCCATAGGGTCCAATGTTAAACTAAGTCCTGCCGTAGCCGCCATTTTGAATTTCATATCGGAACAAAAAACCTTAAGATTGTAGAGGACCATCCAATGAACATTCATGTACAGTTTGGCTTTAATCATATTTGTAGTTTCTGAGAAGAAGGCATTTGAACATTTTCCCATAGGGTCCAATGTTAATCTATGTATTGCGGTGGCGGCCATCTTGGATTTCCGATCGGCATAAAAAACATAAAATTTGTAGAGGACCTTCCAATGATCATTCCTAGGCAGTTTGGTTTCAATTATCCAAGTGGTTTCAGAGAAGAAGCGTTTTGAAACATTTTTCCCATAGGGTCCAATGTTAAACTATGTCCTGCCGTAGCCGCCATTTTGAATTTCATACCGGAACAAAAAACGTAAAGTTTATAGAGGACCATCTAATGAACATTCATGTACAGTTTGGCTTTAATCATATTTGTAGTTTCTGAGTAGAAGGCATTTGAATATTTTCCCATAGGGTCCAATGTTAATCTATGTTCTGCGGTGGCGGCCATCTTGGATTTCCGATCGGCATAAAAAACACACACCTTGTAGAGGACCTTCCAATGATCATTCCTGGGCAGTTTGGTTTCAACTGTCCAAGTGGTTTCAGAGAAGAAGCATTTTGAAACATTTTTCCCATAGGGTCCAATGTTAAACTAAGTCCTGCCGTAGCCGCCATTTTGAATTTCATATCGGAACAAAAAACCTGAAGATTGTAGAGGACCATCCAATGAACATTCATGTACAGTTTGGCTTTAATCATATTTGTAGTTTCTGAGAAGAAAGCATTTGAACATTTTCCCATAGGGTCCAATGTTAATCTATGTATTGCGGTGGCGGCCATCTTGGATTTCCGATCGGCATAAAAAACATAAAATTTGTAGAGGACCTTCCAATGATCATTCCTAGGCAGTTTGGTTTCAATTATCCAAGTGGTTTCAGAGAAGAAGCGTTTTGAAACATTTTTCCCATAGGGTCCAATGTTAAACTAAGTCCTGCCGTAGCCGCCATTTTGAATTTCATACCAGAACAAAAAACGTAAAGTTTGTAGAGGACCATCTAATGAACATTCATGTACAGTTTGGCTTTAATCATATTTGTAGTTTCTGAGAAGAAGGCATTTGAATATTTTCCCATAGGGTCCAATGTTAATCTATGTCCTGCGGTGGCGGCCATCTTGGATTTCCGACCGGCATAAAAAACAGATAATTTGTAGAGGACCTTCCAATGATCATTCCTGGGCAGTTTGGTTTCAACTGTCCAAGTGGTTTCAGAGAAGAAGCATTTTGAAACATTTTTCCCATAGGGTCCAATGTTAAACTAAGTCCTGCCGTAGCCGCCATTTTGAATTTCATATCGGAACAAAAAACCTTAAGATTGTAGAGGACCATCCAATGAACATTCATGTACAGTTTGGCTTTAATCATATTTGTAGTTTCTGAGAAGAAGGCATTTGAACATTTTCCCATAGGGTCCAATGTTAATCTATGTATTGCGGTGGCGGCCATCTTGGATTTCCGATCGGCATAAAAAACATAAAATTTGTAGAGGACCTTCCAATGATCATTCCTAGGCAGTTTGGTTTCAATTATCCAAGTGGTTTCAGAGAAGAAGCGTTTTGAAACATTTTTCCCATAGGGTCCAATGTTAAACTATGTCCTGCCGTAGCCGCCATTTTGAATTTCATACCGGAACAAAAAACGTAAAGTTTGTAGAGGACCATCTAATGAACATTCATGTACAGTTTGGCTTTAATCATATTTGTAGTTTCTGAGTAGAAGGCATTTGAATATTTTCCCATAGGGTCCAATGTTAATCTATGTTCTGCGGTGGCGGCCATCTTGGATTTCCGATCGGCATAAAAAACACACACCTTGTAGAGGACCTTCCAATGATCATTCCTGGGCAGTTTGGTTTCAACTGTCCAAGTGGTTTCAGAGAAGAAGCATTTTGAAACATTTTTCCCATAGGGTCCAATGTTAAACTAAGTCCTGCCGTAGCCGCCATTTTGAATTTCATATCGGAACAAAAAACCTTAAGATTGTAGAGGACCATCCAATGAACATTCATGTACATTTTGGCTTTAATCATATTTGTAGTTTCTGAGAAGAAGGCATTTGAACATTTTCCCATAGGGTCCAATGTTAATCTATGTATTGCGGTGGCGGCCATCTTGGATTTCCGATCGGCATAAAAAACATAAAATTTGTAGAGGACCTTCCAGTGATCATTCCTATGCAGTTTGGTTTCAATTATCCAAGTGGTTTCAGAGAAGAAGCGTTTTGAAACATTTTTCCCATAGGGTCCAATGTTAAACTAAGTCCTGCCGTAGCCGCCATTTTGAATTTCATATCGGAACAAAAAACCTTAAGATTGTAGAGGACCATCCAATGAACATTCATGTACAGTTTGGCTTTAATCATATTTGTAGTTTCTGAGAAGAAGGCATTTGAACATTTTCCCATAGGGTCCAATGTTAATCTATGTATTGCGGTGGCGGCCATCTTGGATTTCCGATCGGCATAAAAAACATAAAATTTGTAGAGGACCTTCCAGTGATCATTCCTATGCAGTTTGGTTTCAATTATCCAAGTGGTTTCAGAGAAGAAGCGTTTTGAAACATTTTTCCCATAGGGTCCAATGTTAAACTAAGTCCTGCCGTAGCCGCCATTTTGAATTTCATATCGGAACAAAAAACCTTAAGATTGTAGAGGACCATCCAATGAACATTCATGTACAGTTTGGCTTTAATCATATTTGTAGTTTCTGAGAAGAAGGCATTTGAACATTTTCCCATAGGGTCCAATGTTAATCTATGTATTGCGGTGGCGGCCATCTTGGATTTCCGATCGGCATAAAAAACATAAAATTTGTAGAGGACCTTCCAATGATCATTCCTATGCAGTTTGGTTTCAATTATCCAAGTGGTTTCAGAGAAGAAGCGTTTTGAAACATTTTTCCCATAGGGTCCAATGTTAAACTAAGTCCTGCCGTAGCCGCCATTTTGAATTTCATACCAGAACAAAAAACGTAAAGTTTGTAGAGGACCATCTAATGAACATTCATGTACAGTTTGGCTTTAATCATATTTGTAGTTTCTGAGAAGAAGGCATTTGAATATTTTCCCATAGGGTCCAATGTTAATCTATGTCCTGCGGTGGCAGCCATCTTGGATTTCCGACCGGCATAAAAAACATAAAATTTGTAGAGGACCTTCCAATGATCATTCCTAGGCAGTTTGGTTTCAACTGTCCAAGTGGTTTCAGAGAAGAAGCATTTTGAAACATTTTTCCCATAGGGTCCAATGTTAAACTAAGTCCTGCCGTAGCCGCCATTTTGAATTTCATATCGGAACAAAAAACCTTAAGATTGTAGAGGACCATCCAATGAACATTCATGTACAGTTTGGCTTTAATCATATTTGTAGTTTCTGAGAAGAAGGCATTTGAACATTTTCCCATAGGGTCCAATGTTAATCTATGTCCTGCGATGGTGGCCATCTTGGATTTCCGATCGGCATAAAAAACAGTAACTTGGTAAAGGACATTCCAATGATCATTCCTTTACAGTTTGGGTTCAGTCAGTTCATTAGTTTCAGAGAAGAAGATCTTTGAAATTTCAGCCAATCAGAGCATATTATTGGCCCTGGCAGCCATATTGAATATCCGACTGGAACGAAAAACAGTAACTTTGTAGAGGACCATCCAAGGAACATTCCTGCTAAGTTCGGTTCCAATCGACCAAGTGGTTTCGGAGAAGAAGCTTGAAATGTGAAAAGTTTACAGACGACAGACGACAGACGACGGACGCCAAGTGATGGCAATAGTTCACATGGACCTTTGGTCCAGGTGAACTAACTAGAGAGAGGTGATCTGGTGATCACAGATACCCCCGCATTCCAAATTTTGAATGAGGCAATGAAAGGAATGAGTCGTACCTTAAATATCATCCGGAAACCTAGAAAGTCCCTATTTTCTAAGAGAAAAAGGACCATAACTTATGAACGGTAAATGTGAATTACACCATAATCAAACTTAACCTGTATTTTATGGCATACAGCATTATGTTAAAGTTTGAAAAGATTTGGTTGAGTGGTACTTTGAATATCATTCGGAAACCTAAAAAGTCTCTATTTTCTAAGAGAAAAAGGGCCATAACTCAGGAACGGTAAATGTGAAATACACCGTAATCGAACTTAACATGTATTTAATGGTCCACAGCAGTGTGTTAAAGTTTGAAAAGACTTGGTTGAGCCATACTCTAAATATCATCCGGAAACCTAAAAAGTCCCTATTTTCTAAAAGAAAAAGGGTCATAACTCATGAACGGTAAATGTGAAATACACCGTAATCAAACTTAACCTGTATTTTATGGTACACAGCAATGTGTGAAAGTTTGAAAAGATTTGGTTGAGCGGTACTTTAATTAGTATCCGGAAACCAAAAGTGTGACGTACGGACGAACGGACATGAGGATCCCTATATACCCCCGACTCTCGTCGAGCGGGGTATAAATAGTCCAATCAGAATACTGTAAATACTGGGTAGAGTGTTCTGGTTAGCTCTTTTTGCTTTGCGCGTACGAGTTTGATGATGGCAATGACTGGTTATGGAGGACAAATTCAATACGCATGTCGTCCACACAACGAAGCAAGCATGAGTGTCTTGCACTTGAAGAATGTTATGTTCAATCCCGATGAAAAACTAATTGTATCAGCTCATAAGAAGCAGTGACCCGTTGTGAAACAAAAAGTGAGTCCCTATGGATTATTCCCGTATACACCAATCTGATTAATATCACAACTCTCACTCTCCTTTACTGATGGATGACATTATTTGCAAGAATGTGACCGTAATTAGGGTTTCGTTAATTAGATCTACCACGCCGTGACATTTCAGTAAAGGAGAGCAAGTGGGAGATGTGATTTTAATCAGATTGCCATTTACACATGACAATCAAAACATTCGTCCTTAGATCTATCACATAGCCACATTTGTTTTAGTCTGAAGTGCGGTCCACTTGACATTAAGTAACAAACAATCAACCGATATTAAAATAGTTGAGTATACGTGTTATATTTGCAAGTTAGACATTGTTTATACTGTTGAAACAGAGCTTCGTGATCATCCACATGACAGTCGCTTGACATGCTGTTATAGTCAAAGATCGTAACAGTCAATAACGAGTCACAAAAGAGACATAATAGTGTTCTATGTTAAAGTGTTCCCCCAGACAATATTTTATAGAGATTGCGATATGAAATTATGTCCTAGTAAAGGGTTAGTAGGGTTAGGGTTAGGGTTAGGGTCAGAATTATGTTTAGGGTTAGGGTAAGACATAATGGTGTCCTATGTTAAAGTGTCCCCCCGGACAATATTTAATAGAGATTGCGATATGAAATAGTGTCTGCTGGATACTATAACATATGTAAAAGTGTCCGGCGGACACTTTGAACTAGAGGACACAATTAAATGCTACACTTACAGTCATAGATCGTAACAGTCAACAACGACAATCGTTAGAGAGAGCATTTAGTGTGTGAGCCATGCTATTGTTTCTGTAAGGTATGTTATAGACAGATAAAAAATGATTCAGTGATTGGAGCCATGTTGTTGTTGCTGTAAGGTACTTATAGACAGATAAAAAATGATTCAGTGATTGGAACCATGTTGTTGTTGCTGTAAGGGATGTTATAGACAGATAAAAAATGATTCAGTGATTGGAGCCATGTTGTTGTTGCTGTAAGGTACTTATAGATAGATAAAAAATGATTCAGTGATTGGAGCCATGTTGTTGTTGCTGTAAGGTATGTTATAGTTAGATAAAAAATGATTCAGTGATTGGAGCCATGTTGTTGTTGCTGTAAGGTACTTATAGACGGATAAAAAATGATTCAGTGATTGGAGCCATGTTGTTGTTGCTGTAAGGGATGTTATAGACAGATACAAAATGATTCAGTGATTGGAGCCATGTTGTTGTTGCTGTAAGGTACTTATAGACGGATAAAAAATGATTCAGTGATTGGAGCCATGTTGTTGTTGCTGTAAGGGATGTTATAGACAGATAAAAAATGATTCAGTGATTGGAGCCATGTTGTTGTTGCTGTAAGGTATGCTATAGACAGATAACAAATGATTCAGTGATTGGAGCCATGTTGTTGTTGCTGTAAGGTATGTTATAGACAGATAAACAATGATTCAGTGATTGGAGCCATGTTGTTGTTACTGTAAGGTATGTTATAGACAGATAAAAAATGATTCAGTGATTGGAGCCATGTTGTTGTTGCTGTAAGGGATGTTATAGACAGATAAAAAATGATTCAGTGATTGGAGCCATGTTGTTGTTGCTGTAAGGTACTTATAGATAGATAAAAAATGATTCAGTGATTGGAGCCATGTTGTTGTTGCTGTAAGGTACTTATAGACGGATAAAAAATGATTCAGTGATTGGAGCCGTGTTGTTGTTGCTGTAAGGTACTTATATACAGATAAACAATGATTCAGTGATTGGAGCCATGTTGTTGTTACTGTAAGGTAT
Organism: Bathymodiolus brooksi; assembly: GCA_963680875.1. Taxonomy (NCBI): domain Eukaryota; kingdom Metazoa; phylum Mollusca; class Bivalvia; order Mytilida; family Modiolidae; genus Bathymodiolus; species Bathymodiolus brooksi. Next base: position 54,145,045 of record OY804590.1, on the reverse strand, counting down.
GTTATAGACAGATAAAAAATGATTCAGTGATTGGAGCCATGTTGTTGTTGCTGTAAGGGATGTTATAGACAGATAAAAAATGATTCAGTGATTGGAGCCATGTTGTTGTTGCTGTAAGGGATGTTATAGACAGATAAAAAATGATTCAGTGATTGGAGCCATGTTGTTGTTGCTGTAAGGTATGTTATAGACAGATAAAAAATGATTCAGTGATTGGAGCCATGTTGTTGTTGCTGTAAGGGATGTTATAGACAGATAAAAAATGATTTAGTGATTGGAGCCATGTTGTTGTTGCTGTAAGGTATTTATAGACAGATAAAAATGATTCAGTGATTGGAGCCATGTTGTTGTTGCTGTAAGGTATGTTATAGACAGATAAACAATGATTCAGTGATTGGTTGCTGTAAGGTATGTTATAGACAGATAAAAAATGATTCAGTGATTGGAGCCATGTTGTTGTTGCTGTAATGTACTTATAGACGGATAAAAAATGATTCAGTGATTGGAGCCATGTTGTTGTTGCTGTAAGGTACTTATAGACAGATAAAAAATGATTCAGTGATTGGAGCCATGTTGTTGTTGCTGTAAGGTACTTATAGTTAGATAAAAAATGATTCAGTGATTGGAGCCATGTTGTTGTTGCTGTAAGGTACTTATAGACGGATAAAAAATGATTCAGTGATTGGAGCCATGTTGTTGTTGCTGTAAGGGATGTTATAGACAGATAAAAAATGATTCAGTAATTGGAGCCATGTTGTTGTTGCTGTAAGGTACTTATAGACGGATAAAAAATGATTCAGTGATTGGAGCCATGTTGTTGTTGCTGTAAGGGATGTTATAGACAGATAAAAAATGATTCAGTGATTGGAGCCATGTTGTTGTTGCTGTAAGGTATGTTATAGACAGATAACAAATGATTCAGTGATTGGAGCCATGTTGTTGTTGCTGTAAGGTATGCTATAGACAGATAACAAATGATTCAGTGATTGGAGCCATGTTGTTGTTGCTGTAAGGTATGTTATAGACAGATAAACAATGATTCAGTGATTGGAGCCATGTTGTTGTTACTGTAAGGTATGTTATAGACAGATAAACAATGATTCAGTGATTGTTTGCTGTAGGGTATGTTATAGACAGATAAAAAATGATTCAGTGATTGGAGCCATGTTGTTGTTACTGTAAGGTACTTATAGATAGATAAAAAATGATTCAGTGATTGGAGCCATGTTGTTGTTGCTGTAAGGTACTTATAGACGGATAAAAAATGATTCAGTGATTGGAGCCGTGTTGTTGTTGCTGTAAGGTACTTATAGACAGATAAACAATGATTCAGTGATTGGAGCCATGTTGTTGTTACTGTAAGGTATGTTATAGACAGATAAAAAATGATTCAGTGATTGGAGCCATGTTGTTGTTGCTGTAAGGGATGTTATAGACAGATAACAAATGATTCAGTGATTGGAGCCATGTTGTTGTTGCTGTAAGGTACTTATAGACAGATAACAAATGATTCAGTGATTGGAGCCATGTTGTTGTTGCTGTAAGGTATGCTATAGACAGATAACAAATGATTCAGTGATTGGAGCCATGTTGTTGTTGCTGTAAGGTATGTTATAGACAGATAAACAATGATTCAGTGATTGGAGCCATGTTGTTGTTACTGTAAGGTATGCTATAGACAGATAAACAATGATTCAGTGATTGGTTGCTGTAAGGTATGTTATAGACAGATAAACAATGATTCAGTGATTGGAGCCATGTTGTTGTTACTGTAAGGTATGTTATAGACAGATAAAAAATGATTCAGTGATTGGAGCCATGTTGTTGTTGCTGTAAGGGATGTTATAGACAGATAAAAAATGATTCAGTGATTGGAGCCATGTTGTTGTTGCTGTAAGGTACTTATAGATAGATAAAAAATGATTCAGTGATTGGAGCCATGTTGTTGTTGCTGTAAGGTACTTATAGACGGATAAAAAATGATTCAGTGATTGGAGCCGTGTTGTTGTTGCTGTAAGGTACTTATAGACAGATAAACAATGATTCAGTGATTGGAGCCATGTTGTTGTTACTGTAAGGTATGTTATAGACAGATAAAAAATGATTCAGTGATTGGAGCCATGTTGTTGTTGCTGTAAGGGATGTTATAGACAGATAAAAAATGATTCAGTGATTGGAGCCATGTTGTTGTTGCTGTAAGGGATGTTATAGACAGATAAAAAATGATTCAGTGATTGGAGCCATGTTGTTGTTGCTGTAAGGTATGTTATAGACAGATAAAAAATGATTCAGTGATTGGAGCCATGTTGTTGTTGCTGTAAGGGATGTTATAGACAGATAAAAAATGATTTAGTGATTGGAGCCATGTTGTTGTTGCTGTAAGGTACTTATAGACAGATAAAAATGATTCAGTGATTGGAGCCATGTTGTTGTTGCTGTAAGGTATGTTATAGACAGATAAACAATGATTCAGTGATTGGTTGCTGTAAGGTATGTTATAGACAGATAAAAAATGATTCAGTGATTGGAGCCATGTTGTTGTTGCTGTAATGTACTTATAGACGGATAAAAAATGATTCAGTGATTGGAGCCATGTTGTTGTTGCTGTAAGGTACTTATAGACAGATAAAAAATGATTCAGTGATTGGAGCCATGTTGTTGTTGCTGTAAGGTACTTATAGTTAGATAAAAAATGATTCAGTGATTGGAGCCATGTTGTTGTTGCTGTAAGGTACTTATAGACGGATAAAAAATGATTCAGTGATTGGAGCCATGTTGTTGTTGCTGTAAGGGATGTTATAGACAGATAAAAAATGATTCAGTAATTGGAGCCATGTTGTTGTTGCTGTAAGGTACTTATAGACGGATAAAAAATGATTCAGTAATTGGAGCCATGTTGTTGTTGCTGTAAGGTACTTATAGACGGATAAAAAATGATTCAGTGATTGGAGCCATGTTGTTGTTGCTGTAAGGTATGTTATAGACAGATAACAAATGATTCAGTGATTGGAGCCATGTTGTTGTTGCTGTAAGGTATGCTATAGACAGATAACAAATGATTCAGTGATTGGAGCCATGTTGTTGTTGCTGTAAGGTATGTCATAGACAGATAAACAATGATTCAGTGATTGGAGCCATGTTGTTGTTACTGTAAGGTATGTTATAGACAGATAAACAATGATTCAGTGATTGTTTGCTGTAAGGTATGTTATAGACAGATAAAAAATGATTCAGTGATTGGAGCCATGTTGTTGTTACTGTAAGGTACTTATAGATAGATAAAAAATGATTCAGTGATTGGAGCCATGTTGTTGTTGCTGTAAGGTACTTATAGACGGATAAAAAATGATTCAGTGATTGGAGCCGTGTTGTTGTTGCTGTAAGGTACTTATAGACAGATAAACAATGATTCAGTGATTGGAGCCATGTTGTTGTTGCTGTAAGGGATGTTATAGACAGATAAAAAATGATTCAGTGATTGGAGCCATGTTGTTGTTGCTGTAAGGTATGTTATAGACAGATAACAAATGATTCAGTGATTGGAGCCATGTTGTTGTTGCTGTAAGGTACTTATAGACAGATAACAAATGATTCAGTGATTGGAGCCATGTTGTTGTTGCTGTAAGGTATGCTATAGACAGATAACAAATGATTCAGTGATTGGAGCCATGTTGTTGTTGCTGTAAGGTATGTTATAGACAGATAAACAATGATTCAGTGATTGGAGCCATGTTGTTGTTACTGTAAGGTATGCTATAGACAGATAAACAATGATTCAGTGATTGGTTGCTGTAAGGTATGTAATAGACAGATAAAAAATGATTCAGTGATTGGAGCCATGTTGTTGTTACTGTAAGGTACTTATAGACAGATAACAAATGATTCAGTGATTGGAGCCATGTTGTTGTTGCTGTAAGGTATGTTATAGACAGATAAAAAATGATTCAGTGATTGGAGCCATGTTGTTGTTGCTGTAAGGTATGTTATAGACAGATAACAAATGATTCAGTGATTGGAGCCATGTTGTTGTTGCTGTAAGGTATGTCATAGACAGATAAAAAATGATTCAGTGATTGGAGCCATGTTGTTGTTACTGTAAGGTACTTATAGACAGATAACAAATGATTCAGTGATTGGAGCCATGTTGTTGTTGCTGTAAGGTTCTTATAGACAGATAAAAATGATTCAGTGATTGGAGCCATGTTGTTGTTGCTGTAAGGTATGTTATAGACAGATAAACAATGATTCAGTGATTGGTTGCTGTAAGGTATGTTATAGACAGATAAAAAATGATTCAGTGATTGGAGCCATGTTGTTGTTGCTGTAATGTACTTATAGACGAATATAAAATGATTCAGTGATTGGAGCCATGTTGTTGTTGCTGTAAGGTACTTATAGACAGATAAAAAATGATTCAGTGATTGGAGCCATGTTGTTGTTGCTGTAAGGTACTTATAGTTAGATAAAAAATGATTCAGTGATTGGAGCCATGTTGTTGTTGCTGTAAGGTACTTATAGATGGATAAAAAATGATTCAGTGATTGGAGCCATGTTGTTGTTGCTGTAAGGGATGTAATAGACAGATAAAAAATGATTCAGTGATTGGAGCCATGTTGTTGTTGCTGTAAGGTACTTATAGACGGATAAAAAATGATTCAGTGATTGGAGCCATGTTGTTGTTGCTGTAAGGGATGTTATAGACAGATAAAAAATGATTCAGTGATTGGAGCCATGTTGTTGTTGCTGTAAGGTATGTTATAGACAGATAACAAATGATTCAGTGATTGGAGCCATGTTGTTGTTGCTGTAAGGTATGCTATAGACAGATAACAAATGATTCAGTGATTGGAGCCATGTTGTTGTTGCTGTAAGGTATGTTATAGACAGATAAACAATGATTCAGTGATTGGAGCCATGTTGTTGTTACTGTAAGGTATGTTATAGACAGATAAACAATGATTCAGTGATTGTTTGCTGTAAGGTATGTTATAGACAGATAAAAAATGATTCAGTGATTGGAGCCATGTTGTTGTTACTGTAAGGTACTTATAGACAGATAAAAATGATTCAGTGATTGGAGCCATGTTGTTGTTGCTGTAAGGTACTTATAGATAGATAAAAAATGATTCAGTGATTGGAGCCATGTTGTTGTTGCTGTAAGGTACTTATAGACGGATAAAAAATGATTCAGTGATTGGAGCCGTGTTGTTGTTGCTGTAAGGTACTTATAGACAGATAAACAATGATTCAGTGATTGGAGCCATGTTGTTGTTACTGTAAGGTATGTTATAGACAGATAAAAAATGATTCAGTGATTGGAGCCATGTTGTTGTTGCTGTAAGGGATGTTATAGACAGATAAACAATGATTCAGTGATTGGAGCCATGTTGTTGTTGCTGTAAGGTATGTTATAGACAGATAACAAATGATTCAGTGATTGGAGCCATGTTGTTGTTGCTGTAGGGTACTTATAGACAGATAACAAATGATTCAGTGATTGGAGCCATGTTGTTGTTGCTGTAAGGTATGTTATAGACAGATAAACAATGATTCAGTGATTGGAGCCATGTTGTTGTTACTGTAAGGTATGCTATAGACAGATAAACAATGATTCAGTGATTGGTTGCTGTAAGGTATGTTATAGACAGATAAAAAATGATTCAGTGATTGGAGCCATGTTGTTGTTACTGTAAGGTACTTATAGACAGATAACAAATGATTCAGTGATTGGAGCCATGTTGTTGTTGCTGTAAGGTATGTTATAGACAGATAAAAATTGATTCAGTGATTGGAGCCATGTTGTTGTTGCTGTAAGGTATGTTATAGACAGATAACAAATGATTCAGTGATTGGAGCCATGTTGTTGTTGCTGTAAGGTATGTCATAGACAGATAAAAAATGATTCAGTGATTGGAGCCATGTTGTTGTTACTGTAAGGTACTTATAGACAGATAACAAATGATTCAGTGATTGGAGCCATGTTGTTGTAACTGTAAGGTATGTTATAGACAGATAACAAATGATTCAGTGATTGGAGCCATGTTGTTGTTCCTGTAAGGTACTTATAGACAGGTTGAGGTAGTGTGAGCCATGTTGTTGTTGCTGTAAGGTACTTATAGACAGATAAACAATGATTCAGTGATTGGATTTTAAAGTCAACTCTAAAATATTACAGCTATATCCGGGTTATAAATATCGATAGTGCCCTTCTCAAATATTTCAAGGCAAGCATGATTCTAGATTGAAGGTGATTTGAAAAAGCCTTTGGTGTGGTTGGGGTAATTATATTGTATTTAGCATTACTTAAACTATGAAATAAATTAAAATACAATTTATCAAATGGACTTACGTAAGGTTTGTCGCCGAATTGCACTATAAAGCTAACAATAATATCCACAGTTCATCTAAAATGTTGTCTATTTCTCAAATTCGTGGGAAAACATAAACAAAATAGTTGGAAACGAAGACGTCATTTTTCAAATTTTCTTGTAGCTTACAAATATCAGCAAATATCAACCGTTTATCATGTCAGCATAGTAGATAATCTGAGCATGGAGAATTATTGAGATATATTTTCTCGCTGCAATGTCTACAGAATTACAATTACCTTAAAGTATATTTTGCATTACCAGTTAAGTTTTAAAATACTATTGCTGACATGCTTTGCCAGAGTAATAGGAGATCTAAAGCGAGGCTGAGATGCGACGGCGAGTCCAAAGTATTTTATATGAGAATTACCAAGACCATGTCAGTATAATGTACCATGGTTACACACAGAAATCAAGGACAATTAATGATAGAAAGCAGTGTGCTGGACCATGAAAATGTCAACAGAATATTGCATTAGTAGTGTATTAACTGCAGATTATTCTGTATTAACTGGGGCCGTCGTGGCCGTGATCGTATGGTAGTTGGACTTACAACTACCTGTGCAATCAGTGCCTATCACCACTGATGTTGTGAGTTCGAATCTCGATCAGAACGAGGTGTACAACATTATGTGATAAAGTTTGTCGGCGACTTGCGACAGGTCGGTGGTTTTCTCCGGGTCCTTCGATTTCCTCCACCAATAAAACTGACCGCCCCAATAAAACTGAAATATTGTTGAAAGTGGCGCTAAACACCATCAAACAAACAAACAAATTGTATTAACTAATGATCGCAATAGGGTCATTGAAGTAATAAAACTACACACGATCGTGTAAAAGTTATAGCAATATATACAACTTACCGCTCCACAGTTTTACACACGATCGTGTTAAAGTAAAAGTTATAGCAATATATACAACTTACCGCTCCACAGTTTTACACACGATCGTGTTAAAGTAAAAGTTATAGCAATATATACAACTTACCGCTCCACAGTTTTACACACGATCGTGTTAAAGTAAAAGTTATAGCAATATATACAACTTACCGTTCCACAGTTTTACACACGATCGTGTTAAAGTAAAAGTTATAGCAATATATACAACTTACCGCTCCACAGTTTTACACACGATCGTGTTAAAGTAAAAGTTATAGCAATATATACAACTTACCGCTCCACAGTTTTACACACGATCGTGTTAAATTAAAAGTTATAGCAATATATACAACTTACCGCTCCACAGTTTTACACACGATCGTGTTAAAGTAAAAGTTATAGCAATATATACAACTTACCGCTCCACAGTTTTACACACGATCGTGTTAAAGTAAAAGTTATAGCAATATATACAACTTACCGCTCCACAGTTTTACACACGATCGTGTTAAAGTAAAAGTTATAGCAATATATACAACTTACCGCTCCACAGTTTTACACACGATCGTGTTAAAGTAAAAGTTATAGCAATATATACAACTTACCGCTCCACAGTTTTACACACGATCGTGTTAAAGTAAAAGTTATAGCAATATATACAACTTACCGCTCCACAGTTTTACACACGATCGTGTTAAAGTAAAAGTTATAGCAATATATACAACTTACCGCTCCACAGTTTTACACACGATCGTGTTAAAGTAAAAGTTATAGCAATATATACAACTTACCGCTCCACAGTTTTACACACGATCGTGTTAAAGTAAAAGTTATAGCAATATATACAACTTACCGCTCCACAGTTTTACACACGATCGTGTTAAAGTAAAAGTTATAGCAATATATACAACTTACCGCTCCACAGTTTTACACACGATCGTGTTAAAGTAAAAGTTATAGCAATATATACAACTTACCGCTCCACAGTTTTACACACGATCGTGTTAAAGTAAAAGTTATAGCAATATATACAACTTACCGCTCCACAGTTTTACACACGATCGTGTTAAAGTAAAAGTTATAGCAATATATACAACTTACCGCTCCACAGTTTTACACACGATCGTGTTAAAGTAAAAGTTATAGCAATATATACAACTTACCGCTCCACAGTTTTACACACGATCGTGTTAAAGTAAAAGTTATAGCAATATATACAACTTACCGCTCCACAGTTTTACACACGATCGTGTTAAAGTAAAAGTTATAGCAATATATACAACTTACCGCTCCACAGTTTTACACACGATCGTGTTAAAGTAAAAGTTATAGCAATATATACAACTTACCGCTCCACAGTTTTACACACGATCGTGTTAAAGTAAAAGTTATAGCAATATATACAACTTACCGCTCCACAGTTTTACACACGATCGTGTTAAAGTAAAAGTTATAGCAATATATACAACTTACCGCTCCACAGTTTTACACACGATCGTGTTAAAGTAAAAGTTATAGCAATATATACAACTTACCGCTCCACAGTTTTACACACGATCGTGTTAAAGTAAAAGTTATAGCAATATATACAACTTACCGCTCCACAGTTTTACACACGATCGTGTTAAAGTAAAAGTTATAGCAATATATACAACTTACCGCTCCACAGTTTTACACACGATCGTGTTAAAGTAAAAGTTATAGCAATATATACAACTTACCGCTCCACAGTTTTACACACGATCGTGTTAAAGTAAAAGTTATAGCAATATATACAACTTACCGCTCCACAGTTTTACACACGATCGTGTTAAAGTAAAAGTTATAGCAATATATACAACTTACCGCTCCACAGTTTTACACACGATGGTGTTAAAGTAAAAGTTATAGCAATATATACAACTTACCGCTCCACAGTTTTACACACGATGGTGTTAAAGTAAAAGTTATAGCAATATATACAACTTACCGCTCCACAGTTTTACACACGATCGTGTTAAAGTAAAAGTTATAGCAATATATACAACTTACCGCTCCACAGTTTTACACACGATCGTGTTAAAGTAAAAGTTATAGCAATATATACAACTTACCGCTCCACAGTTTTACACACGATCGTGTTAAAGTAAAAGTTATAGCAATATATACAACTTACCGCTCCACAGTTTTACACACGATCGTGTTAAAGTAAAAGTTATAGCAATATATACAACTTACCGCTCCACAGTTTTACACACGATCGTGTTAAAGTAAAAGTTATAGCAATATATACAACTTACCGCTCCACAGTTTTACACACGATCGTGTTAAAGTAAAAGTTATAGCAATATATACAACTTACCGCTCCACAGTTTTACACACGATCGTGTTAAAGTAAAAGTTATAGCAATATATACAACTTACCGCTCCACAGTTTTACACACGATCGTGTTAAAGTAAAAGTTATAGCAATATATACAACTTACCGCTCCACAGTTTTACACACGATCGTGTTAAAGTAAAAGTTATAGCAATATATACAACTTACCGCTCCACAGTTTTACACACGATCGTGTTAAAGTAAAAGTTATAGCAATATATACAACTTACCGCTCCACAGTTTTACACACGATCGTGTTAAAGTAAAAGTTATAGCAATATATACAACTTACCGTTCCACAGTTTTACACACGATCGTGTTAAAGTAAAAGTTATAGCAATATATACAACTTACCGCTCCACAGTTTTACACACGATCGTGTTAAAGTAAAAGTTATAGCAATATATACAACTTACCGCTCCACAGTTTTACACACGATCGTGTTAAAGTAAAAGTTATAGCAATATATACAACTTACCGCTCCACAGTTTTACACACGATCGTGTTAAAGTAAAAGTTATAGCAATATATACAACTTACCGCTCCACAGTTTTACACACGATCGTGTTAAAGTAAAAGTTATAGCAATATATACAACTTACCGCTCCACAGTTTTACACACGATCGTGTTAAAGTAAAAGTTATAGCAATATATACAACTTACCGCTCCACAGTTTTACACACGATCGTGTTAAAGTAAAAGTTATAGCAATATATACAACTTACCGCTCCACAGTTTTACACACGATCGTGTTAAAGTAAAAGTTATAGCAATATATACAACTTACCGCTCCACAGTTTTACACACGATCGTGTTAAAGTAAACGTTATAGCAATATATACAACTTACCGCTCCACAGTTTTACACACGATCGTGTTAAAGTAAAAGTTATAGCAATATATACAACTTACCGCTCCACAGTTTTACACACGATCGTGTTAAAGTAAAAGTTATAGCAATATATACAACTTACCGCTCCACAGTTTTACACACGATCGTGTTAAAGTAAAAGTTATAGCAATATATACAACTTACCGCTCCACAGTTTTACACACGATCGTGTTAAAGTAAAAGTTATAGCAATATATACAACTTACCGCTCCACAGTTTTACACACGATCGTGTTAAATTAAAAGTTATAGCAATATATACAACTTACCGCTCCACAGTTTTACACACGATCGTGTTAAAGTAAAAGTTATAGCAATATATACAACTTACCGCTCCACAGTTTTACACACGATCGTGTTAAAGTAAAAGTTATAGCAATATATACAACTTACCGCTCCACAGTTTTACACACGATCGTGTTAAAGTAAAAATTATAGCAATATATACAACTTACCGCTCCACAGTTTTACACACGATCGTGTTAAAGTAAAAGTTATAGCAATATATACAACTTACCGCTCCACAGTTTTACACACGATCGTGTTAAAGTAAAAGTTATAGCAATATATACAACTTACCGCTCCACAGTTTTACACACGATCGTGTTAAAGTAAAAGTTATAGCAATATATACAACTTACCGCTCCACAGTTTTACACACGATCGTGTTAAAGTAAAAGTTATAGCAATATATACAACTTACCGCTCCACAGTTTTACACACGATCGTGTTAAAGTAAAAGTTATAGCAATATATACAACTTACCGCTCCACAGTTTTACACACGATCGTGTTAAAGTAAAAGTTATAGCAATATATACAACTTACCGCTCCACAGTTTTACACACGATCGTGTTAAAGTAAAAGTTATAGCAATATATACAACTTACCGCTCCACAGTTTTACACACGATCGTGTTAAAGTAAAAGTTATAGCAATATATACAACTTACCGCTCCACAGTTTTACACACGATCGTGTTAAAGTAAAAGTTATAGCAATATATACAACTTACCGCTCCACAGTTTTACACACGATCGTGTTAAAGTAAAAGTTATAGCAATATATACAACTTACCGCTCCACAGTTTTCATTACAAATAACAAAGCTGCACTTGAAAAGAATTCCCTGAGTTCGCTTGATTCTAAACATTCGGAAACTTGGGCTTATTGCCGTTAATCCTCGTAAAGTAAAACCTTGATCAGAGTGAAATGGAAATCCAGTGCCACATCTGAAAGTTGTAACAAGTATATCTTGTTATTCTGTCGTTAATTTATATATATCAATGAAGCCTGTCTAAACAGAACCTCCATGGGTCCAGGTTTTTTTCAGAGTAGACAGGTGTTTGGTTTATACAGGTGAAATCAACAGGGATTTCCTATATTGATACTCTATTTAAAGTTCGGAATATTCAGGATTCTGTTTTTATTCCGGGTTCGGTTTAGAAAGATTTCAATGTATTTAGAACTAACATTGGGTTATTATTGTATAACACCAAATTCTTTTTTTCAGACATATCATGGCGGGAACAAGTTACATTAGCTAAAATGATGATGGTGTCCGCTTGACATTAGACCGACACGCTTAGTTGGTTCTTACAGTGTTAGCTCACTGCTTACGCGGGTAGACATGTCACTCCAACACATTACTAGTATCCCAATTTCTTTGCGCGTAATCCGTAATGATGCGTGCTTAGTGGGGAAGCATCAAATACAAATTTTATAGTCTTTCCATTTACCTGAGCGACAGGTGCTCGAACCAGCATTCTAATGTAGTTGTTTATTATTCCTGGTTTGTGATTGGACAATGCTGTAATTTTCAAGGCATCAATTCCAAGGTTGAAATATCATGAGATATTTTTTTTTTGAATTTTAGCCGATTACTGCTTACGTCATCTTATCATTAATGTGGCAATGCACATGATTACATTAGAATGGAGATAACTGCATTGTATTTGAAAATTTGTCGGTATTAATTGTCGATTTAATGTTGTAATTTTCACGGTATCAATTCTACGGTTGAAATAGCATGAGATATTTTTAGAATTTTAGCTGATTACCACTTACGTCATCTTGTTAATAATGTGGCAATACACATCTATACACATGATTACATTAGAATGGAGATAACTGTATTGCATTTGAAAATTTCACGGTATCAATTGTCGATTTAATGGTCGCAAATATCTATTTACTGGTTCCGCTATCGCGTCGCCAGTAAACTCAATTTGCGACCATCAAATCTCCAATTGATGCCGTGAAATTTTCAAATACAATACAGTTATCTCCTAATATTCTACCGCACTCTGGGCGGACATGCGAATCATTACACCACCGACGCTGTGTCTCGTGTATGGATAATGTCACTCCGTTAAAATTATTCCCGATAAGAAAAACAGGATCCAAATTATTATCAACTATTATTCAAATACCATGTAATGTTGCTACAAGAAAGTAAAATTTACTACTGGGAAATCGAAGTCATCATATTTATCATAAATATCGGAGGGCCTAGTGGTCAAGTGGTCATTGTCTTACGACCGACACTCCAATAACAACAAGGTTTCAGTAGGTCAACTCGTTATATCTATCAGGTCTACCCCAAAATAAGCCTGGCAGTCCCGATATAGCTGAAAAGCAGCAGAAAGTGACAGTAAACACCAATAAGCCTAACAATAACACATAAATCACAAAACAATGCCGTTCCTCTCTCAGCAAATCTAATAAACATCAACAACCCTAACAATAACACATAAATCAGAGAACACAGCCGTTCCTCTCTCGGCAAATGTGATAAACATCAACAACCCTAACAATAACACATAAATCATAGAACACAGCCATTCCTCTCTCGGCAAATCTGATAAACATCAACAACCCTAACAATAACACATAAATCAGAGAACACAGCCGTTCCTCTCTCTGCAAATCTGATAAACATCAACAACCCTAACAATAACACATAAATCATAGAACACAGCCGTTCCTCTCTCGGCAAATCTGATAAACATCAACAACCCTAACAATAACACATAAATCAGAGAACACAGCCGTTCCTCTCTCTGCAAATCTGATAAACATCAACAACCCTAACAATAACACATAAATCATAGAACACAGCCGTTCCTCTTTCGGCAAATCTGATAAACATCAACAACCCTAACAATAACACATAAATCAGAGAACACAGCCGTTCCTCTCTCGGCAAATCTGATAAACATCAACAACCCTAACAATAACACATAAATCATAGAACACAGCCGTTCCTCTCTCGGCAAATCTGATAAACATCAACAACCCTAACAATAACACATAAATCAGAGAACACAGACGTTCCTCTCTCTGCAAATCTGATAAACATCAACAACCCTAACAATAACACATAAATCAGAGAATACAGCCGTTCTTCTCTCGGCAAATCTGATAAACATCAACAACCCTAACAATAACACATAAATCATAGAACACAGCCGTTCCTCTCTCAGCAAATCTGATAAACATCAACAACCCTAACAATAACACATAAATCACAAAACAATGCCGTTCCTCTCTCAGCAAATCTAATAAACATCAACAACCCTAACAATAACACATAAATCAGAGAACACAGCCGTTCCTCTCTCGGCAAATGTGATAAACATCAACAACCCTAACAATAACACATAAATCATAGAACACAGCCATTCCTCTCTCGGCAAATCTGATAAACATCAACAACCCTAACAATAACACATAAATCAGAGAACACAGCCGTTCCTCTCTCTGCAAATCTGATAAACATCAACAACCCTAACAATAACACATAAATCATAGAACACAGCCGTTCCTCTCTCGGCAAATCTGATAAACATCAACAACCCTAACAATAACACATAAATCAGAGAACACAGCCGTTCCTCTCTCTGCAAATCTGATAAACATCAACAACCCTAACAATAACACATAAATCATAGAACACAGCCGTTCCTCTTTCGGCAAATCTGATAAACATCAACAACCCTAACAATAACACATAAATCAGAGAACACAGCCGTTCCTCTCTCGGCAAATCTGATAAACATCAACAACCCTAACAATAACACATAAATCATAGAACACAGCCGTTCCTCTCTCGGCAAATCTGATAAACATCAACAACCCTAACAATAACACATAAATCAGAGAACACAGACGTTCCTCTCTCTGCAAATCTGATAAACATCAACAACCCTAACAATAACACATAAATCAGAGAATACAGCCGTTCTTCTCTCGGCAAATCTGATAAACATCAACAACCCTAACAATAACACATAAATCATAGAACACAGCCGTTCCTCTCTCAGCAAATCTGATAAACATCAACAACCCTAACAATAACACATAAATCATAGAACACAGCCGTTCCTCTCTCGGCAAATCTGATAAACATCAACAACCCTAACAATAACACATAAATCAGAGAACACAGACATTCCTCTCTCGGCAAATCTGATAAATATCAACAAGCCTAACAATAACACATAAATCAGAGAACACAGCCGTTCCTCTCTCTGCAAATCTGATAAACATCAACAACCCTAACAATAACACATAAATCATAGAACACAGCCGTTCCTCTTTCGGCAAATCTGATAAACATCAACAACCCTAACAATAACACATAAATCAGAGAACACAGCCGTTCCTCTCTCGGCAAATCTGATAAACATCAACAACCCTAACAATAACACATAAATCATAGAACACAGCCGTTCCTCTCTCGGCAAATCTGATAAACATCAACAACCCTAACAATAACACATAAATCAGAGAACACAGACGTTCCTCTCTCTGCAAATCTGATAAACATCAACAACCCTAACAATAACACATAAATCAGAGAATACAGCCGTTCTTCTCTCGGCAAATCTGATAAACATCAACAACCCTAACAATAACACATAAATCATAGAACACAGCCGTTCCTCTCTCAGCAAATCTGATAAACATCAACAACCCTAACAATAACACATAAATCACAAAACAATGCCGTTCCTCTCTCAGCAAATCTAATAAACATCAACAACCCTAACAATAACACATAAATCAGAGAACACAGCCGTTCCTCTCTCGGCAAATGTGATAAACATCAACAACCCTAACAATAACACATAAATCATAGAACACAGCCATTCCTCTCTCGGCAAATCTGATAAACATCAACAACCCTAACAATAACACATAAATCAGAGAACACAGCCGTTCCTCTCTCTGCAAATCTGATAAACATCAACAACCCTAACAATAACACATAAATCATAGAACACAGCCGTTCCTCTCTCGGCAAATCTGATAAACATCAACAACCCTAACAATAACACATAAATCAGAGAACACAGCCGTTCCTCTCTCTGCAAATCTGATAAACATCAACAACCCTAACAATAACACATAAATCATAGAACACAGCCGTTCCTCTTTCGGCAAATCTGATAAACATCAACAACCCTAACAATAACACATAAATCAGAGAACACAGCCGTTCCTCTCTCGGCAAATCTGATAAACATCAACAACCCTAACAATAACACATAAATCATAGAACACAGCCGTTCCTCTCTCGGCAAATCTGATAAACATCAACAACCCTAACAATAACACATAAATCAGAGAACACAGACGTTCCTCTCTCTGCAAATCTGATAAACATCAACAACCCTAACAATAACACATAAATCAGAGAATACAGCCGTTCTTCTCTCGGCAAATCTGATAAACATCAACAACCCTAACAATAACACATAAATCATAGAACACAGCCGTTCCTCTCTCAGCAAATCTGATAAACATCAACAACCCTAACAATAACACATAAATCATAGAACACAGCCGTTCCTCTCTCGGCAAATCTGATAAACATCAACAACCCTAACAATAACACATAAATCAGAGAACACAGACATTCCTCTCTCGGCAAATCTGATAAATATCAACAAGCCTAACAATAACACATAAATCAGAGAACACAGCCGTTCCTCTCTCTGCAAATCTGATAAACATCAACAACCCTAACAATAACACATATATCAGAGAACACAGCCGTTCCTCTCTCGGCAAATCTGATAAACATCAACAACCCTAACAATAACATATAAATCATAGAACACAGCCGTTCCTCTCTCGGCAAATCTGATAAACATCAACAACCCTAACAATAACACATAAATCATGGAACACAGCCGTTCCTCTCTCGGTAAATCTGATAAATATCAACAACCCTAACAATAACACATAAATCATAGAAAACAGCCGTTCCTCTCTCGGCAAATCTGATAAACATCAACAAGCCTAACAATAACACATAAATCAGAGAACACAGACGTTCCTCTCTCTGCAAATCTGATAAACATCAACAACCCTAACAATAACACATATATCAGAGAACACAGCCGTTCCTCTCTCTGCAAATCTGATAAACATCAACAACCCTAACAATAACACATAAATCATAGAACACAGCCGTTCCTCTCTCGGCAAATCTGATAAACATCAACAACCCTAACAATAACACATAAATCATGGAACACAGCCGTTCCTCTCTCGGTAAATCTGATAAATATCAACAACCCTAACAATAACACATAAATCATAGAAAACAGCCGTTCCTCTCTCGGCAAATCTGATAAACATCAACAAGCCTAACAATAACACATAAATCAGAGAACACAGACGTTCCTCTCTCGGCAAATCTGATAAACATCAACAACCTTAACAATAACACATAAATCAGAGAACACAGACGTTCCTCTCTCGGCAAATCTGATAAACATCAACAAGCCTAACAATAACACATAAACCATGGAACACAGCCGTTCCTCTCTCGGCAAATCTGATAAACATCAACAACCCTAACAATAACACATAAATCATAGAACACAGCCGTTCCTCTCTCAGCAAATCTGATAAACATCAACAACCCTAACAATAACACATAAATCATGGAACACAGACGTTCCTCTCTCGGCAAATCTGATAAACATCAACAACCCTAACAATAACACATAAATCATAGAACACAGCCGTTCCTCTCTCGGCAAATCTGATAAACATCAACAGCCCTAACAATAACACATAAATCAGAGAACACAGACGTTCCTCTCTCGGCAAATCTGATAAACATCAACAACCCTAACAATAACACATAAATCATAGAACACAGCCGTTCCTCTCTCGGTAAATCTGATAAACATCAACAACCCTAACAATAACACATAAATCATAGAAAACAGCCGTTCCTCTCTCGGCAAATCTGATAAACATCAACAAGCCTAACAATAACACATAAATCATAGAACACAGCCGTTCCTCTCTCGGTAAATCTGATAAACATCAACAAGCCTAACAATAACACATAAATCATAGAACACAGCCGTTCCTCTCTCGGTAAATCTGATAAACATCAACAAGCCTAACAATAACACATAAATCATAGAACACAGCCGTTCCTCTCTCGGCAAATCTTATAAACATCAACAACCCTAACAATAACACATAAATCAGAGAACACAGCCGTTCCTCTCTCGGTAAATCTGATAAACATCAACAACCCTAACAATAACACATAAATCATAGAACACAGCCGTTCCTCTCTCAGCAAATCTGATAAACATCAACAACCCTAACAATAACACATAAATCATGGAACACAGCCCTTTCTCTCTCGGCAAATCTGATAAACATCAACAACCCTAACAATAACACATAAATCAGAGAACACAGACGTTCCTCTCTCGGCAAATCTGATAAACATCAACAACCCTAACAATAACACATAAATCATGGAACACAGCCGTTCCTCTCTCGGCAAATCTGATAAACATCAACAACCCTAACAATAACACATAACTCATAGAACACAGACGTTCCTCTCTCAGCAAATCTGATAAACATCAACAACCCTAACAATAACACATAAATCATGGAACACAGCCGTTCCTCTCTCGGCAAATCTGATTAACATCAACAACCCTAACAATAACACATAAATCTTGGAACACAGCCGTTCCTCTCTCGGCAAATCTGATAAACATCAACAACCCTAACAATAACACATAAATCATAGAAAACAGCCGTTCCTCTCTCGGCAAATCTGATAAACATCAACAAGCCTAACAATAACACATAAATCATAGAACACAGCCGTTCCTCCTCCGGCAAATCTGATAAACATCAACAACCCTAACAATAACACATAAATCAGAGAACACAGACGTTCCTCTCTTGGCAAATCTGATAAACATCAACAACCCTAACAATAACACATAAATCATAGAACACAGCCGTTCCTCTCGCGGCAAATCTGATAAACATCAACAAGCCTAACAATAACACATAAATCAGAGAACACAGCCGTTCCTCTCTCGGCAAATCTGATTAACATCAACAACCCTAACAATAACACATAAATCATAGAACATAGCCGTTCCTCTCTCGGTAAATCTGATAAACATCAACAAGCCTAACAATAACACATAAATCAGAGAACACAGACGTTCCTCTCTCGGCAAATCTGATAAACATCAACAACCCTAACAATAACACATAAATCATAGAACACAGCCGTTCCTCTCTCAGCAAATCTGATAAACATCAACAAGCCTAACAATAACACATAAATCATGGAACACAGCCGTTCCTCTCTCTGCAAATCTGATAAACATCAACAACCCTAACAATAACACATAAATCAGAGAACACAGACGTTCCTCTCTCGGCAAATCTGATAAACATCAACAAGCCTAACAATAACACATAAATCATAGAACACAGCCGTTCCTCTCTCGGCAAATCTGATTAACATCAACAACCCTAACAATAACACATAAATCATAGAACACAGCCGTTCCTCTCTCGGTAAATCTGATAGACATCAACAACCCTAACAATAACACATAAATCATGGAACACAGCCGTTCCTCTCTCGGCAAATCTCATAAACATCAACAACCCTAACAATAACACATAAATCATAGAAAACAGCCGTTCCTCTCTCGGCAAATCTGATAAACATCAACAAGCCTAACAATAACACATAAATCAGAGAACACAGACGTTCCTCTCTCGGCAAATCTGATAAACATCAACAACCCTAACAATAACAAATAAATCAGAGAACACAGACGTTCATCTGTCGGCAAATCTGAAAAACATCAACAAGCCTAACAATAACACACAAATCAGAGAACACAGACGTTCCTCTCTCGGCAAATCTGATAAACATCAACAACCCTAACAATAACACATAAATCATGGAACACAGCCGTTCCTCTCTCGGCAAATCTGATAAACATCAACAACCCTAACAATAACACATAAATCATAGAATACAGCCGTTCCTCTCTCAGCAAATCTGATAAACATCAACAACCCTGACAATAACACATAAATCATGGAACACAGCCGTTCCTCTCTCGGTAAATCTGATAAACATCAACAACCCTAACAATAACACATAAATCATAGAAAACAGCCGTTCCTCTCTCGGCAAATCTGATAAACATCAACAAGCCTAACAATAACACATAAATCATAGAACACAGCCGTTCCTCTCTCGGTAAATCTGATAAACATCAACAAGCCTAACAATAACACATAAATCATAGAACACAGCCGTTCCTCTCTCGGTAAATCTGATAAACATCAACAAGCCTAACAATAACACATAAATCATAGAACACAGCCGTTCCTCTCTCGGCAAATCTTATAAACATCAACAACCCTAACAATAACACATAAATCAGAGAACACAGCCGTTCCTCTCTCGGTAAATCTGATAAACATCAACAACCCTAACAATAACACATAAATCATAGAACACAGCCGTTCCTCTCTCAGCAAATCTGATAAACATCAACAACCCTAACAATAACACATAAATCATGGAACACAGCCCTTTCTCTCTCGGCAAATCTGATAAACATCAACAACCCTAACAATAACACATAAATCAGAGAACACAGACGTTCCTCTCTCGGCAAATCTGATAAACATCAACAACCCTAACAATAACACATAAATCATGGAACACAGCCGTTCCTCTCTCGGCAAATCTGATAAACATCAACAACCCTAACAATAACACATAACTCATAGAACACAGACGTTCCTCTCTCAGCAAATCTGATAAACATCAACAACCCTAACAATAACACATAAATCATGGAACACAGCCGTTCCTCTCTCGGCAAATCTGATTAACATCAACAACCCTAACAATAACACATAAATCTTGGAACACAGCCGTTCCTCTCTCGGCAAATCTGATAAACATCAACAACCCTAACAATAACACATAAATCATAGAAAACAGCCGTTCCTCTCTCGGCAAATCTGATAAACATCAACAAGCCTAACAATAACACATAAATCATAGAACACAGCCGTTCCTCCTCCGGCAAATCTGATAAACATCAACAACCCTAACAATAACACATAAATCAGAGAACACAGACGTTCCTCTCTTGGCAAATCTGATAAACATCAACAACCCTAACAATAACACATAAATCATAGAACACAGCCGTTCCTCTCGCGGCAAATCTGATAAACATCAACAAGCCTAACAATAACACATAAATCAGAGAACACAGCCGTTCCTCTCTCGGCAAATCTGATTAACATCAACAACCCTAACAATAACACATAAATCATAGAACATAGCCGTTCCTCTCTCGGTAAATCTGATAAACATCAACAAGCCTAACAATAACACATAAATCAGAGAACACAGACGTTCCTCTCTCGGCAAATCTGATAAACATCAACAACCCTAACAATAACACATAAATCATAGAACACAGCCGTTCCTCTCTCAGCAAATCTGATAAACATCAACAAGCCTAACAATAACACATAAATCATGGAACACAGCCGTTCCTCTCTCTGCAAATCTGATAAACATCAACAACCCTAACAATAACACATAAATCAGAGAACACAGACGTTCCTCTCTCGGCAAATCTGATAAACATCAACAAGCCTAACAATAACACATAAATCATAGAACACAGCCGTTCCTCTCTCGGCAAATCTGATTAACATCAACAACCCTAACAATAACACATAAATCATAGAACACAGCCGTTCCTCTCTCGGTAAATCTGATAGACATCAACAACCCTAACAATAACACATAAATCATGGAACACAGCCGTTCCTCTCTCGGCAAATCTCATAAACATCAACAACCCTAACAATAACACATAAATCATAGAAAACAGCCGTTCCTCTCTCGGCAAATCTGATAAACATCAACAAGCCTAACAATAACACACAAATCAGAGAACACAGACGTTCCTCTCTCGGCAAATCTGATAAACATCAACAACCCTAACAATAACACATAAATCATGGAACACAGCCGTTCCTCTCTCGGCAAATCTGATAAACATCAACAACCCTAACAATAACACATAAATCATAGAATACAGCCGTTCCTCTCTCAGCAAATCTGATAAACATCAACAACCCTGACAATAACACATAAATCATGGAACACAGCCCTTTCTCTCTCGGCAAATCTGATAAACATCAACAACCCTAACAATAACACATAAATCAGAGAACACAGACGTTCCTCTCTCGGCAAATCTGATAAACATCAACAACCCTAACAATAACACATAAATCATGGAACACAGCCGTTCCTTTCTCGGCAAATCTGATAAACATCAACAACCCTAACAATAACACATAACTCATAGAACACAGACGTTCCTCTCTCAGCAAATCTGATAAACATCAACAACCCTAACAATAACACATAAATCATGGAACACAGCCGTTCCTCTCTCGGCAAATCTGATAAACATCAACAACCCTAACAATAACACATAAATCATAGAACACAGATGTTCCTCTCTCAGCAAATCTGATAAACATCAACAACCCTAACAATAACACATAAATCATGGAACACAGCCGTTACTATCTCGGCAAATCTGATAAACATCAACAACCCTAACAAGAACACAGCCGTTCCTCTCTCAGTAAATCTGATAAACATCAACAACCCTAACAATAACACATAAATCAGAGAACACAGACGTTCCTCTCTCGGCAAATCTGATAAACATCAACAACCCTAACAATAACACATAAATCATAGAACACAGCCGTTCATTTCTCGGCAAATCTGATAAACATCAACAAGCCTAACAATAACACATAAATCAGAGAACACAGACGTTCCTCTCTCGGCAAATCTGATAAACATCAACAACCCTAACAATAACACATAAATCATAGAACACAGCCGTTCCTCTCTCAGCAAATCTGATAAACATCAACAAGCCTAACAATAACACATAAATCATGGAACACAGCCGTTTCTCTCTCTGCAAATCTGATAAACATCAACAACCCTAACAATAACACATAAATCAGAGAACACAGACGTTCCTCTCTCGGCAAATCTGATAAACATCAACAAGCCTAACAATAACACATAAATCATAGAACACAGCCGTTCCTCTCTCGGCAAATCTGATTAACATCAACAACCCTAACAATAACACATAAATCATAGAACACAGCCGTTCCTCTCTCGGTAAATCTGATAGACATCAACAACCCTAACAATAACACATAAATCATGGAACACAGCCGTTCCTCTCTCGGCAAATCTCATAAACATCAACAACCCTAACAATAACACATAAATCATAGAAAACAGTCGTTCCTCTCTCGGCAAATCTGATAAACATCAACAAGCCTAACAATAACACATAAATCAGAGAACACAGACGTTCCTCTCTCGGCAAATCTGATAAACATCAACAAGCCTAACAATAACACATAAATCAGAGAACACAGACGTTCCTCTCTCGGCAAATCTGATAAACATCAACAACCCTAACAATAACACATAAATCATGGAACACAGCCGTTCCTCTCTCGGCAAATCTGATAAACATCAACAACCCTAACAATAACACATAAATCATAGAACACAGCCGTTCCTCTCTCAGCAAATCTGATAAACATCAACAACCCTAACAATAACACATAAATCATGGAACACAGCCCTTTCTCTCTCGGCAAATCTGATAAACATCAACAACCCTAACAATAACACATAAATCAGAGAACACAGATGTTCCTCTCTCGGCAAATATGATAAACATCAACAACCCTAACAATAATACATAAATCATGGAACACAGCCGTTCCTCTCTCGGCAAATCTGATAAACATCAACAACCCTAACAATAACACATAACTCATAGAACACAGACGTTCCTCTCTCAGCAAATCTGATAAACATCAACAACCCTAACAATAACACATAAATCATGGAACACAGCCGTTCCTCTCTCGGCAAATCTGATAAACATCAACAACCCTAACAATAACACATAAATCATAGAACACAGACGTTCCTCTCTCAGCAAATCTGATAAACATCAACAACCCTAACAATAACACATAAATCAGAGAACACAGACGTTCCTCTCTCGGCAAATCTGATAAACATCAACAACCCTAACAATAACACATAAATCATGGAACACAGCCGTTTCTCTCTCGGCAAATCTGATTAACATCAACAACGCTAACAATAACACCTAAATCATGGAACACAGCCGTTCCTCTCTCGGCAAATCTGATAAACATCAACAAGCCTAACAATAACACATAAATCATAGAACACAGACGTTCCTCCTCCGGCAAATCTGATAAACATCAACAACCCTAACAATAACACATAAATCATAGAACACAGCCGTTCCTCTCGCGGCAAATCTGATAAACATCAACAAGCCTAACAATAACACATAAATCAGAGAACACAGCCGTTCCTCTCTCTGCAAATCTGATTAACATCAACAACCCTAACAATAACACATAAATCATGGAACACAGCCGTTCCTCTCTTGGCAAATCTTATAAACATCAATAACCCTAACAATAACACATAAATCATGGAACACAGCCGTTCCTCTCTCGGCAAATCTGATAAACATCAACAACCCTAACAATAACACATAAATCATAGAACACAGCCGTTCCTCTCTCAGCAAATCTGATAAACATCAACAAGCCTAACAATAACACATAAATCATGGAACACAGCCGTTCCTCTCTCTGCAAATCTGATAAACATCAACAACCCTAACAATAACACATAAATCAGAGAACACAGACGTTCCTCTCTCGGCAAATCTGATAAACATCAACAAGCTTAACAATAACACATAAATCATGGAACACAGCCGTTCCTCTCTCGGCAAATCTGATTAACATCAACAACCCTAACAATAACACATAAATCAGAGAACACAGCCGTTCATCTCTCGGTAAATCTGATAAACATCAACAACCCAAACAATAACACATAAATCATGGAACAGTCGTTCCTCTCTCGGCAAATCTCATAAACATCAACAACCCTAACAATAACACATAAATCATAGAAAACAGCCGTTCCTCTCTCGGCAAATCTGATAAACATCAACAAGCCTAACAATAACACATAAATCAGAGAACACAGACGTTCCTCTCTCGGCAAATCTGATAAACATCAACAACCCTAACAATAACACATAAATCAGAGAACACAGACGTTCATCTGTCGGCAAATCTGAAAAACATCAACAAGCCTAACAATAACACACAAATCAGAGAACACAGACGTTCCTCTCTCGGCAAATCTGATAAACATCAACAACCCTAACAATAACACATAAATCATGGAACACAGCCGTTCCTCTCTCGGCAAATCTGATAAACATCAACAACCCTAACAATAACACATAAATCATAGAATACAGCCGTTCCTCTCTCAGCAAATCTGATAAACATCAACAACCCTAACAATAACACATAAATCATGGAACACAGCCCTTTCTCTCTCGGCAAATCTGATAAACATCAACAACCCTAACAATAACACATAAATCAGAGAACACAGACGTTCCTCTCTCGGCAAATCTGATAAACATCAACAACCCTAACAATAACACATAAATCATGGAACACAGCCGTTCCTTTCTCGGCAAATCTGATAAACATCAACAACCCTAACAATAACACATAACTCATAGAACACAGACGTTCCTCTCTCAGCAAATCTGATAAACATCAACAACCCTAATAATAACACATAAATCATGGAACACAGCCGTTCCTCTCTCGGCAAATCTGATAAACATCAACAACCCTAACAATAACACATAAATCAGAGAACACAGACGTTCCTCTCTCGGCAAATCTGATAAACATCAACAACCCTAACAAGAACACAGCCGTTCCTCTCTCAGTAAATCTGATAAACATCAACAACCCTAACAATAACACATAAATCAGAGAACACAGACGTTCCTCTCTCGGCAAATCTGATAAACATCAACAACCCTAACAATAACACATAAATCATGGAACACAGCCGTTCCTCTCTCGGCAAATCTGATAAACATCAACAACCCTAACAATAACACATAAATCATAGAAAACAGCCGTTCCTCTCTCGGCAAATCTGATTAACATCAACAACCCTAACAATAACACATAAATCATGGAACACAGCCGTTCCTCTCTCGGCAAATCTGATAAACATCAACAACCCTAACAATAACACATAAATCATAGAAAACAGCCGTTCCTCTCTCGGCAAATCTGATAAACATCAACAAGCCTAACAATAACACATAAATCAGAGAACACAGCTGTTCCTCCTCCGGCAAATCTGATAAACATCAACAACCCTAACAATAACACATAAATCAGAGAACACAGACGTTCCTCTCTCGGCAAATCTGATAAACATCAACAACCCTAACAATAACACATAAATCATAGAACACAGCCGTTCCTCTCTCGGCAAATCTGATAAACATCAACAAGCCTAACAATAACACATAAATCAGAGAACACAGCCGTTCCTCTCTCGGCAAATCTGATTAACATCAACAACCCTAACAATAACACATAAATCATAGAACACAGCCGTTCCTCTCTCGGTAAATCTGATAAACATCAACAAGCCTAACAATAACACATAAATCATAGAACACAGCCGTTCCTCTCTCTGCAAATCTTATAAACATCAACAACCCTAACAATAACACATAAATCATGGAACACAGCCGTTCCCCTCTCGGCAAATCTGATAAACATCAACAACCCTAACAATAACACGTAAATCATAGAACACAGCCGTTCCTTTCTCGGCAAATCTGATAAACATCAACAAGCCTAACAATAACACATAAATCAGAGAACACAGCCGTTCCTCTCTCGGCAAATCTGATAAACATCAACAACCCTAACAATAACACATAAATCATAGAACACAGCCGTTCCTCTCTCAGCAAATCTGATAAACATCAACAAGCCTAACAATAACACATAAATCATGGAACACAGCCGTTCCTCTCTCTGCAAATCTGATAAACATCAACAACCCTAACAATAACACATAAATCAGAGAACACAGACGTTCCTCTCTCTGCAAATCTGATAAACATCAACAAGCCTAACAATAACACATAAATCATGGAACACAGCCGTTCCTCTCTCGGCAAATCTGATTAACATCAACAACCCTAACAATAACACATAAATCATAGAACACAGCCGTTCCTCTCTCGGTAAATCTGATAGACATCAACAACCCTAACAATAACACATAAATCATGGAACACAGCCGTTCCTCTCTCGGCAAATCTCATAAACATCAACAACCCTAACAATAACACATAAATCATAGAAAACAGCCGTTCCTCTCTCGGCAAATCTGATAAACATCAACAAGCCTAACAATAACACATAAATCAGAGAACACAGACGTTCCTCTCTCGGCAAATCTGATAAACATCAACAACCCTAACAATAACACATAAATCAGAGAACACAGACGTTCATCTGTCGGCAAATCTGATAAACATCAACAAGCCTAACAATAACACATAAATCAGAGAACACAGACGTTCCTCTCTCGACAAATCTGATAAACATCAACAACCCTAACAATAACACATAAATCATGGAACACAGCCGTTCCTCTCTCGGCAAATCTGATAAACATCAACAACCCTAACAATAACACATAAATCATAGAACACAGCCGTTCCTCTCTCAGCAAATCTGATAAACATCAACAACCCTAACAATAACACATAAATCATGGAACACAGCCCTTTCTCTCTCGGCAAATCTGATAAACATCAACAACCCTAACAATAACACATAAATCAGAGAACACAGACGTTCCTCTCTCGGCAAATCTGATAAACATCAACAACCCTAACAATAACACATAAATCATGGAACACAGCCGTTCCTCTCTCGGCAAATCTGATAAACATCAACAACCCTAACAATAACACATAACTCATAGAACACAGACGTTCCTCTCTCAGCAAATCTGATAAACATCAACAACCCTAACAATAACACATAAATCATGGAACACAGCCGTTCCTCTCTCGGCAAATCTGATTAACATCAACAACCCTAACAATAACACATAAATCTTGGAACACAGCCGTTCCTCTCTCGGCAAATCTGATAAACATCAACAACCCTAACAATAACACATAAATCATAGAAAACAGCCGTTCCTCTCTCGGCAAATCTGATAAACATCAACAAGCCTAACAATAACACATAAATCATAGAACACAGCCGTTCCTCCTCCGGCAAATCTGATAAACATCAACAACCCTAACAATAACACATAAATCAGAGAACACAGACGTTCCTCTCTCGGCAAATCTGATAAACATCAACAACCCTAACAATAACACATAAATCATAGAACACAGCCGTTCCTCTCGCGGCAAATCTGATAAACATCAACAAGCCTAACAATAACACATAAATCAGAGAACACAGCCGTTCCTCTCTCGGCAAATCTGATTAACATCAACAACCCTAACAATAACACATAAATCATAGAACATAGCCGTTCCTCTCTCGGTAAATCTGATAAACATCAACAAGCCTAACAATAACACATAAATCAGAGAACACAGACGTTCCTCTCTCGGCAAATCTGATAAACATCAACAACCCTAACAATAACACATAAATCATAGAACACAGCCGTTCCTCTCTCAGCAAATCTGATAAACATCAACAAGCCTAACAATAACACATAAATCATGGAACACAGCCGTTCCTCTCTCTGCAAATCTGATAAACATCAACAACCCTAACAATAACACATAAATCAGAGAACACAGACGTTCCTCTCTCGGCAAATCTGATAAACATCAACAAGCCTAACAATAACACATAAATCATAGAACACAGCCGTTCCTCTCTCGGCAAATCTGATTAACATCAACAACCCTAACAATAACACATAAATCATAGAACACAGCCGTTCCTCTCTCGGTAAATCTGATAGACATCAACAACCCTAACAATAACACATAAATCATGGAACACAGCCGTTCCTCTCTCGGCAAATCTCATAAACATCAACAACCCTAACAATAACACATAAATCATAGAAAACAGCCGTTCCTCTCTCGGCAAATCTGATAAACATCAACAAGCCTAACAATAACACATAAATCAGAGAACACAGACGTTCCTCTCTCGGCAAATCTGATAAACATCAACAACCCTAACAATAACACATAAATCAGAGAACACAGACGTTCATCTGTCGGCAAATCTGAAAAACATCAACAAGCCTAACAATAACACACAAATCAGAGAACACAGACGTTCCTCTCTCGGCAAATCTGATAAACATCAACAACCCTAACAATAACACATAAATCATGGAACACAGCCGTTCCTCTCTCGGCAAATCTGATAAACATCAACAACCCTAACAATAACACATAAATCATAGAATACAGCCGTTCCTCTCTCAGCAAATCTGATAAACATCAACAACCCTAACAATAACACATAAATCATGGAACACAGCCCTTTCTCTCTCGGCAAATCTGATAAACATCAACAACCCTAACAATAACACATAAATCAGAGAACACAGACGTTCCTCTCTCGGCAAATCTGATAAACATCAACAACCCTAACAATAACACATAAATCATGGAACACAGCCGTTCCTTTCTCGGCAAATCTGATAAACATCAACAACCCTAACAATAACACATAACTCATAGAACACAGACGTTCCTCTCTCAGCAAATCTGATAAACATCAACAACCCTAATAATAACACATAAATCATGGAACACAGCCGTTCCTCTCTCGGCAAATCTGATAAACATCAACAACCCTAACAATAACACATAAATCATAGAACACAGACGTTCCTCTCTCAGCAAATCTGATAAACATCAACAACCCTAACAATAACACATAAATCATGGAACACAGCCGTTACTCTCTCGGCAAATCTGATAAACATCAACAACCCTAACAAGAACACAGCCGTTCCTCTCTCAGTAAATATGATAAACATCAACAACCCTAACAATAACACATAAATCAGAGAACACAGACGTTCCTCTCTCGGCAAATCTGATAAACATCAACAACCCTAACAATAACACATAAATCATGGAACACAGCCGTTCCTCTCTCGGCAAATCTGATAAACATCAACAACCCTAACAATAACACATAAATCATAGAAAACAGCCGTTCCTCTCTCGGTAAATCTGATAAACATCAACAAGCCTAACAATAACACATAAATCATAGAACACAGACGTTCCTCCTCCGGCAAATCTGAAAAACATCAACAACCCTAACAATAACACATAAATCATAGAACACAGCCGTTCCTCTCGCGGCAAATCTGATAAACATCAACAAGCCTAACAATAACACATAAATCAGAGAACACAGTCGTTCCTCTCTCGGCAAATCTGATTAACATCAACAACCCTAACAATAACACATAAATCATAGAACACAGCCGTTCCTCTCTCGGCAAATCTCATAAACATCAACAACCCTAACAATAACACATAAATCATAGAACACAGCCGTTCCTCTCGCGGCAAATCTGATAAACATCAACAAGCCTAACAATAACACATAAATCAGAGAACACAGCCGTTCCTCTCTCGGCAAATCTGATTAACATCAACAACCCTAACAATAACACATAAATCATAGAACATAGCCGTTCCTCTCTCGGTAAATCTGATAAACATCAACAAGCCTAACAATAACACATAAATCATAGAACAGAGCCGTTCCTCTCTCGGCAAATCTTATAAACATCAACAACCCTAACAATAACACATAAATCATGGAACACAGCCGTTCCCCTCTCGGCAAATCTGATAAACATCAACAACCCTAACAATAACACATAAATCATAGAACACAGCCGTTCATTTCTCGGCAAATCTGATAAACATCAACAAGCCTAACAATAACACATAAATCAGAGAACACAGACGTTCCTCTCTCGGCAAATCTGATAAACATCAACAACCCTAACAATAACACATAAATCATAGAACACAGCCGTTCCTCTCTCAGCAAATCTGATAAACATCAACAAGCCTAACAATAACACATAAATCATGGAACACAGCCGTTTCTCTCTCTGCAAATCTGATAAACATCAACAACCCTAACAATAACACATAAATCAGAGAACACAGACGTTCCTCTCTCGGCAAATCTGATAAACATCAACAAGCCTAACAATAACACATAAATCATAGAACACAGCCGTTCCTCTCTCGGCAAATCTGATTAACATCAACAACCCTAACAATAACACATAAATCATAGAACACAGCCGTTCCTCTCTCGGTAAATCTGATAGACATCAACAACCCTAACAATAACACATAAATCATGGAACACAGCCGTTCCTCTCTCGGCAAATCTCATAAACATCAACAACCCTAACAATAACACATAAATCATAGAAAACAGTCGTTCCTCTCTCGGCAAATCTGATAAACATCAACAAGCCTAACAATAACACATAAATCAGAGAACACAGACGTTCCTCTCTCGGCAAATCTGATAAACATCAACAACCCTAACAATAACACATAAATCAGAGAACACAGACGTTCATCTGTCGGCAAATCTGATAAACATCAACAAGCCTAACAATAACATATAAATCAGAGAACACAGACGTTCCTCTCTCGGCAAATCTGATAAACATCAACAACCCTAACAATAACACATAAATCATGGAACACAGCCGTTCCTCTCTCGGCAAATCTGATAAACATCAACAACCCTAACAATAACACATAAATCATAGAACACAGCCGTTCCTCTCTCAGCAAATCTGATAAACATCAACAACCCTAACAATAACACATAAATCATGGAACACAGCCCTTTCTCTCTCGGCAAATCTGATAAACATCAACAACCCTAACAATAACACATAAATCAGAGAACACAGACGTTCCTCTCTCGGCAAATATGATAAACATCAACAACCCTAACAATAATACATAAATCATGGAACACAGCCGTTCCTCTCTCGGCAAATCTGATAAACATCAACAACCCTAACAATAACACATAACTCATAGAACACAGACGTTCCTCTCTCAGCAAATCTGATAAACATCAACAACCCTAACAATAACACATAAATCATGGAACACAGCCGTTCCTCTCTCGGCAAATCTGATAAACATCAACAACCCTAACAATAACACATAAATCATAGAACACAGACGTTCCTCTCTCAGCAAATCTGATAAACATCAACAACCCTAACAATAACACATAAATCATGGAACACAGCCGTTCCTCTCTCGGCAAATCTGATTAACATCAACAACCCTAACAATAACACCTAAATCATGGAACACAGCCGTTCCTCTCTCGGCAAATCTGATAAACATCAACAACCCTAACAATAACACATAAATCATAGAAAACAGCCGTTCCTCTCTCGGCAAATCTGATAAACATCAACAAGCCTAACAATAACACATAAATCATAGAACACAGACGTTCCTCCTCCGGCAAATCTGATAAACATCAACAACCCTAACAATAACACATAAATCATAGAACACAGCCGTTCCTCTCGCGGCAAATCTGATAAACATCAACAACCCTAACAATAACACATAAATCATAGAACACAGACGTTCCTCTCTCAGCAAATCTGATAAACATCAATAACCCTAACAATAACACATAAATCATGGAACACAGCCGTTACTCTCTCGGCAAATCTGATAAACATCAACAACCCTAACAAGAACACATAAATCATAGAACAAAGCTGTTCCTCTCTCAGCAAATCTGATAAACATCAACAACCCTAACAATAACACATAAATCAGAGAACACAGACGTTCCTCTCTCGGCAAATCTGATAAACATCAACAACCCTAACAATAACACATAAATCATGGAACACAGCCGTTTCTCTCTCGGCAAATCTGATTAACATCAACAACGCTAACAATAACACCTAAATCATGGAACACAGCCGTTCCTCTCTCGGCAAATCTGATAAACATCAACAACCCTTACAATAACACATAAATCATAGAAAACAGCCGTTCCTCTCTCGGCAAATCTGATAAACATCAACAAGCCTAACAATAACACATAAATCATAGAACACAGACGTTCCTCCTCCGGCAAATCTGATAAACATCAACAACCCTAACAATAACACATAAATCATAGAACACAGCCGTTCCTCTCGCGGCAAATCTGATAAACATCAACAAGCCTAACAATAACACATAAATCAGAGAACACAGCCGTTCCTCTCTCTGCAAATCTGATTAACATCAACAACCCTAACAATAACACATAAATCATATAACACAGCCGTTCCTCTCTTGGCAAATCTTATAAACATCAATAACCCTAACAATAACACATAAATCAGAGAACACAGACGTTCCTCTCTCGGCAAATCTGATAAACATCAACAACCCTAACAATAACACATAAATCAGAGAACACAGACGTTCATCTGTCGGCAAATCTGAAAAACATCAACAAGCCTAACAATAACACACAAATCAGAGAACACAGACGTTCCTCTCTCGGCAAATCTGATAAACATCAACAACCCTAACAATAACACATAAATCATGGAACACAGCCGTTCCTCTCTCGGCAAATCTGATAAACATCAACAACCCTAACAATAACACATAAATCATAGAATACAGCCGTTCCTCTCTCAGCAAATCTGATAAACATCAACAACCCTAACAATAACACATAAATCATGGAACACAGCCCTTTCTCTCTCGGCAAATCTGATAAACATCAACAACCCTAACAATAACACATAAATCAGAGAACACAGACGTTCCTCTCTCGGCAAATCTGATAAACATCAACAACCCTAACAATAACACATAAATCATGGAACACAGCCGTTCCTTTCTCGGCAAATCTGATAAACATCAACAACCCTAACAATAACACATAACTCATAGAACACAGACGTTCCTCTCTCAGCAAATCTGATAAACATCAACAACCCTAATAATAACACATAAATCATGGAACACAGCCGTTCCTCTCTCGGCAAATCTGATAAACATCAACAACCCTAACAATAACACATAAATCAGAGAACACAGACGTTCCTCTCTCGGCAAATCTGATAAACATCAACAACCCTAACAAGAACACAGCCGTTCCTCTCTCAGTAAATCTGATAAACATCAACAACCCTAACAATAACACATAAATCAGAGAACACAGACGTTCCTCTCTCGGCAAATCTGATAAACATCAACAACCCTAACAATAACACATAAATCATGGAACACAGCCGTTCCTCTCTCGGCAAATCTGATAAACATCAACAACCCTAACAATAACACATAAATCATAGAAAACAGCCGTTCCTCTCTCGGCAAATCTGATTAACATCAACAACCCTAACAATAACACATAAATCATGGAACACAGCCGTTCCTCTCTCGGCAAATCTGATAAACATCAACAACCCTAACAATAACACATAAATCATAGAAAACAGCCGTTCCTCTCTCGGCAAATCTGATAAACATCAACAAGCCTAACAATAACACATAAATCAGAGAACACAGCTGTTCCTCCTCCGGCAAATCTGATAAACATCAACAACCCTAACAATAACACATAAATCAGAGAACACAGACGTTCCTCTCTCGGCAAATCTGATAAACATCAACAACCCTAACAATAACACATAAATCATAGAACACAGCCGTTCCTCTCTCGGCAAATCTGATAAACATCAACAAGCCTAACAATAACACATAAATCAGAGAACACAGCCGTTCCTCTCTCGGCAAATCTGATTAACATCAACAACCCTAACAATAACACATAAATCATAGAACACAGCCGTTCCTCTCTCGGTAAATCTGATAAACATCAACAAGCCTAACAATAACACATAAATCATAGAACACAGCCGTTCCTCTCTCTGCAAATCTTATAAACATCAACAACCCTAACAATAACACATAAATCATGGAACACAGCCGTTCCCCTCTCGGCAAATCTGATAAACATCAACAACCCTAACAATAACACGTAAATCATAGAACACAGCCGTTCCTTTCTCGGCAAATCTGATAAACATCAACAAGCCTAACAATAACACATAAATCAGAGAACACAGCCGTTCCTCTCTCGGCAAATCTGATAAACATCAACAACCCTAACAATAACACATAAATCATAGAACACAGCCGTTCCTCTCTCAGCAAATCTGATAAACATCAACAAGCCTAACAATAACACATAAATCATGGAACACAGCCGTTCCTCTCTCTGCAAATCTGATAAACATCAACAACCCTAACAATAACACATAAATCAGAGAACACAGACGTTCCTCTCTCTGCAAATCTGATAAACATCAACAAGCCTAACAATAACACATAAATCATGGAACACAGCCGTTCCTCTCTCGGCAAATCTGATTAACATCAACAACCCTAACAATAACACATAAATCATAGAACACAGCCGTTCCTCTCTCGGTAAATCTGATAGACATCAACAACCCTAACAATAACACATAAATCATGGAACACAGCCGTTCCTCTCTCGGCAAATCTCATAAACATCAACAACCCTAACAATAACACATAAATCATAGAAAACAGCCGTTCCTCTCTCGGCAAATCTGATAAACATCAACAAGCCTAACAATAACACATAAATCAGAGAACACAGACGTTCCTCTCTCGGCAAATCTGATAAACATCAACAACCCTAACAATAACACATAAATCAGAGAACACAGACGTTCATCTGTCGGCAAATCTGATAAACATCAACAAGCCTAACAATAACACATAAATCAGAGAACACAGACGTTCCTCTCTCGACAAATCTGATAAACATCAACAACCCTAACAATAACACATAAATCATGGAACACAGCCGTTCCTCTCTCGGCAAATCTGATAAACATCAACAAGCCTAACAATAACACATAAATCAGAGAACACAGTCGTTCCTCTCTCGGCAAATCTGATTAACATCAACAACCCTAACAATAACACATAAATCATAGAACACAGCCGTTCCTCTCTCGGCAAATCTCATAAACATCAACAACCCTAACAATAACACATAAATCATAGAACACAGCCGTTCCTCTCGCGGCAAATCTGATAAACATCAACAAGCCTAACAATAACACATAAATCAGAGAACACAGCCGTTCCTCTCTCGGCAAATCTGATTAACATCAACAACCCTAACAATAACACATAAATCATAGAACATAGCCGTTCCTCTCTCGGTAAATCTGATAAACATCAACAAGCCTAACAATAACACATAAATCATAGAACAGAGCCGTTCCTCTCTCGGCAAATCTTATAAACATCAACAACCCTAACAATAACACATAAATCATGGAACACAGCCGTTCCCCTCTCGGCAAATCTGATAAACATCAACAACCCTAACAATAACACATAAATCATAGAACACAGCCGTTCATTTCTCGGCAAATCTGATAAACATCAACAAGCCTAACAATAACACATAAATCAGAGAACACAGACGTTCCTCTCTCGGCAAATCTGATAAACATCAACAACCCTAACAATAACACATAAATCATAGAACACAGCCGTTCCTCTCTCAGCAAATCTGATAAACATCAACAAGCCTAACAATAACACATAAATCATGGAACACAGCCGTTTCTCTCTCTGCAAATCTGATAAACATCAACAACCCTAACAATAACACATAAATCAGAGAACACAGACGTTCCTCTCTCGGCAAATCTGATAAACATCAACAAGCCTAACAATAACACATAAATCATAGAACACAGCCGTTCCTCTCTCGGCAAATCTGATTAACATCAACAACCCTAACAATAACACATAAATCATAGAACACAGCCGTTCCTCTCTCGGTAAATCTGATAGACATCAACAACCCTAACAATAACACATAAATCATGGAACACAGCCGTTCCTCTCTCGGCAAATCTCATAAACATCAACAACCCTAACAATAACACATAAATCATAGAAAACAGTCGTTCCTCTCTCGGCAAATCTGATAAACATCAACAAGCCTAACAATAACACATAAATCAGAGAACACAGACGTTCCTCTCTCGGCAAATCTGATAAACATCAACAACCCTAACAATAACACATAAATCAGAGAACACAGACGTTCATCTGTCGGCAAATCTGATAAACATCAACAAGCCTAACAATAACATATAAATCAGAGAACACAGACGTTCCTCTCTCGGCAAATCTGATAAACATCAACAACCCTAACAATAACACATAAATCATGGAACACAGCCGTTCCTCTCTCGGCAAATCTGATAAACATCAACAACCCTAACAATAACACATAAATCATAGAACACAGCCGTTCCTCTCTCAGCAAATCTGATAAACATCAACAACCCTAACAATAACACATAAATCATGGAACACAGCCCTTTCTCTCTCGGCAAATCTGATAAACATCAACAACCCTAACAATAACACATAAATCAGAGAACACAGACGTTCCTCTCTCGGCAAATATGATAAACATCAACAACCCTAACAATAATACATAAATCATGGAACACAGCCGTTCCTCTCTCGGCAAATCTGATAAACATCAACAACCCTAACAATAACACATAACTCATAGAACACAGACGTTCCTCTCTCAGCAAATCTGATAAACATCAACAACCCTAACAATAACACATAAATCATGGAACACAGCCGTTCCTCTCTCGGCAAATCTGATAAACATCAACAACCCTAACAATAACACATAAATCATAGAACACAGACGTTCCTCTCTCAGCAAATCTGATAAACATCAACAACCCTAACAATAACACATAAATCATGGAACACAGCCGTTACTCTCTCGGCAAATCTGATAAACATCAACAACCCTAACAAGAACACATAAATCATAGAACACAGCCGTTCCTCTCTCAGCAAATCTGATAAACATCAACAACCCTAACAATAACACATAAATCAGAGAACACAGACGTTCCTCTCTCGGCAAATCTGATAAACATCAACAACCCTAACAATAACACATAAATCATGGAACACAGCCGTTCCTTTCTCGGCAAATCTGATAAACATCAACAACCCTAACAATAACACATAACTCATAGAACACAGACGTTCCTCTCTCAGCAAATCTGATAAACATCAACAACCCTAATAATAACACATAAATCATGGAACACAGCCGTTCCTCTCTCGGCAAATCTGATA
This sequence comes from Bathymodiolus brooksi, assembly GCA_963680875.1. Classification (NCBI taxonomy): domain Eukaryota; kingdom Metazoa; phylum Mollusca; class Bivalvia; order Mytilida; family Modiolidae; genus Bathymodiolus; species Bathymodiolus brooksi. The sequence goes on along the minus strand of OY804590.1, from coordinate 54,106,902 downwards.
AACATCAACAACCCTAACAATAACACATAAATCATAGAACACAGACGTTCCTCTCTCAGCAAATCTGATAAACATCAACAACCCTAACAATAACACATAAATCATGGAACACAGCCGTTACTCTCTCGGCAAATCTGATAAACATCAACAACCCTAACAAGAACACAGCCGTTCCTCTCTCAGTAAATATGATAAACATCAACAACCCTAACAATAACACATAAATCAGAGAACACAGACGTTCCTCTCTCGGCAAATCTGATAAACATCAACAACCCTAACAATAACACATAAATCATGGAACACAGCCGTTCCTCTCTCGGCAAATCTGATAAACATCAACAACCCTAACAATAACACATAAATCATAGAAAACAGCCGTTCCTCTCTCGGTAAATCTGATAAACATCAACAAGCCTAACAATAACACATAAATCATAGAACACAGACGTTCCTCCTCCGGCAAATCTGAAAAACATCAACAACCCTAACAATAACACATAAATCATAGAACACAGCCGTTCCTCTCGCGGCAAATCTGATAAACATCAACAAGCCTAACAATAACACATAAATCAGAGAACACAGTCGTTCCTCTCTCGGCAAATCTGATTAACATCAACAACCCTAACAATAACACATAAATCATAGAACACAGCCGTTCCTCTCTCGGCAAATCTCATAAACATCAACAACCCTAACAATAACACATAAATCATAGAACACAGCCGTTCCTCTCGCGGCAAATCTGATAAACATCAACAAGCCTAACAATAACACATAAATCAGAGAACACAGCCGTTCCTCTCTCGGCAAATCTGATTAACATCAACAACCCTAACAATAACACATAAATCATAGAACATAGCCGTTCCTCTCTCGGTAAATCTGATAAACATCAACAAGCCTAACAATAACACATAAATCATAGAACAGAGCCGTTCCTCTCTCGGCAAATCTTATAAACATCAACAACCCTAACAATAACACATAAATCATGGAACACAGCCGTTCCCCTCTCGGCAAATCTGATAAACATCAACAACCCTAACAATAACACATAAATCATAGAACACAGCCGTTCATTTCTCGGCAAATCTGATAAACATCAACAAGCCTAACAATAACACATAAATCAGAGAACACAGACGTTCCTCTCTCGGCAAATCTGATAAACATCAACAACCCTAACAATAACACATAAATCATAGAACACAGCCGTTCCTCTCTCAGCAAATCTGATAAACATCAACAAGCCTAACAATAACACATAAATCATGGAACACAGCCGTTTCTCTCTCTGCAAATCTGATAAACATCAACAACCCTAACAATAACACATAAATCAGAGAACACAGACGTTCCTCTCTCGGCAAATCTGATAAACATCAACAAGCCTAACAATAACACATAAATCATAGAACACAGCCGTTCCTCTCTCGGCAAATCTGATTAACATCAACAACCCTAACAATAACACATAAATCATAGAACACAGCCGTTCCTCTCTCGGTAAATCTGATAGACATCAACAACCCTAACAATAACACATAAATCATGGAACACAGCCGTTCCTCTCTCGGCAAATCTCATAAACATCAACAACCCTAACAATAACACATAAATCATAGAAAACAGTCGTTCCTCTCTCGGCAAATCTGATAAACATCAACAAGCCTAACAATAACACATAAATCAGAGAACACAGACGTTCCTCTCTCGGCAAATCTGATAAACATCAACAACCCTAACAATAACACATAAATCAGAGAACACAGACGTTCATCTGTCGGCAAATCTGATAAACATCAACAAGCCTAACAATAACATATAAATCAGAGAACACAGACGTTCCTCTCTCGGCAAATCTGATAAACATCAACAACCCTAACAATAACACATAAATCATGGAACACAGCCGTTCCTCTCTCGGCAAATCTGATAAACATCAACAACCCTAACAATAACACATAAATCATAGAACACAGCCGTTCCTCTCTCAGCAAATCTGATAAACATCAACAACCCTAACAATAACACATAAATCATGGAACACAGCCCTTTCTCTCTCGGCAAATCTGATAAACATCAACAACCCTAACAATAACACATAAATCAGAGAACACAGACGTTCCTCTCTCGGCAAATATGATAAACATCAACAACCCTAACAATAATACATAAATCATGGAACACAGCCGTTCCTCTCTCGGCAAATCTGATAAACATCAACAACCCTAACAATAACACATAACTCATAGAACACAGACGTTCCTCTCTCAGCAAATCTGATAAACATCAACAACCCTAACAATAACACATAAATCATGGAACACAGCCGTTCCTCTCTCGGCAAATCTGATAAACATCAACAACCCTAACAATAACACATAAATCATAGAACACAGACGTTCCTCTCTCAGCAAATCTGATAAACATCAACAACCCTAACAATAACACATAAATCATGGAACACAGCCGTTACTCTCTCGGCAAATCTGATAAACATCAACAACCCTAACAAGAACACATAAATCATAGAACACAGCCGTTCCTCTCTCAGCAAATCTGATAAACATCAACAACCCTAACAATAACACATAAATCAGAGAACACAGACGTTCCTCTCTCGGCAAATCTGATAAACATCAACAACCCTAACAATAACACATAAATCATGGAACACAGCCGTTCCTCTCTCGGCAAATCTGATTAACATCAACAACCCTAACAATAACACCTAAATCATGGAACACAGCCGTTCCTCTCTCGGCAAATCTGATAAACATCAACAACCCTAACAATAACACATAAATCATAGAAAACAGCCGTTCCTCTCTCGGCAAATCTGATAAACATCAACAAGCCTAACAATAACACATAAATCATAGAACACAGACGTTCCTCCTCCGGCAAATCTGATAAACATCAACAACCCTAACAATAACACATAAATCATAGAACACAGCCGTTCCTCTCGCGGCAAATCTGAAAAACATCAACAAGCCTAACAATAACACACAAATCAGAGAACACAGACGTTCCTCTCTCGGCAAATCTGATAAACATCAACAACCCTAACAATAACACATAAATCATGGAACACAGCCGTTCCTCTCTCGGCAAATCTGATAAACATCAACAACCCTAACAATAACACATAAATCATAGAATACAGCCGTTCCTCTCTCAGCAAATCTGATAAACATCAACAACCCTAACAATAACACATAAATCATAGAACACAGCCGTTCCTCTCTCGGCAAATCTGATAAACATCAACAAGCCTAACAATAACACATAAATCAGAGAACACAGCCGTTCCTCTCTCGGCAAATCTGATTAACATCAACAACCCTAACAATAACACATAAATCATAGAACACAGCCGTTCCTCTCTCGGTAAATCTGATAAACATCAACAACCCTAACAATAACACATAAATCATAGAATACAGCCGTTCCTCTCTCGGCAAATCTGATAAACATCAACAACCCTAACAATAACACATAAATCATAGAACACAGCCGTTCCTCTCTCGGCAAATCTGATAAACATCAACAAGCCTAACAATAACACATAAATCAGAGAACACAGCCGTTCCTCTCTCGGCAAATCTGATTAACATCAACAACCCTAACAATAACACATAAATCATAGAACACAGCCGTTCCTCTCTCGGTAAATCTGATAAACATCAACAAGCCTAACAATAACACATAAATCATAGAACACAGCCGTTCCTCTCTCTGCAAATCTTATAAACATCAACAACCCTAACAATAACACATAAATCATGGAACACAGCCGTTCCCCTCTCGGCAAATCTGATAAACATCAACAACCCTAACAATAACACGTAAATCATAGAACACAGCCGTTCCTTTCTCGGCAAATCTGATAAACATCAACAAGCCTAACAATAACACATAAATCAGAGAACACAGCCGTTCCTCTCTCGGCAAATCTGATAAACATCAACAACCCTAACAATAACACATAAATCATAGAACACAGCCGTTCCTCTCTCAGCAAATCTGATAAACATCAACAAGCCTAACAATAACACATAAATCATGGAACACAGCCGTTCCTCTCTCTGCAAATCTGATAAACATCAACAACCCTAACAATAACACATAAATCAGAGAACACAGACGTTCCTCTCTCTGCAAATCTGATAAACATCAACAAGCCTAACAATAACACATAAATCATGGAACACAGCCGTTCCTCTCTCGGCAAATCTGATTAACATCAACAACCCTAACAATAACACATAAATCATAGAACACAGCCGTTCCTCTCTCGGTAAATCTGATAGACATCAACAACCCTAACAATAACACATAAATCATGGAACACAGCCGTTCCTCTCTCGGCAAATCTCATAAACATCAACAACCCTAACAATAACACATAAATCATAGAAAACAGCCGTTCCTCTCTCGGCAAATCTGATAAACATCAACAAGCCTAACAATAACACATAAATCAGAGAACACAGACGTTCCTCTCTCGGCAAATCTGATAAACATCAACAACCCTAACAATAACACATAAATCAGAGAACACAGACGTTCATCTGTCGGCAAATCTGATAAACATCAACAAGCCTAACAATAACACATAAATCAGAGAACACAGACGTTCCTCTCTCGACAAATCTGATAAACATCAACAACCCTAACAATAACACATAAATCATGGAACACAGCCGTTCCTCTCTCGGCAAATCTGATAAACATCAACAACCCTAACAATAACACATAAATCATAGAATACAGCCGTTCCTCTCTCAGCAAATCTGATAAACATCAACAACCCTAACAATAACACATAAATCATGGAACACAGCCCTTTCTCTCTCGGCAAATCTGATAAACATCAACAACCCTAACAATAACACATAAATCAGAGAACACAGACGTTCCTCTCTCGGCAAATCTGATAAACATCAACAACCCTAACAATAACACATAAATCATGGAACACAGCCGTTCCTTTCTCGGCAAATCTGATAAACATCAACAACCCTAACAATAACACATAACTCATAGAACACAGACGTTCCTCTCTCAGCAAATCTGATAAACATCAACAACCCTAATAATAACACATAAATCATGGAACACAGCCGTTCCTCTCTCGGCAAATCTGATAAACATCAACAACCCTAACAATAACACATAAATCATAGAACACAGACGTTCCTCTCTCAGCAAATCTGATAAACATCAACAACCCTAACAATAACACATAAATCATGGAACACAGCCGTTACTCTCTCGGCAAATCTGATAAACATCAACAACCCTAACAAGAACACAGCCGTTCCTCTCTCAGTAAATATGATAAACATCAACAACCCTAACAATAACACATAAATCAGAGAACACAGACGTTCCTCTCTCGGCAAATCTGATAAACATCAACAACCCTAACAATAACACATAAATCATGGAACACAGCCGTTCCTCTCTCGGCAAATCTGATAAACATCAACAACCCTAACAATAACACATAAATCATAGAAAACAGCCGTTCCTCTCTCGGTAAATCTGATAAACATCAACAAGCCTAACAATAACACATAAATCATAGAACACAGACGTTCCTCCTCCGGCAAATCTGAAAAACATCAACAACCCTAACAATAACACATAAATCATAGAACACAGCCGTTCCTCTCGCGGCAAATCTGATAAACATCAACAAGCCTAACAATAACACATAAATCAGAGAACACAGTCGTTCCTCTCTCGGCAAATCTGATTAACATCAACAACCCTAACAATAACACATAAATCATAGAACACAGCCGTTCCTCTCTCGGCAAATCTCATAAACATCAACAACCCTAACAATAACACATAAATCATAGAACACAGCCGTTCCTCTCGCGGCAAATCTGATAAACATCAACAAGCCTAACAATAACACATAAATCAGAGAACACAGCCGTTCCTCTCTCGGCAAATCTGATTAACATCAACAACCCTAACAATAACACATAAATCATAGAACATAGCCGTTCCTCTCTCGGTAAATCTGATAAACATCAACAAGCCTAACAATAACACATAAATCATAGAACAGAGCCGTTCCTCTCTCGGCAAATCTTATAAACATCAACAACCCTAACAATAACACATAAATCATGGAACACAGCCGTTCCCCTCTCGGCAAATCTGATAAACATCAACAACCCTAACAATAACACATAAATCATAGAACACAGCCGTTCATTTCTCGGCAAATCTGATAAACATCAACAAGCCTAACAATAACACATAAATCAGAGAACACAGACGTTCCTCTCTCGGCAAATCTGATAAACATCAACAACCCTAACAATAACACATAAATCATAGAACACAGCCGTTCCTCTCTCAGCAAATCTGATAAACATCAACAAGCCTAACAATAACACATAAATCATGGAACACAGCCGTTTCTCTCTCTGCAAATCTGATAAACATCAACAACCCTAACAATAACACATAAATCAGAGAACACAGACGTTCCTCTCTCGGCAAATCTGATAAACATCAACAAGCCTAACAATAACACATAAATCATAGAACACAGCCGTTCCTCTCTCGGCAAATCTGATTAACATCAACAACCCTAACAATAACACATAAATCATAGAACACAGCCGTTCCTCTCTCGGTAAATCTGATAGACATCAACAACCCTAACAATAACACATAAATCATGGAACACAGCCGTTCCTCTCTCGGCAAATCTCATAAACATCAACAACCCTAACAATAACACATAAATCATAGAAAACAGTCGTTCCTCTCTCGGCAAATCTGATAAACATCAACAAGCCTAACAATAACACATAAATCAGAGAACACAGACGTTCCTCTCTCGGCAAATCTGATAAACATCAACAACCCTAACAATAACACATAAATCAGAGAACACAGACGTTCATCTGTCGGCAAATCTGATAAACATCAACAAGCCTAACAATAACATATAAATCAGAGAACACAGACGTTCCTCTCTCGGCAAATCTGATAAACATCAACAACCCTAACAATAACACATAAATCATGGAACACAGCCGTTCCTCTCTCGGCAAATCTGATAAACATCAACAACCCTAACAATAACACATAAATCATAGAACACAGCCGTTCCTCTCTCAGCAAATCTGATAAACATCAACAACCCTAACAATAACACATAAATCATGGAACACAGCCCTTTCTCTCTCGGCAAATCTGATAAACATCAACAACCCTAACAATAACACATAAATCAGAGAACACAGACGTTCCTCTCTCGGCAAATATGATAAACATCAACAACCCTAACAATAATACATAAATCATGGAACACAGCCGTTCCTCTCTCGGCAAATCTGATAAACATCAACAACCCTAACAATAACACATAACTCATAGAACACAGACGTTCCTCTCTCAGCAAATCTGATAAACATCAACAACCCTAACAATAACACATAAATCATGGAACACAGCCGTTCCTCTCTCGGCAAATCTGATAAACATCAACAACCCTAACAATAACACATAAATCATAGAACACAGACGTTCCTCTCTCAGCAAATCTGATAAACATCAACAACCCTAACAATAACACATAAATCATGGAACACAGCCGTTACTCTCTCGGCAAATCTGATAAACATCAACAACCCTAACAAGAACACATAAATCATAGAACACAGCCGTTCCTCTCTCAGCAAATCTGATAAACATCAACAACCCTAACAATAACACATAAATCAGAGAACACAGACGTTCCTCTCTCGGCAAATCTGATAAACATCAACAACCCTAACAATAACACATAAATCATGGAACACAGCCGTTCCTCTCTCGGCAAATCTGATTAACATCAACAACCCTAACAATAACACCTAAATCATGGAACACAGCCGTTCCTCTCTCGGCAAATCTGATAAACATCAACAACCCTAACAATAACACATAAATCATAGAAAACAGCCGTTCCTCTCTCGGCAAATCTGATAAACATCAACAAGCCTAACAATAACACATAAATCATAGAACACAGACGTTCCTCCTCCGGCAAATCTGATAAACATCAACAACCCTAACAATAACACATAAATCATAGAACACAGCCGTTCCTCTCGCGGCAAATCTGAAAAACATCAACAAGCCTAACAATAACACACAAATCAGAGAACACAGACGTTCCTCTCTCGGCAAATCTGATAAACATCAACAACCCTAACAATAACACATAAATCATGGAACACAGCCGTTCCTCTCTCGGCAAATCTGATAAACATCAACAACCCTAACAATAACACATAAATCATAGAATACAGCCGTTCCTCTCTCAGCAAATCTGATAAACATCAACAACCCTAACAATAACACATAAATCATGGAACACAGCCCTTTCTCTCTCGGCAAATCTGATAAACATCAACAACCCTAACAATAACACATAAATCAGAGAACACAGACGTTCCTCTCTCGGCAAATCTGATAAACATCAACAACCCTAACAATAACACATAAATCATGGAACACAGCCGTTCCTTTCTCGGCAAATCTGATAAACATCAACAACCCTAACAATAACACATAACTCATAGAACACAGACGTTCCTCTCTCAGCAAATCTGATAAACATCAACAACCCTAATAATAACACATAAATCATGGAACACAGCCGTTCCTCTCTCGGCAAATCTGATAAACATCAACAACCCTAACAATAACACATAAATCAGAGAACACAGACGTTCCTCTCTCGGCAAATCTGATAAACATCAACAACCCTAACAAGAACACAGCCGTTCCTCTCTCAGTAAATCTGATAAACATCAACAACCCTAACAATAACACATAAATCAGAGAACACAGACGTTCCTCTCTCGGCAAATCTGATAAACATCAACAACCCTAACAATAACACATAAATCATGGAACACAGCCGTTCCTCTCTCGGCAAATCTGATAAACATCAACAACCCTAACAATAACACATAAATCATAGAAAACAGCCGTTCCTCTCTCGGCAAATCTGATTAACATCAACAACCCTAACAATAACACATAAATCATGGAACACAGCCGTTCCTCTCTCGGCAAATCTGATAAACATCAACAACCCTAACAATAACACATAAATCATAGAAAACAGCCGTTCCTCTCTCGGCAAATCTGATAAACATCAACAAGCCTAACAATAACACATAAATCAGAGAACACAGCTGTTCCTCCTCCGGCAAATCTGATAAACATCAACAACCCTAACAATAACACATAAATCAGAGAACACAGACGTTCCTCTCTCGGCAAATCTGATAAACATCAACAACCCTAACAATAACACATAAATCATAGAACACAGCCGTTCCTCTCTCGGCAAATCTGATAAACATCAACAAGCCTAACAATAACACATAAATCAGAGAACACAGCCGTTCCTCTCTCGGCAAATCTGATTAACATCAACAACCCTAACAATAACACATAAATCATAGAACACAGCCGTTCCTCTCTCGGTAAATCTGATAAACATCAACAAGCCTAACAATAACACATAAATCATAGAACACAGCCGTTCCTCTCTCTGCAAATCTTATAAACATCAACAACCCTAACAATAACACATAAATCATGGAACACAGCCGTTCCCCTCTCGGCAAATCTGATAAACATCAACAACCCTAACAATAACACGTAAATCATAGAACACAGCCGTTCCTTTCTCGGCAAATCTGATAAACATCAACAAGCCTAACAATAACACATAAATCAGAGAACACAGCCGTTCCTCTCTCGGCAAATCTGATAAACATCAACAACCCTAACAATAACACATAAATCATAGAACACAGCCGTTCCTCTCTCAGCAAATCTGATAAACATCAACAAGCCTAACAATAACACATAAATCATGGAACACAGCCGTTCCTCTCTCTGCAAATCTGATAAACATCAACAACCCTAACAATAACACATAAATCAGAGAACACAGACGTTCCTCTCTCTGCAAATCTGATAAACATCAACAAGCCTAACAATAACACATAAATCATGGAACACAGCCGTTCCTCTCTCGGCAAATCTGATTAACATCAACAACCCTAACAATAACACATAAATCATAGAACACAGCCGTTCCTCTCTCGGTAAATCTGATAGACATCAACAACCCTAACAATAACACATAAATCATGGAACACAGCCGTTCCTCTCTCGGCAAATCTCATAAACATCAACAACCCTAACAATAACACATAAATCATAGAAAACAGCCGTTCCTCTCTCGGCAAATCTGATAAACATCAACAAGCCTAACAATAACACATAAATCAGAGAACACAGACGTTCCTCTCTCGGCAAATCTGATAAACATCAACAACCCTAACAATAACACATAAATCAGAGAACACAGACGTTCATCTGTCGGCAAATCTGATAAACATCAACAAGCCTAACAATAACACATAAATCAGAGAACACAGACGTTCCTCTCTCGACAAATCTGATAAACATCAACAACCCTAACAATAACACATAAATCATGGAACACAGCCGTTCCTCTCTCGGCAAATCTGATAAACATCAACAACCCTAACAATAACACATAAATCATAGAACACAGCCGTTCCTCTCTCAGCAAATCTGATAAACATCAACAACCCTAACAATAACACATAAATCATGGAACACAGCCCTTTCTCTCTCGGCAAATCTGATAAACATCAACAACCCTAACAATAACACATAAATCAGAGAACACAGACGTTCCTCTCTCGGCAAATCTGATAAACATCAACAACCCTAACAATAACACATAAATCATGGAACACAGCCGTTCCTCTCTCGGCAAATCTGATAAACATCAACAACCCTAACAATAACACATAACTCATAGAACACAGACGTTCCTCTCTCAGCAAATCTGATAAACATCAACAACCCTAACAATAACACATAAATCATGGAACACAGCCGTTCCTCTCTCGGCAAATCTGATTAACATCAACAACCCTAACAATAACACATAAATCTTGGAACACAGCCGTTCCTCTCTCGGCAAATCTGATAAACATCAACAACCCTAACAATAACACATAAATCATAGAAAACAGCCGTTCCTCTCTCGGCAAATCTGATAAACATCAACAAGCCTAACAATAACACATAAATCATAGAACACAGCCGTTCCTCCTCCGGCAAATCTGATAAACATCAACAACCCTAACAATAACACATAAATCAGAGAACACAGACGTTCCTCTCTCGGCAAATCTGATAAACATCAACAACCCTAACAATAACACATAAATCATAGAACACAGCCGTTCCTCTCGCGGCAAATCTGATAAACATCAACAAGCCTAACAATAACACATAAATCAGAGAACACAGCCGTTCCTCTCTCGGCAAATCTGATTAACATCAACAACCCTAACAATAACACATAAATCATAGAACATAGCCGTTCCTCTCTCGGTAAATCTGATAAACATCAACAAGCCTAACAATAACACATAAATCAGAGAACACAGACGTTCCTCTCTCGGCAAATCTGATAAACATCAACAACCCTAACAATAACACATAAATCATAGAACACAGCCGTTCCTCTCTCAGCAAATCTGATAAACATCAACAAGCCTAACAATAACACATAAATCATGGAACACAGCCGTTCCTCTCTCTGCAAATCTGATAAACATCAACAACCCTAACAATAACACATAAATCAGAGAACACAGACGTTCCTCTCTCGGCAAATCTGATAAACATCAACAAGCCTAACAATAACACATAAATCATAGAACACAGCCGTTCCTCTCTCGGCAAATCTGATTAACATCAACAACCCTAACAATAACACATAAATCATAGAACACAGCCGTTCCTCTCTCGGTAAATCTGATAGACATCAACAACCCTAACAATAACACATAAATCATGGAACACAGCCGTTCCTCTCTCGGCAAATCTCATAAACATCAACAACCCTAACAATAACACATAAATCATAGAAAACAGCCGTTCCTCTCTCGGCAAATCTGATAAACATCAACAAGCCTAACAATAACACATAAATCAGAGAACACAGACGTTCCTCTCTCGGCAAATCTGATAAACATCAACAACCCTAACAATAACACATAAATCAGAGAACACAGACGTTCATCTGTCGGCAAATCTGAAAAACATCAACAAGCCTAACAATAACACACAAATCAGAGAACACAGACGTTCCTCTCTCGGCAAATCTGATAAACATCAACAACCCTAACAATAACACATAAATCATGGAACACAGCCGTTCCTCTCTCGGCAAATCTGATAAACATCAACAACCCTAACAATAACACATAAATCATAGAATACAGCCGTTCCTCTCTCAGCAAATCTGATAAACATCAACAACCCTAACAATAACACATAAATCATGGAACACAGCCCTTTCTCTCTCGGCAAATCTGATAAACATCAACAACCCTAACAATAACACATAAATCAGAGAACACAGACGTTCCTCTCTCGGCAAATCTGATAAACATCAACAACCCTAACAATAACACATAAATCATGGAACACAGCCGTTCCTTTCTCGGCAAATCTGATAAACATCAACAACCCTAACAATAACACATAACTCATAGAACACAGACGTTCCTCTCTCAGCAAATCTGATAAACATCAACAACCCTAATAATAACACATAAATCATGGAACACAGCCGTTCCTCTCTCGGCAAATCTGATAAACATCAACAACCCTAACAATAACACATAAATCATAGAACACAGACGTTCCTCTCTCAGCAAATCTGATAAACATCAACAACCCTAACAATAACACATAAATCATGGAACACAGCCGTTACTCTCTCGGCAAATCTGATAAACATCAACAACCCTAACAAGAACACAGCCGTTCCTCTCTCAGTAAATATGATAAACATCAACAACCCTAACAATAACACATAAATCAGAGAACACAGACGTTCCTCTCTCGGCAAATCTGATAAACATCAACAACCCTAACAATAACACATAAATCATGGAACACAGCCGTTCCTCTCTCGGCAAATCTGATAAACATCAACAACCCTAACAATAACACATAAATCATAGAAAACAGCCGTTCCTCTCTCGGTAAATCTGATAAACATCAACAAGCCTAACAATAACACATAAATCATAGAACACAGACGTTCCTCCTCCGGCAAATCTGAAAAACATCAACAACCCTAACAATAACACATAAATCATAGAACACAGCCGTTCCTCTCGCGGCAAATCTGATAAACATCAACAAGCCTAACAATAACACATAAATCAGAGAACACAGTCGTTCCTCTCTCGGCAAATCTGATTAACATCAACAACCCTAACAATAACACATAAATCATAGAACACAGCCGTTCCTCTCTCGGCAAATCTCATAAACATCAACAACCCTAACAATAACACATAAATCATAGAACACAGCCGTTCCTCTCGCGGCAAATCTGATAAACATCAACAAGCCTAACAATAACACATAAATCAGAGAACACAGCCGTTCCTCTCTCGGCAAATCTGATTAACATCAACAACCCTAACAATAACACATAAATCATAGAACATAGCCGTTCCTCTCTCGGTAAATCTGATAAACATCAACAAGCCTAACAATAACACATAAATCATAGAACAGAGCCGTTCCTCTCTCGGCAAATCTTATAAACATCAACAACCCTAACAATAACACATAAATCATGGAACACAGCCGTTCCCCTCTCGGCAAATCTGATAAACATCAACAACCCTAACAATAACACATAAATCATAGAACACAGCCGTTCATTTCTCGGCAAATCTGATAAACATCAACAAGCCTAACAATAACACATAAATCAGAGAACACAGACGTTCCTCTCTCGGCAAATCTGATAAACATCAACAACCCTAACAATAACACATAAATCATAGAACACAGCCGTTCCTCTCTCAGCAAATCTGATAAACATCAACAAGCCTAACAATAACACATAAATCATGGAACACAGCCGTTTCTCTCTCTGCAAATCTGATAAACATCAACAACCCTAACAATAACACATAAATCAGAGAACACAGACGTTCCTCTCTCGGCAAATCTGATAAACATCAACAAGCCTAACAATAACACATAAATCATAGAACACAGCCGTTCCTCTCTCGGCAAATCTGATTAACATCAACAACCCTAACAATAACACATAAATCATAGAACACAGCCGTTCCTCTCTCGGTAAATCTGATAGACATCAACAACCCTAACAATAACACATAAATCATGGAACACAGCCGTTCCTCTCTCGGCAAATCTCATAAACATCAACAACCCTAACAATAACACATAAATCATAGAAAACAGTCGTTCCTCTCTCGGCAAATCTGATAAACATCAACAAGCCTAACAATAACACATAAATCAGAGAACACAGACGTTCCTCTCTCGGCAAATCTGATAAACATCAACAACCCTAACAATAACACATAAATCAGAGAACACAGACGTTCATCTGTCGGCAAATCTGATAAACATCAACAAGCCTAACAATAACATATAAATCAGAGAACACAGACGTTCCTCTCTCGGCAAATCTGATAAACATCAACAACCCTAACAATAACACATAAATCATGGAACACAGCCGTTCCTCTCTCGGCAAATCTGATAAACATCAACAACCCTAACAATAACACATAAATCATAGAACACAGCCGTTCCTCTCTCAGCAAATCTGATAAACATCAACAACCCTAACAATAACACATAAATCATGGAACACAGCCCTTTCTCTCTCGGCAAATCTGATAAACATCAACAACCCTAACAATAACACATAAATCAGAGAACACAGACGTTCCTCTCTCGGCAAATATGATAAACATCAACAACCCTAACAATAATACATAAATCATGGAACACAGCCGTTCCTCTCTCGGCAAATCTGATAAACATCAACAACCCTAACAATAACACATAACTCATAGAACACAGACGTTCCTCTCTCAGCAAATCTGATAAACATCAACAACCCTAACAATAACACATAAATCATGGAACACAGCCGTTCCTCTCTCGGCAAATCTGATAAACATCAACAACCCTAACAATAACACATAAATCATAGAACACAGACGTTCCTCTCTCAGCAAATCTGATAAACATCAACAACCCTAACAATAACACATAAATCATGGAACACAGCCGTTACTCTCTCGGCAAATCTGATAAACATCAACAACCCTAACAAGAACACATAAATCATAGAACACAGCCGTTCCTCTCTCAGCAAATCTGATAAACATCAACAACCCTAACAATAACACATAAATCAGAGAACACAGACGTTCCTCTCTCGGCAAATCTGATAAACATCAACAACCCTAACAATAACACATAAATCATGGAACACAGCCGTTCCTCTCTCGGCAAATCTGATTAACATCAACAACCCTAACAATAACACCTAAATCATGGAACACAGCCGTTCCTCTCTCGGCAAATCTGATAAACATCAACAACCCTAACAATAACACATAAATCATAGAAAACAGCCGTTCCTCTCTCGGCAAATCTGATAAACATCAACAAGCCTAACAATAACACATAAATCATAGAACACAGACGTTCCTCCTCCGGCAAATCTGATAAACATCAACAACCCTAACAATAACACATAAATCATAGAACACAGCCGTTCCTCTCGCGGCAAATCTGATAAACATCAACAACCCTAACAATAACACATAAATCATAGAACACAGACGTTCCTCTCTCAGCAAATCTGATAAACATCAATAACCCTAACAATAACACATAAATCATGGAACACAGCCGTTACTCTCTCGGCAAATCTGATAAACATCAACAACCCTAACAAGAACACATAAATCATAGAACAAAGCTGTTCCTCTCTCAGCAAATCTGATAAACATCAACAACCCTAACAATAACACATAAATCAGAGAACACAGACGTTCCTCTCTCGGCAAATCTGATAAACATCAACAACCCTAACAATAACACATAAATCATGGAACACAGCCGTTTCTCTCTCGGCAAATCTGATTAACATCAACAACGCTAACAATAACACCTAAATCATGGAACACAGCCGTTCCTCTCTCGGCAAATCTGATAAACATCAACAACCCTTACAATAACACATAAATCATAGAAAACAGCCGTTCCTCTCTCGGCAAATCTGATAAACATCAACAAGCCTAACAATAACACATAAATCATAGAACACAGACGTTCCTCCTCCGGCAAATCTGATAAACATCAACAACCCTAACAATAACACATAAATCATAGAACACAGCCGTTCCTCTCGCGGCAAATCTGATAAACATCAACAAGCCTAACAATAACACATAAATCAGAGAACACAGCCGTTCCTCTCTCTGCAAATCTGATTAACATCAACAACCCTAACAATAACACATAAATCATATAACACAGCCGTTCCTCTCTTGGCAAATCTTATAAACATCAATAACCCTAACAATAACACATAAATCATGGAACACAGCCGTTCCTCTCTCGGCAAATCTGATAAACATCAACAACCCTAACAATAACACATAAATCATAGAACACAGCCGTTCCTTTCTCGGCAAATCTGATAAACATCAACAAGCCTAACAATAACACATAAATCAGAGAACACAGACATTCCTCTCTCGGCAAATCTGATAAACATCAACAACCCTAACAATAACACATAAATCATAGAACACAGCCGTTCCTCTCTCAGCAAATCTGATAAACATCAACAAGCCTAACAATAACACATAAATCATGGAACACAGCCGTTCCTCTCTCTGCAAATCTGATAAACATCAACAACCCTAACAATAACACATAAATCAGAGAACACAGACGTTCCTCTCTCGGCAAATCTGATAAACATCAACAAGCTTAACAATAACACATAAATCATGGAACACAGCCGTTCCTCTCTCGGCAAATCTGATTAACATCAACAACCCTAACAATAACACATAAATCAGAGAACACAGCCGTTCATCTCTCGGTAAATCTGATAAACATCAACAACCCAAACAATAACACATAAATCATGGAACAGTCGTTCCTCTCTCGGCAAATCTCATAAACATCAACAACCCTAACAATAACACATAAATCATAGAAAACAGCCGTTCCTCTCTCGGCAAATCTGATAAACATCAACAAGCCTAACAATAACACATAAATCAGAGAACACAGACGTTCCTCTCTCGACAAATCTGATAAACATCAACAACCCTAACAATAACACATAAATCAGAGAACACAGACGTTCATCTGTCGGCAAATCTGATAAACATCAACAAGCCTAACAATAACACATAAATCAGAGAACACAGACGTTCCTCTCTCGGCAAATCTGATAAACATCAACAACCCTAACAATAACACATAAATCATGGAACACAGCCGTTCCTCTCTCGGCAAATCTGATAAACATCAACAACCCTAACAATAACACATAAATCATAGAACACAGCCGTTCCTCTCTCAGCAAATCTGATAAACATCAACAACCCTAACAATAACACATAAATCATGGAACACAGCCCTTTCTCTCTCGGCAAATCTGATAAACATCAACAACCCTAACAATAACACATAAATCAGAGAACACAGACGTTCCTCTCTCGGCAAATCTGATAAACATCAACAACCCTAACAATAACACATAAATCATAGAACACAGCCGTTCCTCTCTCAGCAAATCTGATAAACATCAACAACCCTAACAATAACACATAAATCAGAGAACACAGACGTTCCTCTCTCGGCAAATCTGATAAACATCAACAACCCTAACAATAACACATAAATCATGGAACACAGCCGTTCCTCTCTCGGTAAATCTGATTAACATCAACAACCCTAACAATAACACATAAATCATGGAACACAGCCGTTCCTCTCTCGGCAAATCTGATAAACATCAACAACCCTAACAATAACACATAAATCATAGAAAACAGCCGTTCCTCTCTCGGCAAATCTGATAAACATCAACAAGCCTAACAATAACACATAAATCATAGAACACAGCCGTTCCTCCTCCGGCAAATCTGATAAACATCAACAACCCTAACAATAACACATAAATCAGAGAACACAGACGTTCCTCTCTTGGCAAATCTCATAAACATCAACAACCCTAACAATAACACATAAATTATAGAAAACAGCCGTTCCTCTCTCGGCAAATCTGATAAACATCAACAAGCCTAACAATAACACATAAATCAGAGAACACAGACGTTCCTCTCTCGGCAAATCTGATAAACATCAACAACCCTAACAATAACACATAAATCAGAGAACACAGACGTTCATCTGTCGGCAAATCTGATAAACATCAACAAGCCTAACAATAACACATAAATCAGAGAACACAGACGTTCTTCCTCTCTCGGCAAATCTGATAAACATCAACAACCCTAACAATAACACATAAATCATGGAACACAGCCCTTTCTCTCTCTGCAAATCTGATAAACATCAACAACCCTAACAATAACACATAAATCAGAGAACACAGACGTTCCTCTCTCGGCAAATCTGATAAACATCAACAACCCTAACAATAACACATAAATCATGGAACACAGCCGTTCCTCTATCGGCAAATCTGATAAACATCAACAACCCTAACAATAACACATAAATCAGAGAACACAGACGTTCCTCTGTCGGCAAATCTGATAAACATCAACAAGCCTAACAATAACACATAAATCATGGAACACAGCCGTTCCTCTCTCGGCAAATCTGATTAACATCAACAACCCTAACAATAACACATAAATCATAGAACACAGCCGTTCCTCTCTCGGCAAATCTGATAAACATCAACAAGCCTAACAATAACACATAAATCAGAGAACACAGCCGTTCCTCTCTCGGCAAATCTGATAAACATCAACAACCCTAACAATAACACATAAATCATGGAACACAGCCGTTCCTCTCTCGGCAAATCTGATAAACATCAACAACCCTAACAATAACACATAAATCATAGAACACAGCCGTTCCTCTCTCAGCAAATCTGATAAACATCAACAACCCTAACAATAACACATAAATCATGGAACACAGCCGTTCCTCTCTCGGCAAATCTGATAAACATCAACAACCCTAACAATAACACATAAATCATAGAACACAGACGTTCCTCTCTCGGCAAATCTGATAAACATCAACAACCCTAACAATAACACATAAATCATGGAACACAGCCGTTCCTCTCTCGGCAAATCTGATAAACATCAACAACCCTAACAATAACACATAAATCATAGAACACAGCCGTTCCTCTCTCAGCAAATCTGATAAACATCAACAACCCTAACAATAACACATAAATCAGAGAACACAGACGTTCCTCTCTCGGCAAATCTGATAAACATCAACAACCCTAACAATAACACATAAATCATGGAACACAGCCGTTCTTCTCTCGGCAAATCTGATTAACATCAACAACCCTAACAATAACACATAAATCATGGAACACAGCCGTTCCTCTCTTGGCAAATCTGATAAACATCAACAACCCTAACAATAACACATAAATCATAGAAAACAGCCGTTCCTCTCTCGGCAAATCTGATACACATCAACAAACCTAACAATAACACATAAATCATAGAACACAGCCGTTCCTCCTCCGGCAAATCTGATAAACATCAACAACCCTAACAATAACACATAAATCAGAGAACACAGACGTTCCTCTCTCGGCAAATCTGATAAACATCAACAACCCTAACAATAACACATAAATCATAGAACACAGCCGTTCCTCTCGCGGCAAATCTGATAAACATCAACAAGCCTAACAATAACACATAAATCAGAGAACACAGCCGTTCCTCTCTCGGCAAATCTGATAAACATCAACAACCCTAACAATAACACATAAATCATAGAACACAGCCGTTCCTCTCTCGGTAAATCTGATAAACATCAACAAGCCTAACAATAACACATAAATCATAGAACACAGCCGTTCCTCTCTCGCCAAATCTGATAAACATCAACAACCCTAACAATAACACATAAATCATGGAACACAGCCGTTCCCCTCTCGGCAAATCTGATAAACATCAACAACCCTAACAATAACACATAAATCATAGAACACAGCCGTTCCTCTCTCGGCAAATCTGATAAACATCAACAAGCCTTACAATAACACATAAATCAGAGAACACAGACGTTCCTCTCTCGGCAAATCTGATAAACATCAACAACCCTAACAATAACACATAAATCATGGAACACAGCCGTTCCTCTCTCGGCAAATCTGATTAACATCAACAACCCTAACAATAACACATAAATCATAGAACACAGCCGTTCCTCTCTCGGTAAATCTGATAGACATCAACAACCCTAACAATAACACATAAATCATGGAACACAGCCGTTCCTCTCTCGGCAAATCTCATAAACATCAACAACCCTAACAATAACACATAAATCATAGAAAACAGCCGTTCCTCTCTCGGCAAATCTGATAAACATCAACAAGCCTAACAATAACACATAAATCAGAGAACACAGACGTTCCTCTCTCGGCAAATCTGATAAACATCAACAACCCTAACAATAACACATAAATCAGAGAACACAGACGTTCATCTGTCGGCAAATCTGATAAACATCAACAAGCCTAACAATAACACATAAATCAGAGAACACAGACGTTCCTCTCTCGGCAAATCTGATAAACATCAACAACCCTAACAATAACACATAAATCATGGAACACAGCCGTTCCTCTCTCGGCAAATCTGATAAACATCAACAACCCTAACAATAACACATAAATCATAGAACACAGTCGTTCCTCTCTCAGCAAATCTGATAAACATCAACAACCCTAACAATAACACATAAATCATGGAACACAGCCCTATCTCTCTCGGCAAATCTGATAAACATCAACAACCCTAACAATAACACATAACTCATAGAACACAGACGTTCCTCTCTCAGGAAATCTGATAAACATCAACAACCCTAACAATAACACATAAATCATGGAACACAGCCCTTTCTCTCTCGGCAAATCTGATAAACATCAACAACCCTAACAATAACACATCAATCAGAGAACACAGACGTTCCTCTCTCGGCAAATCTGATAAACATCAACAACCCTAACAATAACACATAAATCATGGAACACAGCCGTTCCTCTCTCGGCAAATCTGATAAACATCAACAACCCTAACAATAACACATAAATCAGAGAACACAGACGTTCCTCTGTCGGCAAATCTGATAAACATCAACAAGCCTAACAATAACACATAAATCATGGAACACAGCCGTTCCTCTCTCGGCAAATCTGATTAACATCAACAAGCCTAACAATAACACATAAATCAGAGAACACAGCCGTTCCTCTCTCGGCAAATCTGATAAACATCAACAACCCTAACAATAACACATAAATCATGGAACACAGCCGTTCCTCTCTCGGCAAATCTGATAAACATCAACAACCCTAACAATAACACATAAATCATAGAACACAGCCGTTCCTCTCTCAGCAAATCTGATAAACATCAACAACCCTAACAATAACACATAAATCATGGAACACAGCCGTTCCTCTCTCGGCAAATCTGATAAACATCAACAACCCTAACAATAACACATAAATCATAGAACACAGACGTTCCTCTCTCGGCAAATCTGATAAACATCAACAACCCTAACAATAACACATAAATCATGGAACACAGCCGTTCCTCTCTCGGCAAATCTGATAAACATCAACAACCCTAACAATAACACATAAATCATAGAACACAGCCGTTCCTCTCTCAGCAAATCTGATAAACATCAACAACCCTAACAATAACACATAAATCAGAGAACACAGACGTTCCTCTCTCGGCAAATCTGATAAACATCAACAACCCTAACAATAACACATAAATCATGGAACACAGCCGTTCTTCTCTCGGCAAATCTGATTAACATCAACAACCCTAACAATAACACATAAATCATGGAACACAGCCGTTCCTCTCTTGGCAAATCTGATAAACATCAACAACCCTAACAATAACACATAAATCATAGAAAACAGCCGTTCCTCTCTCGGCAAATCTGATACACATCAACAACCCTAACAATAACACATAATTCATAGAACACAGCCGTTCCTCCTCCGGCAAATCTGATAAACATCAACAACCCTAACAATAACACATAAATCAGAGAACACAGACGTTCCTCTCTCGGCAAATCTGATAAACATCAACAACCCTAACAATAACACATAAATCATAGAACACAGCCGTTCCTCTCTCGGTAAATCTGATAAACATCAACAAGCCTAACAATAACACATAAATCATAGAACACAGCCGTTCCTCTCTCGGCAAATCTTATAAACATCAACAACCCTAACAATAACACATAAATCATGGAACACAGCCGTTCCCCTCTCGGCAAATCTGATAAACATCAACAACCCTAACAATAACACATAAATCATAGAACACAGCCGTTCCTCTCTCGGCAAATCTGATAAACATCAACAAGCCTTACAATAACACATAAATCAGAGAACACAGCCGTTCCTCTCTCGGCAAATCTGATTAACATCAACAACCCTAACAATAACACATAAATCATAGAAAACAGCCGTTCTTCTCTCGGCAAATCTGATAAACATCAACAAGCCTAACAATAACACATAAATCATAGAACACAGCCGTTCCTCCTCCGGCAAATCTGATAAACATCAACAACCCTAACAATAACACATAAATCAGAGAACACAGACGTTCCTCTCTCTGCAAATCTGATAAACATCAACAACCCTAACAATAACACATAAATCATAGAACACAGCCGTTCCTCTCGCGGCAAATCTGATAAACATCAACAAGCCTAACAATAACACATAAATCAGAGAACACAGCCGTTCCTCTCTCGGTAAATCTGATAAACATCAACAAGCCTAACAATAACACATAAATCATAGAACACAGCCGTTCCTGTCTCGGCAAATCTTATAAACATCAACAACCCTAACAATAACACATAAATCATGGAACACAGCCGTTCCCCTCTCGGCAAATCTGATAAACATCAACAACCCTAACAATAACACATAAATCATAGAACACAGCCGTTCCTCTCTCAGCAAATCTGATAAACATCAACAACCCTAACAATAACACATAAATCATGGAACACAGCCCTTTCTCTCTCGGCAAATCTGATAAACATCAACAACCCTAACAATAACACATAAATCAGAGAACACAGACGTTCCTCTCTCGGCAAATCTGATAAACATCAACAACCCTAACAATAACACATAAATCATAGAACACAGCCGTTCCTCTCTCAGCAAATCTGATAAACATCAACAAGCCTAACAATAACACATAAATCATGGAACACAGCCGTTCCTCTCTCTGCAAATCTGATAAACATCAACAACCCTAACAATAACACATAAATCAGAGAACACAGACGTTCCTCTCTCGGCAAATCTGATAAACATCAACAAGCCTAACAATAACACATAAATCATGGAACACAGCCGTTCCTCTCTCGGCAAATCTGATTAACATCAACAACCCTAACAATAACACATAAATCATAGAACACAGCCGTTCCTCTCTCGGTAAATCTGATAGACATCAACAACCCTAACAATAACACATAAATCATGGAACACAGCCGTTCCTCTCTCGGCAAATCTCATAAACATCAACAACCCTAACAATAACACATAAATTATAGAAAACAGCCGTTCCTCTCTCGGCAAATCTGATAAACATCAACAAGCCTAACAATAACACATAAATCAGAGAACACAGACGTTCCTCTCTCGGCAAATCTGATAAACATCAACAACCCTAACAATAACACATAAATCAGAGAACACAGACGTTCATCTGTCGGCAAATCTGATAAACATCAACAAGCCTAACAATAACACATAAATCAGAGAACACAGACGTTCCTCTCTCGGCAAATCTGATAAACATCAACAACCCTAACAATAACACATAAATCATGGAACACAGCCCTTTCTCTCTCGGCAAATCTGATAAACATCAACAACCCTAACAATAACACATAAATCAGAGAACACAGACGTTCCTCTCTCGGCAAATCTGATAAACATCAACAACCCTAACAATAACACATAAATCATGGAACACAGCCGTTCCTCTATCGGCAAATCTGATAAACATCAACAACCCTAACAATAACACATAAATCAGAGAACACAGACGTTCCTCTGTCGGCAAATCTGATAAACATCAACAAGCCTAACAATAACACATAAATCATGGAACACAGCCGTTCCTCTCTCGGCAAATCTGATTAACATCAACAACCCTAACAATAACACATAAATCATAGAACACAGCCGTTCCTCTCTCGGCAAATCTGATAAACATCAACAAGCCTAACAATAACACATAAATCAGAGAACACAGCCGTTCCTCTCTCGGCAAATCTGATAAACATCAACAACCCTAACAATAACACATAAATCATGGAACACAGCCGTTCCTCTCTCGGCAAATCTGATAAACATCAACAACCCTAACAATAACACATAAATCATAGAACACAGCCGTTCCTCTCTCAGCAAATCTGATAAACATCAACAACCCTAACAATAACACATAAATCATGGAACACAGCCGTTCCTCTCTCGGCAAATCTGATAAACATCAACAACCCTAACAATAACACATAAATCATAGAACACAGACGTTCCTCTCTCGGCAAATCTGATAAACATCAACAACCCTAACAATAACACATAAATCATGGAACACAGCCGTTCCTCTCTCGGCAAATCTGATAAACATCAACAACCCTAACAATAACACATAAATCATAGAACACAGCCGTTCCTCTCTCAGCAAATCTGATAAACATCAACAACCCTAACAATAACACATAAATCAGAGAACACAGACGTTCCTCTCTCGGCAAATCTGATAAACATCAACAACCCTAACAATAACACATAAATCATGGAACACAGCCGTTCTTCTCTCGGCAAATCTGATTAACATCAACAACCCTAACAATAACACATAAATCATGGAACACAGCCGTTCCTCTCTTGGCAAATCTGATAAACATCAACAACCCTAACAATAACACATAAATCATAGAAAACAGCCGTTCCTCTCTCGGCAAATCTGATACACATCAACAAACCTAACAATAACACATAAATCATAGAACACAGCCGTTCCTCCTCCGGCAAATCTGATAAACATCAACAACCCTAACAATAACACATAAATCAGAGAACACAGACGTTCCTCTCTCGGCAAATCTGATAAACATCAACAACCCTAACAATAACACATAAATCATAGAACACAGCCGTTCCTCTCGCGGCAAATCTGATAAACATCAACAAGCCTAACAATAACACATAAATCAGAGAACACAGCCGTTCCTCTCTCGGCAAATCTGATAAACATCAACAACCCTAACAATAACACATAAATCATAGAACACAGCCGTTCCTCTCTCGGTAAATCTGATAAACATCAACAAGCCTAACAATAACACATAAATCATAGAACACAGCCGTTCCTCTCTCGCCAAATCTTATAAACATCAACAACCCTAACAATAACACATAAATCATGGAACACAGCCGTTCCCCTCTCGGCAAATCTGATAAACATCAACAACCCTAACAATAACACATAAATCATAGAACACAGCCGTTCCTCTCTCGGCAAATCTGATAAACATCAACAAGCCTTACAATAACACATAAATCAGAGAACACAGACGTTCCTCTCTCGGCAAATCTGATAAACATCAACAACCCTAACAATAACACATAAATCATGGAACACAGCCGTTCCTCTCTCGGCAAATCTGATTAACATCAACAACCCTAACAATAACACATAAATCATAGAACACAGCCGTTCCTCTCTCGGTAAATCTGATAGACATCAACAACCCTAACAATAACACATAAATCATGGAACACAGCCGTTCCTCTCTCGGCAAATCTGATAAACATCAACAACCCTAACAATAACACATAAATCATAGAAAACAGCCGTTCCTCTCTCGGCAAATCTGATAAACATGAACAAGCCTAACAATAACACATAAATCAGAGAACACAGACGTTCCTCTCTCGGCAAATCTGATAAACATCAACAACCCTAACAATAACACATAAATCAGAGAACACAGACGTTCATCTGTCGGCAAATCTGATAAACATCAACAAGCCTAACAATAACACATAAATCAGAGAACACAGACGTTCCTCTCTCGGCAAATCTGATAAACATCAACAACCCTAACAATAACACATAAATCATGGAACACAGCCGTTCCTCTCTCGGCAAATCTGATAAACATCAACAACCCTAACAATAACACATAAATCATAGAACACAGTCGTTCCTCTCTCAGCAAATCTGATAAACATCAACAACCCTAACAATAACACATAAATCATGGAACACAGCCCTATCTCTCTCGGCAAATCTGATAAACATCAACAACCCTAACAATAACACATAACTCATAGAACACAGACGTTCCTCCCTCAGCAAATCTGATAAACATCAACAACCCTAACAATAACACATAAATCATGGAACACAGCCCTTTCTCTCTCGGCAAATCTGATAAACATCAACAACCCTAACAATAACACATCAATCAGAGAACACAGACGTTCCTCTCTCGGCAAATCTGATAAACATCAACAACCCTAACAATAACACATAAATCATGGAACACAGCCGTTCCTCTCTCGGCAAATCTGATAAACATCAACAACCCTAACAATAACACATAAATCAGAGAACACAGACGTTCCTCTGTCGGCAAATCTGATAAACATCAACAAGCCTAACAATAACACATAAATCATGGAACACAGCCGTTCCTCTCTCGGCAAATCTGATTAACATCAACAAGCCTAACAATAACACATAAATCAGAGAACACAGCCGTTCCTCTCTCGGCAAATCTGATAAACATCAACAACCCTAACAATAACACATAAATCATGGAACACAGCCGTTCCTCTCTCGGCAAATCTGATAAACATCAACAACCCTAACAATAACACATAAATCATAGAACACAGCCGTTCCTCTCTCAGCAAATCTGATAAACATCAACAACCCTAACAATAACACATAAATCATGGTACACAGCCGTTCCTCTCTCGGCAAATCTGATAAACATCAACAACCCTAACAATAACACATAAATCATAGAACACAGACGTTCCTCTCTCGGCAAATCTGATAAACATCAACAACCCTAACAATAACACATAAATCATGGAACACAGCCGTTCCTCTCTCGGCAAATCTGATAAACATCAACAACCCTAACAATAACACATAAATCATAGAACACAGCCGTTCCTCTCTCAGCAAATCTGATAAACATCAACAACCCTAACAATAACACATAAATCAGAGAACACAGACGTTCCTCTCTCGGCAAATCTGATAAACATCAACAACCCTAACAATAACACATAAATCATGGAACACAGCCGTTCTTCTCTCGGCAAATCTGATTAACATCAACAACCCTAACAATAACACATAAATCATGGAACACAGCCGTTCCTCTCTTGGCAAATCTGATAAACATCAACAACCCTAACAATAACACATAAATCATAGAAAACAGCCGTTCCTCTCTCGGCAAATCTGATACACATCAACAACCCTAACAATAACACATAATTCATAGAACACAGCCGTTCCTCCTCCGGCAAATCTGATAAACATCAACAACCCTAACAATAACACATAAATCAGAGAACACAGACGTTCCTCTCTCGGCAAATCTGATAAACATCAACAACCCTAACAATAACACATAAATAATAGAACACAGCCGTTCCTCTCGCGGCAAATCTGATAAACATCAACAAGCCTAACAATAACACATAAATCAGAGAACACAGCCGTTCCTCTCTCGGCAAATCTGATAAACATCAACAACCCTAACAATAACACATAAATCATAGAACACAGCTGTTCCTCTCTCGGTAAATCTGATAAACATCAACAAGCCTAACAATAACACATAAATCATAGAACACAGCCGTTCCTCTCTCGGCAAATCTTATAAACATCAACAACCCTAACAATAACACATAAATCATGGAACACAGCCGTTCCCCTCTCGGCAAATCTGATAAACATCAACAACCCTAACAATAACACATAAATCATAGAACACAGCCATACCTCTCTCGGCAAATCTGATAAACATCAACAAGCCTTACAATAACACATAAATCAGAGAACACAGCCGTTCCTCTCTCGGCAAATCTGATTAACATCAACAACCCTAACAATAACACATAAATCATAGAAAACAGCCGTTCCTCTCTCGGCAAATCTGATAAACATCAACAAGCCTAACAATAACACATAAATCATAGAACACAGCCGTTCCTCCTCCGGCAAATCTGATAAACATCAACAACCCTAACAATAACACATAAATCAGAGAACACAGACGTTCCTCTCTCTGCAAATCTGATAAACATCAACAACCCTAACAATAACACATAAATCATAGAACACAGCCGTTCCTCTCGCGGCAAATCTGATAAACATCAACAACCCTAACAATAACACATAAATCATGGAACACAGCCGTTCCTCTCTCGGCAAATCTGATAAACATCAACAACCCTAACAATAACACATAAATCATAGAACACAGCCGTTCCTCTCTCAGCAAATCTT
Organism: Bathymodiolus brooksi; assembly: GCA_963680875.1. Classification (NCBI taxonomy): domain Eukaryota; kingdom Metazoa; phylum Mollusca; class Bivalvia; order Mytilida; family Modiolidae; genus Bathymodiolus; species Bathymodiolus brooksi. The sequence continues at coordinate 54,078,058 of OY804590.1, read as the reverse complement.
ATAAACATCAACAACCCTAACAATAACACATAAATCAGAGAACACAGACGTTCCTCTCTCGGCAAATCTGATAAACATCAACAACCCTAACAATAACACATAAATCATGGAACACAGCCGTTCTTCTCTCGGCAAATCTGATTAACATCAACAACCCTAACAATAACACATAAATCATGGAACACAGCCGTTCCTCTCTTGGCAAATCTGATAAACATCAACAACCCTAACAATAACACATAAATCATAGAAAACAGCCGTTCCTCTCTCGGCAAATCTGATACACATCAACAACCCTAACAATAACACATAAATCATAGAACACAGCCGTTCCTCTCTCGGCAAATCTGATAAACATCAACAACCCTAACAATAACACATAAATCATAGAACACAGCCGTTCCTCTCTCAGCAAATCTGATAAACATCAACAACCCTAACAATAACACATAAATCATGGAACACAGCCGTTCCTCTCTCGGCAAATCTGATAAACATCAACAACCCTAACAATAACACATAAATCATAGAACACAGACGTTCCTCTCTCGGCAAATCTGATAAACATCAACAACCCTAACAATAACACATAAATCATGGAACACAGCCGTTCCTCTCTCGGCAAATCTGATAAACATCAACAACCCTAACAATAACACATAAATCATAGAACACAGCCGTTCCTCTCTCAGCAAATCTGATAAACATCAACAACCCTAACAATAACACATAAATCAGAGAACACAGACGTTCCTCTCTCGGCAAATCTGATAAACATCAACAACCCTAACAATAACACATAAATCATGGAACACAGCCGTTCCTCTATCGGCAAATCTGATAAACATCAACAACCCTAACAATAACACATAAATCAGAGAACACAGACGTTCCTCTGTCGGCAAATCTGATAAACATCAACAAGCCTAACAATAACACATAAATCATGGAACACAGCCGTTCCTCTCTCGGCAAATCTGATTAACATCAACAACCCTAACAATAACACATAAATCATAGAACACAGCCGTTCCTCTCTCGGCAAATCTGATAAACATCAACAAGCCTAACAATAACACATAAATCAGAGATCACAGCCGTTCCTCTCTCGGCAAATCTGATAAACATCAACAACCCTAACAATAACACATAAATCATGGAACACAGCCGTTCCTCTCTCGGCAAATCTGATAAACATCAACAACCCTAACAATAACACATAAATCATAGAACACAGCCGTTCCTCTCTCAGCAAATCTGATAAACATCAACAACCCTAACAATAACACATAAATCATGGAACACAGCCGTTCCTCTCTCGGCAAATCTGATAAACATCAACAACCCTAACAATAACACATAAATCATAGAACACAGACGTTCCTCTCTCGGCAAATCTGATAAACATCAACAACCCTAACAATAACACATAAATCATGGAACACAGCCGTTCCTCTCTCGGCAAATCTGATAAACATCAACAACCCTAACAATAACACATAAATCATAGAACACAGCCGTTCCTCTCTCAGCAAATCTGATAAACATCAACAACCCTAACAATAACACATAAATCAGAGAACACAGACGTTCCTCTCTCGGCAAATCTGATAAACATCAACAACCCTAACAATAACACATAAATCATGGAACACAGCCGTTCTTCTCTCGGCAAATCTGATTAACATCAACAACCCTAACAATAACACATAAATCATGGAACACAGCCGTTCCTCTCTCGGCAAATCTGATAAACATCAACAACCCTAACAATAACACATAAATCATAGAAAACAGCCGTTCCTCTCTCGGCAAATCTGATACACATCAACAACCCTAACAATAACACATAAATCATAGAACACAGCCGTTCCTCCTCCGGCAAATCTGATAAACATCAACAACCCTAACAATAACACATAAATCAGAGAACACAGACGTTCCTCTCTCGGCAAATCTGATAAACATCAACAACCCTAACAATAACACATAAATAATAGAACACAGCCGTTCCTCTCGCGGCAAATCTGATAAACATCAACAAGCCACACAATAACACATAAATCAGAGAACACAGCCGTTCCTCTCTCGGCAAATCTGATAAACATCAACAACCCTAACAATAACACATAAATCATAGAACACAGCCGTTCCTCTCTCGGTAAATCTGATAAACATCAACAAGCCTAACAATAACACATAAATCATAGAACACAGCCGTTCCTCTCTCGGCAAATCTTATAAACATCAACAACCCTAACAATAACACATAAATCATGGAACACAGCCGTTCCCCTCTCGGCAAATCTGATAAACATCAACAACCCTAACAATAACACATAAATCATAGAACACAGCCGTTCCTCTCTCGGCAAATCTGATAAACATCAACAAGCCTTACAATAACACATAAATCAGAGAACACAGCCGTTCCTCTCTCGGCAAATCTGATTAACATCAACAACCCTAACAATAACACATAAATCATAGAAAACAGCCGTTCCTCTCTCGGCAAATCTGATAAACATCAACAAGCCTAACAATAACACATAAATCATAGAACACAGCCGTTCCTCCTCCGGCAAATCTGATAAACATCAACAACCCTAACAATAACACATAAATCAGAGAACACAGACGTTCCTCTCTCGGCAAATCTGATAAACATCAACAACCCTAACAATAACACATAAATCATAGAACACAGCCGTTCCTCTCGCGGCAAATCTGATAAACATCAACAAGCCACACAATAACACATAAATCAGAGAACACAGCCGTTCCTCTCTCGGCAAATCTGATAAACATCAACAACCCTAACAATAACACATAAATCATAGAACACAGCCGTTCCTCTCTCGGTAAATCTGATAAACATCAACAAGCCTAACAATAACACATAAATCATAGAACACAGCCGTTCCTCTCTCGGCAAATCTTATAAACATCAACAACCCTAACAATAACACATAAATCATGGAACACAGCCGTTCCCCTCTCGGCAAATCTGATAAACATCAACAACCCTAACAATAACACATAAATCATAGAACACAGCCGTTCCTCTCTCGGCAAATCTGATAAACATCAACAAGCCTTACAATAACACATAAATCAGAGAACACAGCCGTTCCTCTCTCGGCAAATCTGATTAACATCAACAACCCTAACAATAACACATAAATCATAGAAAACAGCCGTTCCTCTCTCGGCAAATCTGATAAACATCAACAAGCCTAACAATAACACATAAATCATAGAACACAGCCGTTCCTCCTCCGGCAAATCTGATAAACATCAACAACCCTAACAATAACACATAAATCAGAGAACACAGACGTTCCTCTCTCGGCAAATCTGATAAACATCAACAACCCTAACAATAACACATAAATCATAGAACACAGCCGTTCCTCTCGCGGCAAATCTGATAAACATCAACAAGCCTAACAATAACACATAAATCAGAGAACACAGCCGTTCCTCTCTCGGCAAATCTGATTAACATCAACAACCCTAACAATAACACATAAATCATAGAACACAGCCGTTCCTCTCTCGGTAAATCTGATAAACATCAACAAGCCTAACAATAACACATAAATCATAGAACACAGCCGTTCCTGTCTCGGCAAATCTTATAAACATCAACAACCCTAACAATAACACATAAATCATGGAACACAGCCGTTCCCCTCTCGGCAAATCTGATAAACATCAACAACCCTAACAATAACACATAAATCATAGAACACAGCCGTTCCTCTCTCAGCAAATCTGATAAACATCAACAACCCTAACAATAACACATAAATCATGGAACACAGCCCTTTCTCTCTCGGCAAATCTGATAAACATCAACAACCCTAACAATAACACATAAATCAGAGAACACAGACGTTCCTCTCTCGGCAAATCTGATAAACATCAACAACCCTAACAATAACACATAAATCATAGAACACAGCCGTTCCTCTCTCAGCAAATCTGATAAACATCAACAAGCCTAACAATAACACATAAATCATGGAACACAGCCGTTCCTCTCTCTGCAAATCTGATAAACATCAACAACCCTAACAATAACACATAAATCAGAGAACACAGACGTTCCTCTCTCGGCAAATCTGATAAACATCAACAAGCCTAACAATAACACATAAATCATGGAACACAGCCGTTCCTCTCTCGGCAAATCTGATTAACATCAACAACCCTAACAATAACACATAAATCATAGAACACAGCCGTTCCTCTCTCGGTAAATCTGATAGACATCAACAACCCTAACAATAACACATAAATCATGGAACACAGCCGTTCCTCTCTCGGCAAATCTCATAAACATCAACAACCCTAACAATAACACATAAATTATAAAAAACAGCTGTTCCTCTCTCGGCAAATCTGATAAACATCAACAAGCCTAACAATAACACATAAATCAGAGAACACAGACGTTCCTCTCTCGGCAAATCTGATAAACATCAACAACCCTAACAATAACACATAAATCAGAGAACACAGACGTTCATCTGTCGGCAAATCTGATAAACATCAACAAGCCTAACAATAACACATAAATCAGAGAACACAGACGTTCCTCTCTCGGCAAATCTGATAAACATCAACAACCCTAACAATAACACATAAATCATGGAACACAGCCCTTTCTCTCTCGGCAAATCTGATAAACATCAACAACCCTAACAATAACACATAAATCAGAGAACACAGACGTTCCTCTCTCGGCAAATCTGATAAACATCAACAACCCTAACAATAACACATAAATCATGGAACACAGTCGTTCCTCTATCGGCAAATCTGATAAACATCAACAACCCTAACAATAACACATAAATCAGAGAACACAGACGTTCCTCTGTCGGCAAATCTGATAAACATCAACAAGCCTAACAATAACACATAAATCATGGAACACAGCCGTTCCTCTCTCGGCAAATCTGATTAACATCAACAACCCTAACAATAACACATAAATCATAGAACACAGCCGTTCCTCTCTCGGCAAATCTGATAAACATCAACAACCCTAACAATAACACATAAATCAGAGAACACAGCCGTTCCTCTCTCGGCAAATCTGATAAACATCAACAACCCTAACAATAACACATAAATCATGGAACACAGCCGTTCCTCTCTCGGCAAATCTGATAAACATCAACAACCCTAACAATAACACATAAATCATAGAACACAGCCGTTCCTCTCTCAGCAAATCTGATAAACATCAACAACCCTAACAATAACACATAAATCATGGAACACAGCCGTTCCTCTCTCGGCAAATCTGATAAACATCAACAACCCTAACAATAACACATAAATCATAGAACACAGACGTTCCTCTCTCGGCAAATCTGATAAACATCAACAACCCTAACAATAACACATAAATCATGGAACACAGCCGTTCCTCTCTCGGCAAATCTGATAAACATCAACAACCCTAACAATAACACATAAATCATAGAACACAGCCGTTCCTCTCTCAGCAAATCTGATAAACATCAACAACCCTAACAATAACACATAAATCAGAGAACACAGACGTTCCTCTCTCGGCAAATCTGATAAACATCAACAACCCTAACAATAACACATAAATCATGGAACACAGCCGTTCTTCTCTCGGCAAATCTGATTAACATCAACAACCCTAACAATAACACATAAATCATGGAACACAGCCGTTCCTCTCTTGGCAAATCTGATAAACATCAACAACCCTAACAATAACACATAAATCATAGAAAACAGCCGTTCCTCTCTCGGCAAATCTGATACACATCAACAAACCTAACAATAACACATAAATCATAGAACACAGCCGTTCCTCCTCCGGCAAATCTGATAAACATCAACAACCCTAACAATAACACATAAATCAGAGAACACAGACGTTCCTCTCTCGGCAAATCTGATAAACATCAACAACCCTAACAATAACACATAAATCATAGAACACAGCCGTTCCTCTCGCGGCAAATCTGATAAACATCAACAAGCCTAACAATAACACATAAATCAGAGAACACAGCCGTTCCTCTCTCGGCAAATCTGATAAACATCAACAACCCTAACAATAACACATAAATCATAGAACACAGCCGTTCCTCTCTCGGTAAATCTGATAAACATCAACAAGCCCAACAATAACACATAAATCATAGAACACAGCCGTTCCTCTCTCGCCAAATCTTATAAACATCAACAACCCTAACAATAACACATAAATCATGGAACACAGCCGTTCCCCTCTCGGCAAATCTGATAAACATCAACAACCCTAACAATAACACATAAATCATAGAACACAGCCGTTCCTCTCTCGGCAAATCTGATAAACATCAACAAGCCTTACAATAACACATAAATCAGAGAACACAGACGTTCCTCTCTCGGCAAATCTGATAAACATCAACAACCCTAACAATAACACATAAATCAGAGAACACAGACGTTCATCTGTCGGCAAATCTGATAAACATCAACAAGCCTAACAATAACACATAAATCAGAGAACACAGACGTTCCTCTCTCGGCAAATCTGATAAACATCAACAACCCTAACAATAACACATAAATCATGGAACACAGCCCTTTCTCTCTCGGCAAATCTGATAAACATCAACAACCCTAACAATAACACATAAATCAGAGAACACAGACGTTCCTCTCTCGGCAAATCTGATAAACATCAACAACCCTAACAATAACACATAAATCATGGAACACAGCCATTCCTCTATCGGCAAATCTGATAAACATCAACAACCCTAACAATAACACATAAATCAGAGAACACAGACGTTCCTCTGTCGGCAAATCTGATAAACATCAACAAGCCTAACAATAACACATAAATCATGGAACACAGCCGTTCCTCTCTCGGCAAATCTGATTAACATCAACAACCCTAACAATAACACATAAATCATAGAACACAGCCGTTCCTCTCTCGGCAAATCTGATAAACATCAACAACCCTAACAATAACACATAAATCAGAGAACACAGCCGTTCCTCTCTCGGCAAATCTGATAAACATCAACAACCCTAACAATAACACATAAATCATGGAACACAGCCGTTCCTCTCTCGGCAAATCTGATAAACATCAACAACCCTAACAATAACACATAAATCATAGAACACAGCCGTTCCTCTCTCAGCAAATCTGATAAACATCAACAACCCTAACAATAACACATAAATCATGGAACACAGCCGTTCCTCTCTCGGCAAATCTGATAAACATCAACAACCCTAACAATAACACATAAATCATAGAACACAGACGTTCCTCTCTCGGCAAATCTGATAAACATCAACAACCCTAACAATAACACATAAATCATGGAACACAGCCGTTCCTCTCTCGGCAAATCTGATAAACATCAACAACCCTAACAATAACACATAAATCAGAGAACACAGACGTTCCTCTCTCGGCAAATCTGATAAACATCAACAACCCTAACAATAACACATAAATCATGGAACACAGCCGTTCTTCTCTCGGCAAATCTGATTAACATCAACAACCCTAACAATAACACATAAATCATGGAACACAGCCGTTCCTCTCTTGGCAAATCTGATAAACATCAACAACCCTAACAATAACACATAAATCATAGAAAACAGCCGTTCCTCTCTCGGCAAATCTGATATACATCAACAAACCTAACAATAACACATAAATCATAAAACACAGCCGTTCCTCCTCCGGCAAATCTGATAAACATCAACAACCCTAACAATAACACATAAATCAGAGAACACAGACGTTCCTCTCTCGGCAAATCTGATAAACATCAACAACCCTAACAATAACACATAAATCATAGAACACAGCCGTTCCTCTCGCGGCAAATCTGATAAACATCAACAAGCCTAACAATAACACATAAATCAGAGAACACAGCCGTTCCTCTCTCGGCAAATCTGATAAACATCAACAACCCTAACAATAACACATAAATCATAGAACACAGCCGTTCCTCTCTCGGTAAATCTGATAAACATCAACAAGCCCAACAATAACACATAAATCATAGAACACAGCCGTTCCTCTCTCGCCAAATCTTATAAACATCAACAACCCTAACAATAACACATAAATCATGGAACACAGCCGTTCCCCTCTCGGCAAATCTGATAAACATCAACAACCCTAACAATAACACATAAATCATAGAACACAGCCGTTCCTCTCTCGGCAAATCTGATAAACATCAACAAGCCTTACAATAACACATAAATCAGAGAACACAGACGTTCCTCTCTCGGCAAATCTGATAAACATCAACAACCCTAACAATAACACATAAATCAGAGAACACAGACGTTCCTCTCTCGGCAAATCTGATAAACATCAACAACCCTAACAATAACACATAAATCATGGAACACAGCCGTTCTTCTCTCGGCAAATCTGATTAACATCAACAACCCTAACAATAACACATAAATCATGGAACACAGCCGTTCCTCTCTTGGCAAATCTGATAAACATCAACAACCCTAACAATAACACATAAATCATAGAAAACAGCCGTTCCTCTCTCGGCAAATCTGATACACATCAACAAACCTAACAATAACACATAAATCATAGAACACAGCCGTTCCTCCTCCGGCAAATCTGATAAACATCAACAACCCTAACAATAACACATAAATCAGAGAACACAGACGTTCCTCTCTCGGCAAATCTGATAAACATCAACAACCCTAACAATAACACATAAATCATAGAACACAGCCGTTCCTCTCGCGGCAAATCTGATAAACATCAACAAGCCTAACAATAACACATAAATCAGAGAACACAGCCGTTCCTCTCTCGGCAAATCTGATAAACATCAACAACCCTAACAATAACACATAAATCATAGAACACAGCCGTTCCTCTCTCGGTAAATCTGATAAACATCAACAAGCCCAACAATAACACATAAATCATAGAACACAGCCGTTCCTCTCTCGCCAAATCTGATAAACATCAACAACCCTAACAATAACACATAAATCATGGAACACAGCCGTTCCCCTCTCGGCAAATCTGATAAACATCAACAACCCTAACAATAACACATAAATCATAGAACACAGCCGTTCCTCTCTCGGCAAATCTGATAAACATCAACAAGCCTTACAATAACACATAAATCAGAGAACACAGACGTTCCTCTCTCGGCAAATCTGATAAACATCAACAACCCTAACAATAACACATAAATCAGAGAACACAGACGTTCATCTGTCGGCAAATCTGATAAACATCAACAAGCCTAACAATAACACATAAATCAGAGAACACAGACGTTCCTCTCTCGGCAAATCTGATAAACATCAACAACCCTAACAATAACACATAAATCATGGAACACAGCCCTTTCTCTCTCGGCAAATCTGATAAACATCAACAACCCTAACAATAACACATAAATCAGAGAACACAGACGTTCCTCTCTCGGCAAATCTGATAAACATCAACAACCCTAACAATAACACATAAATCATGGAACACAGCCGTTCCTCTATCGGCAAATCTGATAAACATCAACAACCCTAACAATAACACATAAATCAGAGAACACAGACGTTCCTCTGTCGGCAAATCTGATAAACATCAACAAGCCTAACAATAACACATAAATCATGGAACACAGCCGTTCCTCTCTCGGCAAATCTGATTAACATCAACAACCCTAACAATAACACATAAATCATAGAACACAGCCGTTCCTCTCTCGGCAAATCTGATAAACATCAACAACCCTAACAATAACACATAAATCAGAGAACACAGCCGTTCCTCTCTCGGCAAATCTGATAATCATCAACAACCCTAACAATAACACATAAATCATGGAACACAGCCGTTCCTCTCTCGGCAAATCTGATAAACATCAACAACCCTAACAATAACACATAAATCATAGAACACAGCCGTTCCTCTCTCAGCAAATCTGATAAACATCAACAACCCTAACAATAACACATAAATCATGGAACACAGCCGTTCCTCTCTCGGCAAATCTGATAAACATCAACAACCCTAACAATAACACATAAATCATAGAACACAGACGTTCCTCTCTCGGCAAATCTGATAAACATCAACAACCCTAACAATAACACATAAATCATGGAACACAGCCGTTCCTCTCTCGGCAAATCTGATAAACATCAACAACCCTAACAATAACACATAAATCATAGAACACAGCCGTTCCTCTCTCAGCAAATCTGATAAACATCAACAACCCTAACAATAACACATAAATCAGAGAACACAGACGTTCCTCTCTCGGCAAATCTGATAAACATCAACAACCCTAACAATAACACATAAATCATGGAACACAGCCGTTCTTCTCTCGGCAAATCTGATTAACATCAACAACCCTAACAATAACACATAAATCATGGAACACAGCCGTTCCTCTCTTGGCAAATCTGATAAACATCAACAACCCTAACAATAACACATAAATCATAGAAAACAGCCGTTCCTCTCTCGGCAAATCTGATACACATCAACAAACCTAACAATAACACATAAATCATAGAACACAGCCGTTCATCCTCCGGCAAATCTGATAAACATCAACAACCCTAACAATAACACATAAATCAGAGAACACAGACGTTCCTCTCTCGGCAAATCTGATAAACATCAACAACCCTAACAACAACACATAAATCATAGAACACAGCCGTTCCTCTCGCGGCAAATCTGATAAACATCAACAAGCCTAACAATAACACATAAATCAGAGAACACAGCCGTTCCTCTCTCGGCAAATCTGATAAACATCAACAACCCTAACAATAACACATAAATCATAGAACACAGCCGTTCCTCTCTCGGTAAATCTGATAAACATCAACAAGCCCAACAATAACACATAAATCATAGAACACAGCCGTTCCTCTCTCGCCAAATCTTATAAACATCAACAACCCTAACAATAACACATAAATCATGGAACACAGCCGTTCCCCTCTCGGCAAATCTGATAAACATCAACAACCCTAACAATAACACATAAATCATAGAACACAGCCGTTCCTCTCTCGGCAAATCTGATAAACATCAACAAGCCTTACAATAACACATAAATCAGAGAACACAGACGTTCCTCTCTCGGCAAATCTGATAAACATCAACAACCCTAACAATAACACATAAATCAGAGAACACAGACGTTCCTCTCTCGGCAAATCTGATAAACATCAACAAGCCTAACAATAACACATAAATCATGGAACACAGCCGTTCCTCTCTCGGCAAATCTGATTAACATCAACAACCCTAACAATAACACATAAATCATAGAACACAGCCGTTCCTCTCTCGGTAAATCTGATAGACATCAACAACCCTAACAATAACACATAAATCATGGAACACAGCCGTTCCTCTCTCGGCAAATCTCATAAACATCAACAACCCTAACAATAACACATAAATCATAGAAAACAGCCGTTCCTCTCTCAGCAAATCTGATAAACATCAACAAGCCTAACAATAACACATAAATCAGAGAACACAGACGTTCCTCTCTCGGCAAATCTGATAAACATCAACAACCCTAACAATAACACATAAATCAGAGAACACAGACGTTCATCTGTCGGCAAATCTGATAAACATCAACAAGCCTAACAATAACACATAAATCAGAGAACACAGACGTTCCTCTCTCGGCAAATCTGATAAACATCAACAACCCTAACAATAACACATAAATCATAGAACACAGTCGTTCCTCTCTCAGCAAATCTGATAAACATCAACAACCCTAACAATAACACATAAATCATGGAACACAGCCCTATCTCTCTCGGCAAATCTGATAAACATCAACAACCCTAACAATAACACATAACTCATAGAACACAGACGTTCCTCTCTCAGCAAATCTGATAAACATCAACAACCCTAACAATAACACATAAATCATGGAACACAGCCCTTTCTCTCTCGGCAAATCTGATAAACATCAACAACCCTAACAATAACACATCAATCAGAGAACACAGACGTTCCTCTCTCGGCAAATCTGATAAACATCAACAACCCTAACAATAACACATAAATCATGGAACACAGCCGTTCCTCTCTCGGCAAATCTGATACACATCAACAAACCTAACAATAACACATAAATCATAGAACACAGCCGTTCCTCCTCCGGCAAATCTGATAAACATCAACAACCCTAACAATAACACATAAATCAGAGAACACAGACGTTCCTCTCTCGGCAAATCTGATAAACATCAACAACCCTAACAACAACACATAAATCATAGAACACAGCCGTTCCTCTCGCGGCAAATCTGATAAACATCAACAAGCCTAACAATAACACATAAATCAGAGAACACAGCCGTTCCTCTCTCGGCAAATCTGATAAACATCAACAACCCTAACAATAACACATAAATCATAGAACACAGCCGTTCCTCTCTCGGTAAATCTGATAAACATCAACAAGCCCAACAATAACACATAAATCATAGAACACAGCCGTTCCTCTCTCGCCAAATCTTATAAACATCAACAACCCTAACAATAACACATAAATCATGGAACACAGCCGTTCCCCTCTCGGCAAATCTGATAAACATCAACAACCCTAACAATAACACATAAATCATAGAACACAGCCGTTCCTCTCTCGGCAAATCTGATAAACATCAACAAGCCTTACAATAACACATAAATCAGAGAACACAGACGTTCCTCTCTCGGCAAATCTGATAAACATCAACAACCCTAACAATAACACATAAATCAGAGAACACAGACGTTCCTCTCTCGGCAAATCTGATAAACATCAACAAGCCTAACAATAACACATAAATCATGGAACACAGCCGTTCCTCTCTCGGCAAATCTGATTAACATCAACAACCCTAACAATAACACATAAATCATAGAACACAGCCGTTCCTCTCTCGGTAAATCTGATAGACATCAACAACCCTAACAATAACACATAAATCATGGAACACAGCCGTTCCTCTCTCGGCAAATCTCATAAACATCAACAACCCTAACAATAACACATAAATCATAGAAAACAGCCGTTCCTCTCTCAGCAAATCTGATAAACATCAACAAGCCTAACAATAACACATAAATCAGAGAACACAGACGTTCCTCTCTCGGCAAATCTGATAAACATCAACAACCCTAACAATAACACATAAATCAGAGAACACAGACGTTCATCTGTCGGCAAATCTGATAAACATCAACAAGCCTAACAATAACACATAAATCAGAGAACACAGACGTTCCTCTCTCGGCAAATCTGATAAACATCAACAACCCTAACAATAACACATAAATCATAGAACACAGTCGTTCCTCTCTCAGCAAATCTGATAAACATCAACAACCCTAACAATAACACATAAATCATGGAACACAGCCCTATCTCTCTCGGCAAATCTGATAAACATCAACAACCCTAACAATAACACATAACTCATAGAACACAGACGTTCCTCTCTCAGCAAATCTGATAAACATCAACAACCCTAACAATAACACATAAATCATGGAACACAGCCCTTTCTCTCTCGGCAAATCTGATAAACATCAACAACCCTAACAATAACACATCAATCAGAGAACACAGACGTTCCTCTCTCGGCAAATCTGATAAACATCAACAACCCTAACAATAACACATAAATCATAGAAAACAGCCGTTCCTCTCTCGGCAAATCTGATACACATCAACAACCCTAACAATAACACATAAATCATAGAACACAGCCGTTCCTCCTCCGGCAAATCTGATAAACATCAACAACCCTAACAATAACACATAAATCAGAGAACACAGACGTTCCTCTCTCGGCAAATCTGATAAATATCAACAACCCTAACAATAACACATAAATCATAGAACACAGCCGTTCCTCTCTTGGCAAATCTGATAAACATCAACAAGCCTAACAATAACACATAAATCAGAGAACACAGCCGTTCCTCTCTCGGCAAATCTGATTAACATCAACAACCCTAACAATAACACATAAATCATAGAACACAGCCGTTCCTCTCTCGGTAAATCTGATAAACATCAACAAGCCTAACAATAACACATAAATCATAGAACACAGCCGTTCCTCTATCGGCAAATCTTATAAACATCAACAACCCTAACAATAACACATAAATCATGGAACACAGCCGTTCCCCTCTCAGCAAATCTGATAAACATCAACAACCCTAACAATAACACATAAATCATAAAACACAGCCGTTCCTCTCTCGGCAAATCTGATAAACATCAACAAGCCTAACAATAACACATAAATCAGAGAACACAGACGTTCCTCTCTCGGCAAATCTGATAAACATCAACAACCCTAACAATAACACATAAATCATAGAACACAGCCGTTCCTCTCTCAGCAAATCTGATAAACATCAACAAGCCTAACAATAACACATAAATCATGGAACACAGCCGTTCCTCTCTCTGCAAATCTGATAAACATCAACAACCCTAACAATAACACATAAACCAGAGAACACAGACGTTCCTCTCTCGGCAAATCTGATAAACATCAACAAGCCTAACAATAACACATAAATCATGGAACACAGCCGTTCCTCTCTCGGCAAATCTGATAAACATCAACAACCCTAACAATAACACATAAATCATAGAACACAGCCGTTCCTCTCTCGGTAAATCTGATAAACATCAACAACCCTAACAATAACACATAAATCATGGAACACAGCCGTTCCTCTCTCGGCAAATCTCATACACATCAACAACTCTAACAATAACACATAAATCATAGAAAATAGCCGTTCCTCTCTCGGCAAATCTGATAAACATCAACAAGCCTAACAATAACACATAAATCAGAGAACACAGACGTTCCTCTCTCGGAAAATCTGATAAACATCAACAACCCTAACAATAATACATAAATCATGGAACACAGCCGTTCCTCTCTCAGCAAATCTGATAAACATCAACAACCCTAACAATAACACATAAATCATGGAACACAGCCCTTTCTCTCTCGGCAAATCTGATAAACATCAACAAGCCTAACAATAACACATAAATCAGAGAACACAGACGTTCCTCTCTCGGCAAATCTGATAAACATCAACAACCCTACCAATAACACATAAATCATGGAACACAGCCGTTCCTCTCTTGGCAAATCTGATAAACATCAACAACCCTAACAATAACACATAACTCATAGAACACAGACGTTCCTCTCTCAGCAAATCTGATAAACATCAACAACCCTAACAATAACACATAAATCAGAGAACACAGACGTTCCTCTCTCGGCAAATCTGATAAACATCAACAAGCCTAACAATAACACATAAATCATGGAACACAGCCGTTCCTCTCTCGGCAAACCTGATTAACATCAACAACCCTAACAATAACACATAAATCATAGAACACAGCCGTTCCTCTCTCGGTAAATCTGATAAACATCAACAACCCTAACAATAACACATAAATCATGGAACACAGCCGTTCCTCTCTCGGCAAATCTGATAAACATCAACAACCCTAACAATAACACATAAATCATAGAAAACAGCCGTTCCTCTCTCGGCAAATCTGATAAACATCAACAAGCCTAACAATAACACATAAATCAGAGAACACAGACGTTCCTCTCTCGGCAAATCTGATAAACATCAACAACCCTAACAATAACACATAAATCAGAGAACACAGACGTTCATCTCTCGGCAAATCTGATAAACATCAACAAGCCTAACAATAACACATAAATCAGAGAACACAGACGTTCCTCTCTCGGCAAATCTGATAAACATCAACAACCCTAACAATAACACATAAATCAGAGAACACAGACGTTCCTCTCTCGGCAAATCTGATAAACATCAACAACCCTAACAATAACACATAAATCATGGAACACAGCCGTTCCTCTCTCGGCAAATCTGATAAACATCAACAACCCTAACAATAACACATAACTCATAGAACACAGCCGTTCCTCTCTCAGCAAATCTGATAAACATCAACAACCCTAACAATAACACATAAATCATGGAACACAGCTGTTTTTCTCTCGGCAAATCTGATAAACATCAACAACCCTAACAATAACACATAAATCATAGAACACAGCCGTTCTTCTCTCGGCAAATCTGATAAACATCAACAGCCCTAACAATAACACATAAATCAGAGAACACAGACGTTCCTCTCTCGGCAAATCTGATAAACATCAACAAGCCTAACAATAACACATAAATCATGGAACACAGCCGTTCCTCTCTCGGCAAATCTGATTAACATCAACAACCCTAACAATAACACATAAATCATAGAACACAGCCGTTCCTCTCTCGGCAAATCTGATAAACATCAACAAGCCTAACAATAACACATAAATCAGAGAACACAGCCGTTCCTCTCTCGGCAAATCTGATAAACATCAACAACCCTAACAATAACACATAAATCAGAGAAAACAGACGTTCCTCTCTCGGCAAATCTGATAAACATCAACAAGCCTAACAATAACACATAAATCATGGAACACAGCCGTTCCTCTCTTGGCAAATCTGATTAACATCAACAACCCTAACAATAACACATAATTCATAGAACACAGCCGCTCCTCTCTCGGCAAATCTTATAAACATCAATAACCCTAACAATAACACATAAATCATGGAACACAGCCGTTCCCCTCTCGGCAAATCTGATAAACATCAACAACCCTAACAATACCACATAAATCAGAGAACACAGACGTTCCTCTCTCGGCAAATCTGATAAACATCAACAAGCCTAACAATAACACATAAATCAGAGAACACAGACGTTCCTCTCTCGGCAAATCTGATAAACATCAACAACCCTAACAATAACTCATAAATCATGGAACACAGCCGTTCCTCTCTCGGCAAATCTGATAAACATCAACAACCCTAACAATAACACATAAATCATAGAACACAGCCGTTCCTCTCTCAGCAAATCTGATAAACATCAACAACCCTAACAATAACACATAAATCATGGAACACAGCCGTTCCTCTCTCGGCAAATCTGATAAACATCAACAACCCTAACAATAACACATAAATCATAGAACACAGCCGTTCCTCTATCAGCAAATCTGATAAACATCAACAACCCTAACAATAACACATAAATCATAGAACACAGCCGTTCCTATCTCGGTAAATCTGATAAACATCAACAACCCTAACAATAACACATCAATCATAGAAAACAGCCGTTCCTCTCTCGGCAAATCTGATAAACATCAACAACCCTAACAATAACACATAAATCATAGAACACAGCCGTTCCTCTCTCAGCAAATCTTATCAACATCAACAACCCTAACAATAACACATAAATCAGAGAACACAGCCGTTCCTCTCTCGGCAAATCTGATAAACATCAACAACCCTAACAATAACACATAAATCATAGAACACAGCCGTTCCTCTCTCGGCAAATCTGATAAACATCAACAAGCCTAACAATAACACATAAATCAGAGAACACAGCCGTTCCTCTCTCGGCATATCTGATAAACATCAACAACCCTAACAATAACACATCATTCAGAGAACACAGCCGTTCCTATCTCGGCAAATCTGATAAACATCAACAAGCCTAACAATAACACATAAATCATAGAACACAGCCGTTCCTCTCTCGGCAAATCTGATAAACATCAACAAGCCTAATAATAACACATAAATCAGAGAACACAGCCGTTCCTCTCTCGGCAAATCTGATAAACATCAACAACCCTAACAATAACACATAAATCATGGAACACAGCCGTTCCTCTCTCGGTAAATCTGATAAACATCAACAACCCTAACAATAACACATAAATCATGGAACACAGCCGTTCCTCTCTCGGCAAATCTGATAAACATCAACAACCCTAACAATAACACATAAATCATGGAACACAGCCGTTCCTCTCTCGGCAAATCTGATAAACATCAACAACCCTAACAATAACACATAACTCATAGAACACAGACGTTCCTCTCTCAGCAAATCTGATAAACATCAACAACCCTAACAATAACACATAAATCATGGAACACAGCTGTTTTTCTCTCGGCAAATCTGATAAACATCAACAACCCTAACAATAACACATAAATCATAGAACACAGCCGTTCTTCTCTCGGCAAATCTGATAAACATCAACAGCCCTAACAATAACACATAAATCAGAGAACACAGACGTTCCTCTCTCGGCAAATCTGATAAACATCAACAAGCCTAACAATAACACATAAATCATGGAACACAGCCGTTCCTCTCTCGGCAAATCTGATTAACATCAACAACCCTAACAATAACACATAAATCATAGAACACAGCCGTTCCTCTCTCGGCAAATCTGATAAACATCAACAAGCCTAACAATAACACATAAATCAGAGAACACAGCCGTTCCTCTCTCGTCAAATCTGATAAACATCAACAACCCTAACAATAACACATAAATCAGAGAAAACAGACGTTCCTCTCTCGGCAAATCTGATAAACATCAACAAGCCTAACAATAACACATAAATCATGGAACACAGCCGTTCCTCTCTTGGCAAATCTGATTAACATCAACAACCCTAACAATAACACATAATTCATAGAACACAGCCGCTCCTCTCTCGGCAAATCTTATAAACATCAATAACCCTAACAATAACACATAAATCATGGAACACAGCCGTTCCCCTCTCGGCAAATCTGATAAACATCAACAACCCTAACAATACCACATAAATCAGAGAACACAGACGTTCCTCTCTCGGCAAATCTGATAAACATCAACAAGCCTAACAATAACACATAAATCAGAGAACACAGATGTTCCTCTCTCGGCAAATCTGATAAACATCAACAACCCTAACAATAACTCATAAATCATGGAACACAGCCGTTCCTCTCTCGGCAAATCTGATAAACATCAACAACCCTAACAATAACACATAAATCATAGAACACAGCCGTTCCTCTCTCAGCAAATCTGATAAACATCAACAACCCTTACAATAACACATAAATCATGGAACACAGCCGTTCCTCTCTCGGCAAATCTGATAAACATCAACAACCCTAACAATAACACATAAATCATAGAACACAGCCGTTCCTCTATCAGCAAATCTGATAAACATCAACAACCCTAACAATAACACATAAATCATAGAACACAGCCGTTCCTATCTCGGTAAATCTGATAAACATCAACAACCCTAACAATAACACATCAATCATAGAAAACAGCCGTTCCTCTCTCGGCAAATCTGATAAACATCAACAACCCTAACAATAACACATAAATCATAGAACACAGCCGTTCCTCTCTCAGCAAATCTTATAAACATCAACAACCCTAACAATAACACATAAATCATAGAACACAGCCGTTCCTCTCTCGGCAAATCTGATAAACATCAACAACCCTAACAATAACACATAAATCATAGAACACAGCCGTTCCTCTCTCGGCAAATCTGATAAACATCAACAAGCCTAACAATAACACATAAATCAGAGAACACAGCCGTTCCTCTCTCGGCATATCTGATAAACATCAACAACCCTAACAATAACACATCAATCAGAGAACACAGCCGTTCCTATCTCGGCAAATCTGATAAACATCAACAAGCCTAACAATAACACATAAATCATAGAACACAGCCGTTCCTCTCTCGGCAAATCTGATAAACATCAACAAGCCTAATAATAACACATAAATCAGAGAACACAGCCGTTCCTCTCTCGGCAAATCTGATAAACATCAACAACCCTAACAATAACACATAAATCATGGAACACAGCCGTTCCTCTCTCGGTAAATCTGATAAACATCAACAACCCTAACAATAACACATAAATCATGGAACACAGCCGTTCCTCTCTCGGCAAATCTGATAAACATCAACAACCCTAACAATAACACATAAATCATGGAACACAGCCGTTCCTCTCTCGGCAAATCTGATAAACATCAACAACCCTAACAATAATACATAAATCATGGAACACAGCCGTTCCTCTCTCGGCATATCTGATAAACATCAACAACCCTAACAATAACACATAAATCATAGAACACAGCCGTTCCTCTCTCGGTAAATCTGATAAACATCAACAACCCTAACAATAACACATAAATCATAGAAAACAGCCGTTCCTCTCTCGGCAAATCTGATAAACATCAACAACCCTAACAATAACACATAAATCATAGAAAACAGCCGTTCCTCTCTCGGTAAATCTGATAAACATCAACAACCCTAACAATAACACATAAATCATGGAACACAGCTGTTTTTCTCTCGGCAAATCTGATAAACATCAACAACCCTAACAATAACACATAAATCATAGAACACAGCCGTTCTTCTCTCGGCAAATCTGATAAACATCAACAGCCCTAACAATAACACATAAATCAGAGAACACAGACATTCCTCTCTCGACAAATCTGATAAACATCAACAAGCCTAACAATAACACATAAATCATGGAACACAGCCGTTCCTCTCTCGGCAAATCTGATTAACATCAACAACCCTAACAATAACACATAAATCATAGAACACAGCCGTTCCTCTCTCGGCAAATCTGATAAACATCAACAAGCCTAACAATAACACATAAATCAGAGAACACAGCCGTTCCTCTCTCGGCAAATCTGATAAACATCAACAACCCTAACAATAACACATCAATCAGAGAAAACAGACGTTCCTCTCTCGGCAAATCTGATAAACATCAACAAGCCTAACAATAACACATAAATCATGGAACACAGCCGTTCCTCTCTCGGCAAATCTGATTAACATCAACAACCCTAACAATAACACATAAATCATAGAACACAGCCGCTCCTCTCTCGGCAAATCTTATAAACATCAATAACCCTAACAATAACACATAAATCATGGAACACAGCCGTTCCCCTCTCGGCAAATCTGATAAACATCAACAACCCTAACAATAACACATAAATCAGAGAACACAGACGTTCCTCTCTCGGCAAATCTGATAAACATCAACAAGCCTAACAATAACACATAAATCAGAGAACACAGACGTTCCTCTCTCGGCAAATCTGATAAACATCAACAACCCTAACAATAACACATAAATCATGGAACACAGCCGTTCCTCTCTCGGCAAATCTGATAAACATCAACAACCCTAACAATAACACATAAATCATAGAACACAGCCGTTCCTCTCTCAGCAAATCTGATAAACATCAACAACCCTAACAATAACACATAAATCATGGAACACAGCCGTTCCTCTCTCGGCAAATCTGATAAACATCAACAACCCTAACAATAACACATAAATCATAGAACACAGCCGTTCCTCTCTCAGCAAATCTAATAAACATCAACAACCCTAACAATAACACATAAATCATAGAACACAGCCGTTCCTATCTCGGTAAATCTGATAAACATCAACAACCCTAACAATAACACATCAATCATAGAAAACAGCCGTTCCTCTCTCGGTAAATCTGATAAACATCAACAACCCTAACAATAACACATAAATCATAGAACACAGCCGTTCCTCTCTCGGCAAATCTTATAAACATCAACAACCCTAACAATAACACATAAATCATAGAACACAGCCGTTCCTCTCTCGGCAAATCTGATAAACATCAACAACCCTAACAATAACACATAAATCATAGAACACAGCCGTTCCTCTCTCGGCAAATCTGATAAACATCAACAAGCCTAACAATAACACATAAATCAGAGAACACAGCCATTCCTCTCTCGGCATATCTGATAAACATCAACAACCCTAACAATAACACATCAATCAGAGAACACAGCCGTTCCTATCTCGGCAAATCTGATAAACATCAACAAGCCTAACAATAACACATAAATCATAGAACACAGCCGTTCCTCTCTCGGCAAATCTGATAAACATCAACAAGCCTAATAATAACACATAAATCATAGAACACAGCCGTTCCTCTCTCGGTAAATCTGATAAACATCAACAACCCTAACAATAACACATAAATCATAGAAAACAGCCGTTCCTCTCTCGGCAAATCTGATAAACATCAACAACCCTAACAATAACACATAAATCATAGAAAACAGCCGTTCCTCTCTCGGCAAATCTGATAAACATCAACAACCCTAACAATAACACATAAATCATAGAAAACAGCCGTTCCTCTCTCGGTAAATCTGATAAACATCAACAACCCTAACAATAACACATAAATCATAGAAAACAGCCGTTCCTCTCTCGGTAAATCTGATAAACATCAACAACCCTAACAATAACACATAAATCATGGAACACAGCCGTTCCTCTCTCGGCAAATCTGATAAACATCAACAACCCTAACAATAACACATAAATCATGGAACACAGCCGTTCCTCTCTCGGCATATCTGATAAACATCAACAACCCTAACAATAACACATAAATCATAGAACACAGCCGTTCCTCTCTCGGTAAATCTGATAAACATCAACAACTCTAACAATAACACATAAATCATAGAAAACAGCCGTTCCTCTCTCGGCAAATCTGATAAACATCAACAAGACTAACAATAACACATAAATCAGAGAACACAGACGTTCCTCTCTCGGCAAATCTGATAAACATCAACAACCCTAACAATAACACATAAATCAGAGAACACAGCCGTTCCTCTCTCGGCAAATCTGATAAACATCAACAACCCTAACAATAACACATCAATCATAGAAAACAGCCGTTCCTCTCTCGGCAAATCTGATAAACATCAACAACCCTAACAATAACACATAAATCATAGAACACAGCCGTTCCTCTCTCGGCAAATCTTATAAACATCAACAACCCTAACAATAACACATAAATCATGGAACACAGCCGTTCCTCTCTCGGCAAATCTGATAAACATCAACAACCCTAACAATAACACATAAATCATAGAACACAGCCGTTCCTCTCTCGGCAAATCTGATAAACATCAACAAGCCTAACAATAACACATAAATCAGAGAACACAGCCGTTCCTCTCTCGGCATATCTGATAAACATCAACAACCCTAACAATAACACATCAATCAGAGAACACAGCCGTTCCTATCTCGGCAAATCTGATAAACATCAACAAGCCTAACAATAACACATAAATCATAGAACACAGCCGTTCCTCTCTCGGCAAATCTGATAAACATCAACAAGCCTAATAATAACACATAAATCAGAGAACACAGCCGTTCCTCTCTCGGCAAATCTGATAAACATCAACAACCCTAACAATAACACATAAATCATGGAACACAGCCGTTCCTCTCTCGGTAAATCTGATAAACATCAACAACCCTAACAATAACACATAAATCATGGAACACAGCCGTTCCTCTCTCGGCAAATCTGATAAACATCAACAACCCTAACAATAACACATAAATCATGGAACACAGCCGTTCCTCTCTCGGCAAATCTGATAAACATCAACAACCCTAACAATAATACATAAATCATGGAACACAGCCGTTCCTCTCTCGGCATATCTGATAAACATCAACAACCCTAACAATAACACATAAATCATAGAACACAGCCGTTCCTCTCTCGGTAAATCTGATAAACATCAACAACCCTAACAATAACACATAAATCATAGAAAACAGCCGTTCCTCTCTCGGCAAATCTGATAAACATCAACAACCCTAACAATAACACATAAATCATAGAAAACAGCCGTTCCTCTCTCGGTAAATCTGATAAACATCAACAACCCTAACAATAACACATAAATCATAGAAAACAGCCGTTCCTCTCTCGGCAAATCTGATAAACATCAACAACCCTAACAATAACACATAAATCATGGAACACAGCCGTTCCTCTCTCGGCAAATCTGATAAACATCAACAACCCTAACAATAATACATAAATCATGGAACACAGCCGTTCCTCTCTCGGCATATCTGATAAACATCAACAACCCTAACAATAACACATAAATCATAGAACACAGCCGTTCCTCTCTCGGTAAATCTGATAAACATCAACAACCCTAACAATAACACATAAATCATAGAAAACAGCCGTTCCTCTCTCGGCAAATCTGATAAACATCAACAACCCTAACAATAACACATAAATCATAGAAAACAGCCGTTCCTCTCTCGGCAAATCTGATAAACATCAACAACCCTAACAATAACATATAAATCATAGAAAATAGCCGTTCCTCTCTCGGTAAATCTGATAAACATCAACAACCCTAACAATAACACATAAATCATAGAAAACAGCCGTTCCTCTCTCGGTAAATCTGATAAACATCAACAACCCTAACAATAACACATAAATCATGGAACACAGCCGTTCCTCTCTCGGCAAATCTGATAAACATCAACAACCCTAACAATAACACATAAATCATGGAACACAGCCGTTCCTCTCTCGGCATATCTGATAAACATCAACAACCCTAACAATAACACATAAATCATAGAACACAGCCGTTCCTCTCTCGGTAAATCTGATAAACATCAACAACTCTAACAATAACACATAAATCATAGAAAACAGCCGTTCCTCTCTCGGCAAATCTGATAAACATCAACAAGACTAACAATAACACATAAATCAGAGAACACAGACGTTCCTCTCTCGGCAAATCTGATAAACATCAACAACCCTAACAATAACACATAAATCAGAAAACACAGCCGTTCCTCTCTCGGCAAATCTGATAAACATCAACAACCCTAACAATAACACATCAATCATAGAAAACAGCCGTTCCTCTCTCTGCAAATCTGATAAACATCAACAACCCTAACAATAACACATAAATCATAGAACACAGCCGTTCCTCTCTCGGCAAATCTTATAAACATCAACAACCCTAACAATAACACATAAATCATAGAACACAGCCGTTCCTCTCTCGGCAAATCTGATAAACATCAACAACCCTAACAATAACACATAAATCATAGAACACAGCCGTTCCTCTCTCGGCAAATCTGATAAACATCAACAAGCCTAACAATAACACATAAATCAGAGAACACAGCCGTTCCTCTCTCGGCATATCTGATAAACATCAACAACCCTAACAATAACACATAAATCATAGAACACAGCCGTTCCTCTCTCGGCAAATCTGATAAACATCAACAAGCCTAATAATAACACATAAATCAGAGAACACAGCCGTTCCTCTCTCGGCAAATCTGATAAACATCAACAACCCTAACAATAACACATAAATCATGGAACACAGCCGTTCCTCTCTCGGTAAATCTGATAAACATCAACAACCCTAACAATAACACATAAATCATGGAACACAGCCGTTCCTCTCTCGGCATATCTGATAAACATCAACAACCCTAACAATAACACATAAATCATAGAACACAGCCGTTCCTCTCTCGGTAAATCTGATAAACATCAACAACCCTAACAATAACACATAAATCATAGAAAACAGCCGTTCCTCTCTCGGCAAATCTGATAAACATCAACAACCCTAACAATAACACATAAATCATAGAAAACAGCCGTTCCTCTCTCGGTAAATCTGATAAACATCAACAACCCTAACAATAACACATAAATCATAGAAAACAGCCGTTCCTCTCTCGGTAAATCTGATAAAAATCAACAGCCCTAACAATAACACATAAATCAGAGAACACAGACATTCCTCTCTCGACAAATCTGATAAACATCAACAAGCCTAACAATAACACATAAATCATGGAACACAGCCGTTCCTCTCTCGGCAAATCTGATTAACATCAACAACCCTAACAATAACACATAAATCATAGAACACAGCCGTTCCTCTCTCGGCAAATCTGATAAACATCAACAAGCTTAAACAATAACACATAAATCAGAGAACACAGCCGTTCCTCTCTCGGCAAATCTGATAAACATCAACAACCCTAACAATAACACATCAATCAGAGAAAACAGACGTTCCTCTCTCGGCAAATCTGATAAACATCAACAAGCCTAACAATAACACATAAATCATGGAACACAGCCGTTCCTCTCTCGGCAAATCTGATTAACATCAACAACCCTAACAATAACACATAAATCATAGAACACAGCCGCTCCTCTCTCGGCAAATCTTATAAACATCAATAACCCTAACAATAACACATAAATCATGGAACACAGCCGTTCCCCTCTCGGCAAATCTGATAAACATCAACAACCCTAACAATAACACATAAATCAGAGAACACAGACGTTCCTCTCTCGGCAAATCTGATAAACATCAACAAGCCTAACAATAACACATAAATCAGAGAACACAGACGTTCCTCTCTCGGCAAATCTGATAAACATCAACAACCCTAACAATAACACATAAATCATGGAACACAGCCGTTCCTCTCTCGGCAAATCTGATAAACATCAACAACCCTAACAATAACACATAAATCATAGAACACAGCCGTTCCTCTCTCAGCAAATCTGATAAACATCAACAACCCTAACAATAACACATAAATCATGGAACACAGCCGTTCCTCTCTCGGCAAATCTGATAAACATCAACAACCCTAACAATAACACATAAATCATAGAACACAGCCGTTCCTCTCTCAGCAAATCTAATAAACATCAACAACCCTAACAATAACACATAAATCATAGAACACAGCCGTTCCTATCTCGGTAAATCTGATAAACATCAACAACCCTAACAATAACACATCAATCATAGAAAACAGCCGTTCCTCTCTCGGTAAATCTGATAAACATCAACAACCCTAACAATAACACATAAATCATAGAACACAGCCGTTCCTCTCTCGGCAAATCTTATAAACATCAACAACCCTAACAATAACACATAAATCATAGAACACAGCCGTTCCTCTCTCGGCAAATCTGATAAACATCAACAACCCTAACAATAACACATAAATCATAGAACACAGCCGTTCCTCTCTCGGCAAATCTGATAAACATCAACAAGCCTAACAATAACACATAAATCAGAGAACACAGCCGTTCCTCTCTCGGCATATCTGATAAACATCAACAACCCTAACAATAACACATCAATCAGAGAACACAGCCGTTCCTATCTCGGCAAATCTGATAAACATCAACAAGCCTAACAATAACACATAAATCATAGAACACAGCCGTTCCTCTCTCGGCAAATCTGATAAACATCAACAAGCCTAATAATAACACATAAATCATAGAACACAGCCGTTCCTCTCTCGGTAAATCTGATAAACATCAACAACCCTAACAATAACACATAAATCATAGAAAACAGCCGTTCCTCTCTCGGCAAATCTGATAAACATCAACAACCCTAACAATAACACATAAATCATAGAAAACAGCCGTTCCTCTCTCGGCAAATCTGATAAACATCAACAACCCTAACAATAACACATAAATCATAGAAAACAGCCGTTCCTCTCTCGGTAAATCTGATAAACATCAACAACCCTAACAATAACACATAAATCATAGAAAACAGCCGTTCCTCTCTCGGTAAATCTGATAAACATCAACAACCCTAACAATAACACATAAATCATGGAACACAGCCGTTCCTCTCTCGGCAAATCTGATAAACATCAACAACCCTAACAATAACACATAAATCATGGAACACAGCCGTTCCTCTCTCGGCATATCTGATAAACATCAACAACCCTAACAATAACACATAAATCATAGAACACAGCCGTTCCTCTCTCGGTAAATCTGATAAACATCAACAACTCTAACAATAACACATAAATCATAGAAAACAGCCGTTCCTCTCTCGGCAAATCTGATAAACATCAACAAGACTAACAATAACACATAAATCAGAGAACACAGACGTTCCTCTCTCGGCAAATCTGATAAACATCAACAACCCTAACAATAACACATAAATCAGAGAACACAGCCGTTCCTCTCTCGGCAAATCTGATAAACATCAACAACCCTAACAATAACACATCAATCATAGAAAACAGCCGTTCCTCTCTCGGCAAATCTGATAAACATCAACAACCCTAACAATAACACATAAATCATAGAACACAGCCGTTCCTCTCTCGGCAAATCTTATAAACATCAACAACCCTAACAATAACACATAAATCATAGAACACAGCCGTTCCTCTCTCGGCAAATCTGATAAACATCAACAACCCTAACAATAACACATAAATCATAGAACACAGCCGTTCCTCTCTCGGCAAATCTGATAAACATCAACAAGCCTAACAATAACACATAAATCAGAGAACACAGCCGTTCCTCTCTCGGCATATCTGATAAACATCAACAACCCTAACAATAACACATCAATCAGAGAACACAGCCGTTCCTATCTCGGCAAATCTGATAAACATCAACAAGCCTAACAATAACACATAAATCATAGAACACAGCCGTTCCTCTCTCGGCAAATCTGATAAACATCAACAAGCCTAATAATAACACATAAATCAGAGAACACAGCCGTTCCTCTCTCGGCAAATCTGATAAACATCAACAACCCTAACAATAACACATAAATCATGGAACACAGCCGTTCCTCTCTCGGTAAATCTGATAAACATCAACAACCCTAACAATAACACATAAATCATGGAACACAGCCGTTCCTCTCTCGGCAAATCTGATAAACATCAACAACCCTAACAATAACACATAAATCATGGAACACAGCCGTTCCTCTCTCGGCAAATCTGATAAACATCAACAACCCTAACAATAATACATAAATCATGGAACACAGCCGTTCCTCTCTCGGCATATCTGATAAACATCAACAACCCTAACAATAACACATAAATCATAGAACACAGCCGTTCCTCTCTCGGTAAATCTGATAAACATCAACAACCCTAACAATAACATATAAATCAGAGAACACAGCCGTTCCTCTCTCGGCAAATCTGATAAACATCAACAACCCTAACAATAACACATAAATCATAGAACACAGCCGTTCCTCTCTCGGCAAATCTGATAAACATCAACAACCCTAACAATAACACATAAATCAGAGAACACAGCCGTTCCTCTCTCGGCAAATCTTATAAACATCAACAACCCTAACAATAACACATAAATCATGGAACACAGCCGTTCCTCTCTCGGCAAATCTGATTAACATCAACAACCCTAACAATAACACATAAATCATAGAACACAGCCGCTCCTCTCTCGGCAAATCTTATAAACATCAATAACCCTAACAATAACACATAAATCATGGAACACAGCCGTTCCCCTCTCGGCAAATCTGATAAACATCAACAACCCTAACAATAACACATAAATCAGAGAACACAGACGTTCCTCTCTCGGCAAATCTGATAAACATCAACAAGCCTAACAATAACACATAAATCAGAGAACACAGACGTTCCTCTCTCGGCAAATCTGATAAACATCAACAACCCTAACAATAACACATAAATCATGGAACACAGCCGTTCCTCTCTCGGCAAATCTGATAAACATCAACAACCCTAACAATAACACATAAATCATAGAACACAGCCGTTCCTCTCTCAGCAAATCTGATAAACATCAACAACCCTAACAATAACACATAAATCATGGAACACAGCCGTTCCTCTCTCGGCAAATCTGATTAACATCAACAACCCTAACAATAACACATAAATCATAGAACACAGCCGCTCCTCTCTCGGCAAATCTTATAAACATCAATAACCCTAACAATAACACATAAATCATGGAACACAGCCGTTCCCCTCTCGGCAAATCTGATAAACATCAACAACCCTAACAATAACACATAAATCAGAGAACACAGACATTCCTCTCTCGACAAATCTGATAAACATCAACAAGCCTAACAATAACACATAAATCATGGAACACAGCCGTTCCTCTCTCGGCAAATCTGATTAACATCAACAACCCTAACAATAACACATAAATCATAGAACACAGCCGTTCCTCTCTCGGCAAATCTGATAAACATCAACAAGCCTAACAATAACACATAAATCAGAGAACACAGCCGTTCCTCTCTCGGCAAATCTGATAAACATCAACAACCCTAACAATAACACATCAATCAGAGAAAACAGACGTTCCTCTCTCGGCAAATCTGATAAACATCAACAAGCCTAACAATAACACATAAATCATGGAACACAGCCGTTCCTCTCTCGGCAAATCTGATTAACATCAACAACCCTAACAATAACACATAAATCATAGAACACAGCCGCTCCTCTCTCGGCAAATCTTATAAACATCAATAACCCTAACAATAACACATAAATCATGGAACACAGCCGTTCCCCTCTCGGCAAATCTGATAAACATCAACAACCCTAACAATAACACATAAATCAGAGAACACAGACGTTCCTCTCTCGGCAAATCTGATAAACATCAACAAGCCTAACAATAACACATAAATCAGAGAACACAGACGTTCCTCTCTCGGCAAATCTGATAAACATCAACAACCCTAACAATAACACATAAATCATGGAACACAGCCGTTCCTCTCTCGGCAAATCTGATAAACATCAACAACCCTAACAATAACACATAAATCATAGAACACAGCCGTTCCTCTCTCAGCAAATCTGATAAACATCAACAACCCTAACAATAACACATAAATCATGGAACACAGCCGTTCCTCTCTCGGCAAATCTGATAAACATCAACAACCCTAACAATAACACATAAATCATAGAACACAGCCGTTCCTCTCTCAGCAAATCTAATAAACATCAACAACCCTAACAATAACACATAAATCATAGAACACAGCCGTTCCTATCTCGGTAAATCTGATAAACATCAACAACCCTAACAATAACACATCAATCATAGAAAACAGCCGTTCCTCTCTCGGTAAATCTGATAAACATCAACAACCCTAACAATAACACATAAATCATAGAACACAGCCGTTCCTCTCTCGGCAAATCTTATAAACATCAACAACCCTAACAATAACACATAAATCATAGAACACAGCCGTTCCTCTCTCGGCAAATCTGATAAACATCAACAACCCTAACAATAACACATAAATCATAGAACACAGCCGTTCCTCTCTCGGCAAATCTGATAAACATCAACAAGCCTAACAATAACACATAAATCAGAGAACACAGCCGTTCCTCTCTCGGCATATCTGATAAACATCAACAACCCTAACAATAACACATCAATCAGAGAACACAGCCGTTCCTATCTCGGCAAATCTGATAAACATCAACAAGCCTAACAATAACACATAAATCATAGAACACAGCCGTTCCTCTCTCGGCAAATCTGATAAACATCAACAAGCCTAATAATAACACATAAATCATAGAACACAGCCGTTCCTCTCTCGGTAAATCTGATAAACATCAACAACCCTAACAATAACACATAAATCATAGAAAACAGCCGTTCCTCTCTCGGCAAATCTGATAAACATCAACAACCCTAACAATAACACATAAATCATAGAAAACAGCCGTTCCTCTCTCGGCAAATCTGATAAACATCAACAACCCTAACAATAACACATAAATCATAGAAAACAGCCGTTCCTCTCTCGGTAAATCTGATAAACATCAACAACCCTAACAATAACACATAAATCATAGAAAACAGCCGTTCCTCTCTCGGTAAATCTGATAAACATCAACAACCCTAACAATAACACATAAATCATGGAACACAGCCGTTCCTCTCTCGGCAAATCTGATAAACATCAACAACCCTAACAATAACACATAAATCATGGAACACAGCCGTTCCTCTCTCGGCATATCTGATAAACATCAACAACCCTAACAATAACACATAAATCATAGAACACAGCCGTTCCTCTCTCGGTAAATCTGATAAACATCAACAACTCTAACAATAACACATAAATCATAGAAAACAGCCGTTCCTCTCTCGGCAAATCTGATAAACATCAACAAGACTAACAATAACACATAAATCAGAGAACACAGACGTTCCTCTCTCGGCAAATCTGATAAACATCAACAACCCTAACAATAACACATAAATCAGAGAACACAGCCGTTCCTCTCTCGGCAAATCTGATAAACATCAACAACCCTAACAATAACACATCAATCATAGAAAACAGCCGTTCCTCTCTCGGCAAATCTGATAAACATCAACAACCCTAACAATAACACATAAATCATAGAACACAGCCGTTCCTCTCTCGGCAAATCTTATAAACATCAACAACCCTAACAATAACACATAAATCATAGAACACAGCCGTTCCTCTCTCGGCAAATCTGATAAACATCAACAACCCTAACAATAACACATAAATCATAGAACACAGCCGTTCCTCTCTCGGCAAATCTGATAAACATCAACAAGCCTAACAATAACACATAAATCAGAGAACACAGCCGTTCCTCTCTCGGCATATCTGATAAACATCAACAACCCTAACAATAACACATCAATCAGAGAACACAGCCGTTCCTATCTCGGCAAATCTGATAAACATCAACAAGCCTAACAATAACACATAAATCATAGAACACAGCCGTTCCTCTCTCGGCAAATCTGATAAACATCAACAAGCCTAATAATAACACATAAATCAGAGAACACAGCCGTTCCTCTCTCGGCAAATCTGATAAACATCAACAACCCTAACAATAACACATAAATCATGGAACACAGCCGTTCCTCTCTCGGTAAATCTGATAAACATCAACAACCCTAACAATAACACATAAATCATGGAACACAGCCGTTCCTCTCTCGGCAAATCTGATAAACATCAATAACCCTAACAATAACACATAAATCATGGAACACAGCCGTTCCTCTCTCGGCAAATCTGATAAACATCAACAACCCTAACAATAATACATAAATCATGGAACACAGCCGTTCCTCTCTCGGCATATCTGATAAACATCAACAACCCTAACAATAACACATAAATCATAGAACACAGCCGTTCCTCTCTCGGTAAATCTGATAAACATCAACAACCCTAACAATAACATATAAATCAGAGAACACAGCCGTTCCTCTCTCGGCAAATCTGATAAACATCAACAACCCTAACAATAACACATAAATCATAGAACACAGCCGTTCCTCTCTCGGCAAATCTGATAAACATCAACAACCCTAACAATAACACATAAATCAGAGAACACAGCCGTTCCTCTCTCGGCAAATCTTATAAACATCAACAACCCTAACAATAACACATAAATCATGGAACACAGCCGTTCCTCTCTCGGCAAATCTGATTAACATCAACAACCCTAACAATAACACATAAATCATAGAACACAGCCGCTCCTCTCTCGGCAAATCTTATAAACATCAATAACCCTAACAATAACACATAAATCATGGAACACAGCCGTTCCCCTCTCGGCAAATCTGATAAACATCAACAACCCTAACAATAACACATAAATCAGAGAACACAGACGTTCCTCTCTCGGCAAATCTGATAAACATCAACAAGCCTAACAATAACACATAAATCAGAGAACACAGACGTTCCTCTCTCGGCAAATCTGATAAACATCAACAACCCTAACAATAACACATAAATCATGGAACACAGCCGTTCCTCTCTCGGCAAATCTGATAAACATCAACAACCCTAACAATAACACATAAATCATAGAACACAGCCGTTCCTCTCTCAGCAAATCTGATAAACATCAACAACCCTAACAATAACACATAAATCTTGGAACACAGCCGTTCCTCTCTCGGCAAATCTGATTAACATCAACAACCCTAACAATAACACATAAATCATAGAACACAGCCGCTCCTCTCTCGGCAAATCTTATAAACATCAATAACCCTAACAATAACACATAAATCATGGAACACAGCCGTTCCCCTCTCGGCAAATCTGATAAACATCAACAACCCTAACAATAACACATAAATCAGAGAACACAGACGTTCCTCTCTCGGCAAATCTGATAAACATCAACAAGCCTAACAATAACACATAAATCAGAGAACACAGACGTTCCTCTCTCGGCAAATCTGATAAACATCAACAACCCTAACAATAACACATAAATCATGGAACACAGCCGTTCCTCTCTCGGCAAATCTGATAAACATCAACAACCCTAACAATAACACATAAATCATAGAACACAGCCGTTCCTCTCTCAGCAAATCTGATAAACATCAACAACCCTAACAATAACACATAAATCATAGAACACAGCCGTTCCTCTCTCGGCAAATCTGATAAACATCAACAACCCTAACAATAACACATAAATCATAGAACACAGCCGTTCCTCTCTCAGCAAATCTAATAAACATCAACAACCCTAACAATAACACATAAATCATAGAACACAGCCGTTCCTATCTCGGTAAATCTGATAAACATCAACAACCCTAACAATAACACATCAATCATAGAAAACAGCCGTTCCTCTCTCGGTAAATCTGATAAACATCAACAACCCTAACAATAACACATAAATCATAGAACACAGCCGTTCCTCTCTCGGCAAATCTTATAAACATCAACAACCCTAACAATAACACATAAATCATAGAACACAGCCGTTCCTCTCTCGGCAAATCTGATAAACATCAACAACCCTAACAATAACACATAAATGATAGAACACAGCCGTTCCTCTCTCGGCAAATCTGATAAACATCAACAAGCCTAACAATAACACATAAATCAGAGAACACAGCCGTTCCTCTCTCGGCATATCTGATAAACATCAACAACCCTAACAATAACACATCAATCAGAGAACACAGCCGTTCCTATCTCGGCAAATCTGATAAACATCAACAAGCCTAACAATAA
Organism: Bathymodiolus brooksi; assembly: GCA_963680875.1. Taxonomy (NCBI): domain Eukaryota; kingdom Metazoa; phylum Mollusca; class Bivalvia; order Mytilida; family Modiolidae; genus Bathymodiolus; species Bathymodiolus brooksi. Next base: position 54,043,101 of record OY804590.1, on the reverse strand, counting down.
CACATAAATCATAGAACACAGCCGTTCCTCTCTCGGCAAATCTGATAAACATCAACAAGCCTAATAATAACACATAAATCATAGAACACAGCCGTTCCTCTCTCGGTAAATCTGATAAACATCAACAACCCTAACAATAACACATAAATCATAGAAAACAGCCGTTCCTCTCTCGGCAAATCTGATAAACATCAACAACCCTAACAATAACACATAAATCATAGAAAACAGCCGTTCCTCTCTCGGCAAATCTGATAAACATCAACAACCCTAACAATAACACATAAATCATAGAAAACAGCCGTTCCTCTCTCGGTAAATCTGATAAACATCAACAACCCTAACAATAACACATAAATCATAGAAAACAGCCGTTCCTCTCTCGGTAAATCTGATAAACATCAACAACCCTAACAATAACACATAAATCATGGAACACAGCCGTTCCTCTCTCGGCAAATCTGATAAACATCAACAACCCTAACAATAACACATAAATCATGGAACACAGCCGTTCCTCTCTCGGCATATCTGATAAACATCAACAACCCTAACAATAACACATAAATCATAGAACACAGCCGTTCCTCTCTCGGTAAATCTGATAAACATCAACAACTCTAACAATAACACATAAATCATAGAAAACAGCCGTTCCTCTCTCGGCAAATCTGATAAACATCAACAAGACTAACAATAACACATAAATCAGAGAACACAGACGTTCCTCTCTCGGCAAATCTGATAAACATCAACAACCCTAACAATAACACATAAATCAGAGAACACAGCCGTTCCTCTCTCGGCAAATCTGATAAACATCAACAACCCTAACAATAACACATCAATCATAGAAAACAGCCGTTCCTCTCTCGGCAAATCTGATAAACATCAACAACCCTAACAATAACACATAAATCATAGAACACAGCCGTTCCTCTCTCGGCAAATCTTATAAACATCAACAACCCTAACAATAACACATAAATCATAGAACACAGCCGTTCCTCTCTCGGCAAATCTGATAAACATCAACAACCCTAACAATAACACATAAATCATAGAACACAGCCGTTCCTCTCTCGGCAAATCTGATAAACATCAACAAGCCTAACAATAACACATAAATCAGAGAACACAGCCGTTCCTCTCTCGGCATATCTGATAAACATCAACAACCCTAACAATAACACATCAATCAGAGAACACAGCCGTTCCTATCTCGGCAAATCTGATAAACATCAACAAGCCTAACAATAACACATAAATCATAGAACACAGCCGTTCCTCTCTCGGCAAATCTGATAAACATCAACAAGCCTAATAATAACACATAAATCAGAGAACACAGCCGTTCCTCTCTCGGCAAATCTGATAAACATCAACAACCCTAACAATAACACATAAATCATGGAACACAGCCGTTCCTCTCACGGTAAATCTGATAAACATCAACAACCCTAACAATAACACATAAATCATGGAACACAGCCGTTCCTCTCTCGGCAAATCTGATAAACATCAACAACCCTAACAATAACACATAAATCATGGAACACAGCCGTTCCTCTCTCGGCAAATCTGATAAACATCAACAACCCTAACAATAATACATAAATCATGGAACACAGCCGTTCCTCTCTCGGCATATCTGATAAACATCAACAACCCTAACAATAACACATAAATCATAGAACACAGCCGTTCCTCTCTCGGTAAATCTGATAAACATCAACAACCCTAACAATAACACATAAATCATAGAAAACAGCCGTTCCTCTCTCGGCAAATCTGATAAACATCAACAACCCTAACAATAACACATAAATCATAGAAAACAGCCGTTCCTCTCTCGGTAAATCTGATAAACATCAACAACCCTAACAATAACACATAAATCATAGAAAACAGCCGTTCCTCTCTCGGCAAATCTGATAAACATCAACAACCCTAACAATAACACATAAATCATGGAACACAGCCGTTCCTCTCTCGGCAAATCTGATAAACATCAACAACCCTAACAATAATACATAAATCATGGAACACAGCCGTTCCTCTCTCGGCATATCTGATAAACATCAACAACCCTAACAATAACACATAAATCATAGAACACAGCCGTTCCTCTCTCGGTAAATCTGATAAACATCAACAACCCTAACAATAACACATAAATCATAGAAAACAGCCGTTCCTCTCTCGGCAAATCTGATAAACATCAACAACCCTAACAATAACACATAAATCATAGAAAACAGCCGTTCCTCTCTCGGCAAATCTGATAAACATCAACAACCCTAACAATAACATATAAATCATAGAAAACAGCCGTTCCTCTCTCGGTAAATCTGATAAACATCAACAACCCTAACAATAACACATAAATCATAGAAAACAGCCGTTCCTCTCTCGGTAAATCTGATAAACATCAACAACCCTAACAATAACACATAAATCATGGAACACAGCCGTTCCTCTCTCGGCAAATCTGATAAACATCAACAACCCTAACAATAACACATAAATCATGGAACACAGCCGTTCCTCTCTCGGCATATCTGATAAACATCAACAACCCTAACAATAACACATAAATCATAGAACACAGCCGTTCCTCTCTCGGTAAATCTGATAAACATCAACAACTCTAACAATAACACATAAATCATAGAAAACAGCCGTTCCTCTCTCGGCAAATCTGATAAACATCAACAAGACTAACAATAACACATAAATCAGAGAACACAGACGTTCCTCTCTCGGCAAATCTGATAAACATCAACAACCCTAACAATAACACATAAATCAGAAAACACAGCCGTTCCTCTCTCGGCAAATCTGATAAACATCAACAACCCTAACAATAACACATCAATCATAGAAAACAGCCGTTCCTCTCTCTGCAAATCTGATAAACATCAACAACCCTAACAATAACACATAAATCATAGAACACAGCCGTTCCTCTCTCGGCAAATCTTATAAACATCAACAACCCTAACAATAACACATAAATCATAGAACACAGCCGTTCCTCTCTCGGCAAATCTGATAAACATCAACAACCCTAACAATAACACATAAATCATAGAACACAGCCGTTCCTCTCTCGGCAAATCTGATAAACATCAACAAGCCTAACAATAACACATAAATCAGAGAACACAGCCGTTCCTCTCTCGGCAAATCTGATAAACATCAACAAGCCTAACAATAACACATAAATCAGAGAACACAGCCGTTCCTCTCTCGGCATATCTGATAAACATCAACAACCCTAACAATAACACATCAATCAGAGAACACAGCCGTTCCTATCTCGGCAAATCTGATAAACATCAACAAGCCTAACAATAACACATAAATCATAGAACACAGCCGTTCCTCTCTCGGCAAATCTGATAAACATCAACAAGCCTAATAATAACACATAAATCAGAGAACACAGCCGTTCCTCTCTCGGCAAATCTGATAAACATCAACAACCCTAACAATAACACATAAATCATGGAACACAGCCGTTCCTCTCTCGGTAAATCTGATAAACATCAACAACCCTAACAATAACACATAAATCATGGAACACAGCCGTTCCTCTCTCGGCAAATCTGATAAACATCAACAACCCTAACAATAACACATAAATCAATGAACACAGCCGTTCCTCTCTCGGCAAATCTGATAAACATCAACAACCCTAACAATAACACATAACTCATAGAACACAGACGTTCCTCTCTCAGCAAATCTGATAAACATCAACAACCCTAACAATAACACATAAATCATGGAACACAGCTGTTTTTCTCTCGGCAAATCTGATAAACATCAACAACCCTAACAATAACACATAAATCATAGAACACAGCCGTTCTTCTCTCGGCAAATCTGATAAACATCAACAGCCCTAACAATAACACATAAATCAGAGAACACAGACGTTCCTCTCTCGGCAAATCTGATAAACATCAACAAGCCTAACAATAACACATAAATCATGGAACACAGCCGTTCCTCTCTCGGCAAATCTGATTAACATCAACAACCCTAACAATAACACATAAATCATAGAACACAGCCGTTCCTCTCTCGGCAAATCTGATAAACATCAACAAGCCTAACAATAACACATAAATCAGAGAACACAGCCGTTCCTCTCTCGTCAAATCTGATAAACATCAACAACCCTAACAATAACACATAAATCAGAGAAAACAGACGTTCCTCTCTCGGCAAATCTGATAAACATCAACAAGCCTAACAATAACACATAAATCATGGAACACAGCCGTTACTCTCTTGGCAAATCTGATTAACATCAACAACCCTAACAATAACACATAATTCATAGAACACAGCCGCTCCTCTCTCGGCAAATCTTATAAACATCAATAACCCTAACAATAACACATAAATCATGGAAGACAGCCGTTCCCCTCTCGGCAAATCTGATAAACATCAACAACCCTAACAATACCACATAAATCAGAGAACACAGACGTTCCTCTCTCGGCAAATCTGATAAACATCAACAAGCCTAACAATAACACATAAATCAGAGAACACAGATGTTCCTCTCTCGGCAAATCTGATAAACATCAACAACCCTAACAATAACTCATAAATCATGGAACACAGCCGTTCCTCTCTCGGCAAATCTGATAAACATCAACAACCCTAACAATAACACATAAATCATAGAACACAGCCGTTCCTCTCTCAGCAAATCTGATAAACATCAACAACCCTTACAATAACACATAAATCATGGAACACAGCCGTTCCTCTCTCGGCAAATCTGATAAACATCAACAACCCTAACAATAACACATAAATCATAGAACACAGCCGTTCCTCTATCAGCAAATCTGATAAACATCAACAACCCTAACAATAACACATAAATCATAGAACACAGCCGTTCCTATCTCGGTAAATCTGATAAACATCAACAACCCTAACAATAACACATCAATCATAGAAAACAGCCGTTCCTCTCTCGGCAAATCTGATAAACATCAACAACCCTAACAATAACACATAAATCATAGAACACAGCCGTTCCTCTCTCAGCAAATCTTATAAACATCAACAACCCTAACAATAACACATAAATCATAGAACACAGCCGTTCCTCTCTCGGCAAATCTGATAAACATCAACAACCCTAACAATAACACATAAATCATAGAACACAGCCGTTCCTCTCTCGGCAAATCTGATAAACATCAACAAGCCTAACAATAACACATAAATCAGAGAACACAGCCGTTCCTCTCTCGGCATATCTGATAAACATCAACAACCCTAACAATAACACATCAATCAGAGAACACAGCCGTTCCTATCTCGGCAAATCTGATAAACATCAACAAGCCTAACAATAACACATAAATCATAGAACACAGCCGTTCCTCTCTCGGCAAATCTGATAAACATCAACAAGCCTAATAATAACACATAAATCAGAGAACACAGCCGTTCCTCTCTCGGCAAATCTGATAAACATCAACAACCCTAACAATAACACATAAATCATGGAACACAGCCGTTCCTCTCTCGGTAAATCTGATAAACATCAACAACCCTAACAATAACACATAAATCATGGAACACAGCCGTTCCTCTCTCGGCAAATCTGATAAACATCAACAACCCTAACAATAACACATAAATCATGGAACACAGCCGTTCCTCTCTCGGCAAATCTGATAAACATCAACAACCCTAACAATAATACATAAATCATGGAACACAGCCGTTCCTCTCTCGGCATATCTGATAAATATCAACAACCCTAACAATAACACATAAATCATAGAACACAGCCGTTCCTCTCTCGGTAAATCTGATAAACATCAACAACCCTAACAATAACACATAAATCATAGAAAACAGCCGTTCCTCTCTCGGCAAATCTGATAAACATCAACAACCCTAACAATAACACATAAATCATAGAAAACAGCCGTTCCTCTCTCGGTAAATCTGATAAACATCAACAACCCTAACAATAACACATAAATCATGGAACACAGCTGTTTTTCTCTCGGCAAATCTGATAAACATCAACAACCCTAACAATAACACATAAATCATAGAACACAGCCGTTCTTCTCTCGGCAAATCTGATAAACATCAACAGCCCTAACAATAACACATAAATCAGAGAACACAGACATTCCTCTCTCGACAAATCTGATAAACATCAACAAGCCTAACAATAACACATAAATCATGGAACACAGCCGTTCCTCTCTCGGCAAATCTGATTAACATCAACAACCCTAACAATAACACATAAATCATAGAACACAGCCGTTCCTCTCTCGGCAAATCTGATAAACATCAACAAGCCTAACAATAACACATAAATCAGAGAACACAGCCGTTCCTCTCTCGGCAAATCTGATAAACATCAACAACCCTAACAATAACACATCAATCAGAGAAAACAGACGTTCCTCTCTCGGCAAATCTGATAAACATCAACAAGCCTAACAATAACACATAAATCATGGAACACAGCCGTTCCTCTCTCGGCAAATCTGATTAACATCAACAACCCTAACAATAACACATAAATCATAGAACACAGCCGCTCCTCTCTCGGCAAATCTTATAAACATCAATAACCCTAACAATAACACATAAATCATGGAACACAGCCGTTCCCCTCTCGGCAAATCTGATAAACATCAACAACCCTAACAATAACACATAAATCAGAGAACACAGACGTTCCTCTCTCGGCAAATCTGATAAACATCAACAAGCCTAACAATAACACATAAATCAGAGAACACAGACGTTCCTCTCTCGGCAAATCTGATAAACATCAACAACCCTAACAATAACACATAAATCATGGAACACAGCCGTTCCTCTCTCGGCAAATCTGATAAACATCAACAACCCTAACAATAACACATAAATCATAGAACACAGCCGTTCCTCTCTCAGCAAATCTGATAAACATCAACAACCCTAACAATAACACATAAATCATGGAACACAGCCGTTCCTCTCTCGGCAAATCTGATAAACATCAACAACCCTAACAATAACACATAAATCATAGAACACAGCCGTTCCTCTCTCGGCAAATCTGATAAACATCAACAAGCCTAACAATAACACATAAATCAGAGAACACAGCCGTTCCTCTCTCGGCAAATCTGATAAACATCAACAAGCCTAACAATAACACATAAATCAGAGAACACAGCCGTTCCTCTCTCGGCATATCTGATAAACATCAACAACCCTAACAATAACACATCAATCAGAGAACACAGCCGTTCCTATCTCGGCAAATCTGATAAACATCAACAAGCCTAACAATAACACATAAATCATAGAACACAGCCGTTCCTCTCTCGGCAAATCTGATAAACATCAACAAGCCTAATAATAACACATAAATCAGAGAACACAGCCGTTCCTCTCTCGGCAAATCTGATAAACATCAACAACCCTAACAATAACACATAAATCATGGAACACAGCCGTTCCTCTCTCGGTAAATCTGATAAACATCAACAACCCTAACAATAACACATAAATCATGGAACACAGCCGTTCCTCTCTCGGCAAATCTGATAAACATCAACAACCCTAACAATAACACATAAATCAATGAACACAGCCGTTCCTCTCTCGGCAAATCTGATAAACATCAACAACCCTAACAATAACACATAACTCATAGAACACAGACGTTCCTCTCTCAGCAAATCTGATAAACATCAACAACCCTAACAATAACACATAAATCATGGAACACAGCTGTTTTTCTCTCGGCAAATCTGATAAACATCAACAACCCTAACAATAACACATAAATCATAGAACACAGCCGTTCTTCTCTCGGCAAATCTGATAAACATCAACAGCCCTAACAATAACACATAAATCAGAGAACACAGACGTTCCTCTCTCGGCAAATCTGATAAACATCAACAAGCCTAACAATAACACATAAATCATGGAACACAGCCGTTCCTCTCTCGGCAAATCTGATTAACATCAACAACCCTAACAATAACACATAAATCATAGAACACAGCCGTTCCTCTCTCGGCAAATCTGATAAACATCAACAAGCCTAACAATAACACATAAATCAGAGAACACAGCCGTTCCTCTCTCGTCAAATCTGATAAACATCAACAACCCTAACAATAACACATAAATCAGAGAAAACAGACGTTCCTCTCTCGGCAAATCTGATAAACATCAACAAGCCTAACAATAACACATAAATCATGGAACACAGCCGTTCCTCTCTTGGCAAATCTGATTAACATCAACAACCCTAACAATAACACATAATTCATAGAACACAGCCGCTCCTCTCTCGGCAAATCTTATAAACATCAATAACCCTAACAATAACACATAAATCATGGAAGACAGCCGTTCCCCTCTCGGCAAATCTGATAAACATCAACAACCCTAACAATACCACATAAATCAGAGAACACAGACGTTCCTCTCTCGGCAAATCTGATAAACATCAACAAGCCTAACAATAACACATAAATCAGAGAACACAGATGTTCCTCTCTCGGCAAATCTGATAAACATCAACAACCCTAACAATAACTCATAAATCATGGAACACAGCCGTTCCTCTCTCGGCAAATCTGATAAACATCAACAACCCTAACAATAACACATAAATCATAGAACACAGCCGTTCCTCTCTCAGCAAATCTGATAAACATCAACAACCCTTACAATAACACATAAATCATGGAACACAGCCGTTCCTCTCTCGGCAAATCTGATAAACATCAACAACCCTAACAATAACACATAAATCATAGAACACAGCCGTTCCTCTATCAGCAAATCTGATAAACATCAACAACCCTAACAATAACACATAAATCATAGAACACAGCCGTTCCTATCTCGGTAAATCTGATAAACATCAACAACCCTAACAATAACACATCAATCATAGAAAACAGCCGTTCCTCTCTCGGCAAATCTGATAAACATCAACAACCCTAACAATAACACATAAATCATAGAACACAGCCGTTCCTCTCTCAGCAAATCTTATAAACATCAACAACCCTAACAATAACACATAAATCATAGAACACAGCCGTTCCTCTCTCGGCAAATCTGATAAACATCAACAACCCTAACAATAACACATAAATCATAGAACACAGCCGTTCCTCTCTCGGCAAATCTGATAAACATCAACAAGCCTAACAATAACACATAAATCAGAGAACACAGCCGTTCCTCTCTCGGCATATCTGATAAACATCAACAACCCTAACAATAACACATCAATCAGAGAACACAGCCGTTCCTATCTCGGCAAATCTGATAAACATCAACAAGCCTAACAATAACACATAAATCATAGAACACAGCCGTTCCTCTCTCGGCAAATCTGATAAACATCAACAAGCCTAATAATAACACATAAATCAGAGAACACAGCCGTTCCTCTCTCGGCAAATCTGATAAACATCAACAACCCTAACAATAACACATAAATCATGGAACACAGCCGTTCCTCTCTCGGTAAATCTGATAAACATCAACAACCCTAACAATAACACATAAATCATGGAACACAGCCGTTCCTCTCTCGGCAAATCTGATAAACATCAACAACCCTAACAATAACACATAAATCATGGAACACAGCCGTTCCTCTCTCGGCAAATCTGATAAACATCAACAACCCTAACAATAATACATAAATCATGGAACACAGCCGTTCCTCTCTCGGCATATCTGATAAATATCAACAACCCTAACAATAACACATAAATCATAGAACACAGCCGTTCCTCTCTCGGTAAATCTGATAAACATCAACAACCCTAACAATAACACATAAATCATAGAAAACAGCCGTTCCTCTCTCGGCAAATCTGATAAACATCAACAACCCTAACAATAACACATAAATCATAGAAAACAGCCGTTCCTCTCTCGGTAAATCTGATAAACATCAACAACCCTAACAATAACACATAAATCATGGAACACAGCTGTTTTTCTCTCGGCAAATCTGATAAACATCAACAACCCTAACAATAACACATAAATCATAGAACACAGCCGTTCTTCTCTCGGCAAATCTGATAAACATCAACAGCCCTAACAATAACACATAAATCAGAGAACACAGACATTCCTCTCTCGACAAATCTGATAAACATCAACAAGCCTAACAATAACACATAAATCATGGAACACAGCCGTTCCTCTCTCGGCAAATCTGATTAACATCAACAACCCTAACAATAACACATAAATCATAGAACACAGCCGTTCCTCTCTCGGCAAATCTGATAAACATCAACAAGCCTAACAATAACACATAAATCAGAGAACACAGCCGTTCCTCTCTCGGCAAATCTGATAAACATCAACAACCCTAACAATAACACATCAATCAGAGAAAACAGACGTTCCTCTCTCGGCAAATCTGATAAACATCAACAAGCCTAACAATAACACATAAATCATGGAACACAGCCGTTCCTCTCTCGGCAAATCTGATTAACATCAACAACCCTAACAATAACACATAAATCATAGAACACAGCCGCTCCTCTCTCGGCAAATCTTATAAACATCAATAACCCTAACAATAACACATAAATCATGGAACACAGCCGTTCCCCTCTCGGCAAATCTGATAAACATCAACAACCCTAACAATAACACATAAATCAGAGAACACAGACGTTCCTCTCTCGGCAAATCTGATAAACATCAACAAGCCTAACAATAACACATAAATCAGAGAACACAGACGTTCCTCTCTCGGCAAATCTGATAAACATCAACAACCCTAACAATAACACATAAATCATGGAACACAGCCGTTCCTCTCTCGGCAAATCTGATAAACATCAACAACCCTAACAATAACACATAAATCATAGAACACAGCCGTTCCTCTCTCAGCAAATCTGATAAACATCAACAACCCTAACAATAACACATAAATCATGGAACACAGCCGTTCCTCTCTCGGCAAATCTGATAAACATCAACAACCCTAACAATAACACATAAATCATAGAACACAGCCGTTCCTCTCTCAGCAAATCTAATAAACATCAACAACCCTAACAATAACACATAAATCATAGAACACAGCCGTTCCTATCTCGGTAAATCTGATAAACATCAACAACCCTAACAATAACACATCAATCATAGAAAACAGCCGTTCCTCTCTCGGTAAATCTGATAAACATCAACAACCCTAACAATAACACATAAATCATAGAACACAGCCGTTCCTCTCTCGGCAAATCTTATAAACATCAACAACCCTAACAATAACACATAAATCATAGAACACAGCCGTTCCTCTCTCGGCAAATCTGATAAACATCAACAACCCTAACAATAACACATAAATCATAGAACACAGCCGTTCCTCTCTCGGCAAATCTGATAAACATCAACAAGCCTAACAATAACACATAAATCAGAGAACACAGCCGTTCCTCTCTCGGCATATCTGATAAACATCAACAACCCTAACAATAACACATCAATCAGAGAACACAGCCGTTCCTATCTCGGCAAATCTGATAAACATCAACAAGCCTAACAATAACACATAAATCATAGAACACAGCCGTTCCTCTCTCGGCAAATCTGATAAACATCAACAAGCCTAATAATAACACATAAATCATAGAACACAGCCGTTCCTCTCTCGGTAAATCTGATAAACATCAACAACCCTAACAATAACACATAAATCATAGAAAACAGCCGTTCCTCTCTCGGCAAATCTGATAAACATCAACAACCCTAACAATAACACATAAATCATAGAAAACAGCCGTTCCTCTCTCGGCAAATCTGATAAACATCAACAACCCTAACAATAACACATAAATCATAGAAAACAGCCGTTCCTCTCTCGGTAAATCTGATAAACATCAACAACCCTAACAATAACACATAAATCATAGAAAACAGCCGTTCCTCTCTCGGTAAATCTGATAAACATCAACAACCCTAACAATAACACATAAATCATGGAACACAGCCGTTCCTCTCTCGGCAAATCTGATAAACATCAACAACCCTAACAATAACACATAAATCATGGAACACAGCCGTTCCTCTCTCGGCATATCTGATAAACATCAACAACCCTAACAATAACACATAAATCATAGAACACAGCCGTTCCTCTCTCGGTAAATCTGATAAACATCAACAACTCTAACAATAACACATAAATCATAGAAAACAGCCGTTCCTCTCTCGGCAAATCTGATAAACATCAACAAGACTAACAATAACACATAAATCAGAGAACACAGACGTTCCTCTCTCGGCAAATCTGATAAACATCAACAACCCTAACAATAACACATAAATCAGAGAACACAGCCGTTCCTCTCTCGGCAAATCTGATAAACATCAACAACCCTAACAATAACACATCAATCATAGAAAACAGCCGTTCCTCTCTCGGCAAATCTGATAAACATCAACAACCCTAACAATAACACATAAATCATAGAACACAGCCGTTCCTCTCTCGGCAAATCTGATAAACATCAACAACCCTAACAATAACACATAAATCATAGAACACAGCCGTTCCTCTCTCGGCAAATCTGATAAACATCAACAACCCTAACAATAACACATAAATCATAGAACACAGCCGTTCCTCTCTCGGCAAATCTGATAAACATCAACAAGCCTAACAATAACACATAAATCAGAGAACACAGCCGTTCCTCTCTCGGCATATCTGATAAACATCAACAACCCTAACAATAACACATCAATCAGAGAACACAGCCGTTCCTATCTCGGCAAATCTGATAAACATCAACAAGCCTAACAATAACACATAAATCATAGAACACAGCCGTTCCTCTCTCGGCAAATCTGATAAACATCAACAAGCCTAATAATAACACATAAATCAGAGAACACAGCCGTTCCTCTCTCGGCAAATCTGATAAACATCAACAACCCTAACAATAACACATAAATCATGGAACACAGCCGTTCCTCTCTCGGTAAATCTGATAAACATCAACAACTCTAACAATAACACATAAATCATAGAAAACAGCCGTTCCTCTCTCGGCAAATCTGATAAACATCAACAAGACTAACAATAACACATAAATCAGAGAACACAGACGTTCCTCTCTCGGCAAATCTGATAAACATCAACAACCCTAACAATAACACATAAATCAGAAAACACAGCCGTTCCTCTCTCGGCAAATCTGATAAACATCAACAACCCTAACAATAACACATCAATCATAGAAAACAGCCGTTCCTCTCTCTGCAAATCTGATAAACATCAACAACCCTAACAATAACACATAAATCATAGAACACAGCCGTTCCTCTCTCGGCAAATCTTATAAACATCAACAACCCTAACAATAACACATAAATCATAGAACACAGCCGTTCCTCTCTCGGCAAATCTGATAAACATCAACAACCCTAACAATAACACATAAATCATAGAACACAGCCGTTCCTCTCTCGGCAAATCTGATAAACATCAACAAGCCTAACAATAACACATAAATCAGAGAACACAGCCGTTCCTCTCTCGGCAAATCTGATAAACATCAACAAGCCTAACAATAACACATAAATCAGAGAACACAGCCGTTCCTCTCTCGGCATATCTGATAAACATCAACAACCCTAACAATAACACATCAATCAGAGAACACAGCCGTTCCTATCTCGGCAAATCTGATAAACATCAACAAGCCTAACAATAACACATAAATCATAGAACACAGCCGTTCCTCTCTCGGCAAATCTGATAAACATCAACAAGCCTAATAATAACACATAAATCAGAGAACACAGCCGTTCCTCTCTCGGCAAATCTGATAAACATCAACAACCCTAACAATAACACATAAATCATGGAACACAGCCGTTCCTCTCTCGGTAAATCTGATAAACATCAACAACCCTAACAATAACACATAAATCATGGAACACAGCCGTTCCTCTCTCGGCAAATCTGATAAACATCAACAACCCTAACAATAACACATAAATCATGGAACACAGCCGTTCCTCTCTCGGCAAATCTGATAAACATCAACAACCCTAACAATAACACATAACTCATAGAACACAGACGTTCCTCTCTCAGCAAATCTGATAAACATCAACAACCCTAACAATAACACATAAATCATGGAACACAGCTGTTTTTCTCTCGGCAAATCTGATAAACATCAACAACCCTAACAATAACACATAAATCATAGAACACAGCCGTTCTTCTCTCGGCAAATCTGATAAACATCAACAGCCCTAACAATAACACATAAATCAGAGAACACAGACGTTCCTCTCTCGGCAAATCTGATAAACATCAACAAGCCTAACAATAACACATAAATCATGGAACACAGCCGTTCCTCTCTCGGCAAATCTGATTAACATCAACAACCCTAACAATAACACATAAATCATAGAACACAGCCGTTCCTCTCTCGGCAAATCTGATAAACATCAACAAGCCTAACAATAACACATAAATCAGAGAACACAGCCGTTCCTCTCTCGTCAAATCTGATAAACATCAACAACCCTAACAATAACACATAAATCAGAGAAAACAGACGTTCCTCTCTCGGCAAATCTGATAAACATCAACAAGCCTAACAATAACACATAAATCATGGAACACAGCCGTTCCTCTCTTGGCAAATCTGATTAACATCAACAACCCTAACAATAACACATAATTCATAGAACACAGCCGCTCCTCTCTCGGCAAATCTTATAAACATCAATAACCCTAACAATAACACATAAATCATGGAAGACAGCCGTTCCCCTCTCGGCAAATCTGATAAACATCAACAACCCTAACAATACCACATAAATCAGAGAACACAGACGTTCCTCTCTCGGCAAATCTGATAAACATCAACAAGCCTAACAATAACACATAAATCAGAGAACACAGATGTTCCTCTCTCGGCAAATCTGATAAACATCAACAACCCTAACAATAACTCATAAATCATGGAACACAGCCGTTCCTCTCTCGGCAAATCTGATAAACATCAACAACCCTAACAATAACACATAAATCATAGAACACAGCCGTTCCTCTCTCAGCAAATCTGATAAACATCAACAACCCTTACAATAACACATAAATCATGGAACACAGCCGTTCCTCTCTCGGCAAATCTGATAAACATCAACAACCCTAACAATAACACATAAATCATAGAACACAGCCGTTCCTCTATCAGCAAATCTGATAAACATCAACAACCCTAACAATAACACATAAATCATAGAACACAGCCGTTCCTATCTCGGTAAATCTGATAAACATCAACAACCCTAACAATGACACATCAATCATAGAAAACAGCCGTTCCTCTCTCGGCAAATCTGATAAACATCAACAACCCTAACAATAACACATAAATCATAGAACACAGCCGTTCCTCTCTCAGCAAATCTTATAAACATCAACAACCCTAACAATAACACATAAATCATAGAACACAGCCGTTCCTCTCTCGGCAAATCTGATAAACATCAACAACCCTAACAATAACACATAAATCATAGAACACAGCCGTTCCTCTCTCGGCAAATCTGATAAACATCAACAAGCCTAACAATAACACATAAATCAGAGAACACAGCCGTTCCTCTCTCGGCATATCTGATAAACATCAACAACCCTAACAATAACACATCAATCAGAGAACACAGCCGTTCCTATCTCGGCAAATCTGATAAACATCAACAAGCCTAACAATAACACATAAATCATAGAACACAGCCGTTCCTCTCTCGGCAAATCTGATAAACATCAACAAGCCTAATAATAACACATAAATCAGAGAACACAGCCGTTCCTCTCTCGGCAAATCTGATAAACATCAACAACCCTAACAATAACACATAAATCATGGAACACAGCCGTTCCTCTCTCGGTAAATCTGATAAACATCAACAACCCTAACAATAACACATAAATCATGGAACACAGCCGTTCCTCTCTCGGCAAATCTGATAAACATCAACAACCCTAACAATAACACATAAATCATGGAACACAGCCGTTCCTCTCTCGGCAAATCTGATAAACATCAACAACCCTAACAATAATACATAAATCATGGAACACAGCCGTTCCTCTCTCGGCATATCTGATAAACATCAACAACCCTAACAATAACACATAAATCATAGAACACAGCCGTTCCTCTCTCGGTAAATCTGATAAACATCAACAACCCTAACAATAACACATAAATCATAGAAAACAGCCGTTCCTCTCTCGGCAAATCTGATAAACATCAACAACCCTAACAATAACACATAAATCATAGAAAACAGCCGTTCCTCTCTCGGTAAATCTGATAAACATCAACAACCCTAACAATAACACATAAATCATGGAACACAGCTGTTTTTCTCTCGGCAAATCTGATAAACATCAACAACCCTAACAATAACACATAAATCATAGAACACAGCCGTTCTTCTCTCGGCAAATCTGATAAACATCAACAGCCCTAACAATAACACATAAATCAGAGAACACAGACATTCCTCTCTCGACAAATCTGATAAACATCAACAAGCCTAACAATAACACATAAATCATGGAACACAGCCGTTCCTCTCTCGGCAAATCTGATTAACATCAACAACCCTAACAATAACACATAAATCATAGAACACAGCCGTTCCTCTCTCGGCAAATCTGATAAACATCAACAAGCCTAACAATAACACATAAATCAGAGAACACAGCCGTTCCTCTCTCGGCAAATCTGATAAACATCAACAACCCTAACAATAACACATCAATCAGAGAAAACAGACGTTCCTCTCTCGGCAAATCTGATAAACATCAACAAGCCTAACAATAACACATAAATCATGGAACACAGCCGTTCCTCTCTCGGCAAATCTGATTAACATCAACAACCCTAACAATAACACATAAATCATAGAACACAGCCGCTCCTCTCTCGGCAAATCTTATAAACATCAATAACCCTAACAATAACACATAAATCATGGAACACAGCCGTTCCCCTCTCGGCAAATCTGATAAACATCAACAACCCTAACAATAACACATAAATCAGAGAACACAGACGTTCCTCTCTCGGCAAATCTGATAAACATCAACAAGCCTAACAATAACACATAAATCAGAGAACACAGACGTTCCTCTCTCGGCAAATCTGATAAACATCAACAACCCTAACAATAACACATAAATCATGGAACACAGCCGTTCCTCTCTCGGCAAATCTGATAAACATCAACAACCCTAACAATAACACATAAATCATAGAACACAGCCGTTCCTCTCTCAGCAAATCTGATAAACATCAACAACCCTAACAATAACACATAAATCATGGAACACAGCCGTTCCTCTCTCGGCAAATCTGATAAACATCAACAACCCTAACAATAACACATAAATCATAGAACACAGCCGTTCCTCTCTCAGCAAATCTAATAAACATCAACAACCCTAACAATAACACATAAATCATAGAACACAGCCGTTCCTATCTCGGTAAATCTGATAAACATCAACAACCCTAACAATAACACATCAATCATAGAAAACAGCCGTTCCTCTCTCGGTAAATCTGATAAACATCAACAACCCTAACAATAACACATAAATCATAGAACACAGCCGTTCCTCTCTCGGCAAATCTTATAAACATCAACAACCCTAACAATAACACATAAATCATAGAACACAGCCGTTCCTCTCTCGGCAAATCTGATAAACATCAACAAGCCTAACAATAACACATAAATCAGAGAACACAGCCGTTCCTCTCTCGGCATATCTGATAAACATCAACAACCCTAACAATAACACATCAATCAGAGAACACAGCCGTTCCTATCTCGGCAAATCTGATAAACATCAACAAGCCTAACAATAACACATAAATCATAGAACACAGCCGTTCCTCTCTCGGCAAATCTGATAAACATCAACAAGCCTAATAATAACACATAAATCATAGAACACAGCCGTTCCTCTCTCGGTAAATCTGATAAACATCAACAACCCTAACAATAACACATAAATCATAGAAAACAGCCGTTCCTCTCTCGGCAAATCTGATAAACATCAACAACCCTAACAATAACACATAAATCATAGAAAACAGCCGTTCCTCTCTCGGCAAATCTGATAAACATCAACAACCCTAACAATAACACATAAATCATAGAAAACAGCCGTTCCTCTCTCGGTAAATCTGATAAACATCAACAACCCTAACAATAACACATAAATCATAGAAAACAGCCGTTCCTCTCTCGGTAAATCTGATAAACATCAACAACCCTAACAATAACACATAAATCATGGAACACAGCCGTTCCTCTCTCGGCAAATCTGATAAACATCAACAACCCTAACAATAACACATAAATCATGGAACACAGCCGTTCCTCTCTCGGCATATCTGATAAACATCAACAACCCTAACAATAACACATAAATCATAGAACACAGCCGTTCCTCTCTCGGTAAATCTGATAAACATCAACAACTCTAACAATAACACATAAATCATAGAAAACAGCCGTTCCTCTCTCGGCAAATCTGATAAACATCAACAAGACTAACAATAACACATAAATCAGAGAACACAGACGTTCCTCTCTCGGCAAATCTGATAAACATCAACAACCCTAACAATAACACATAAATCAGAGAACACAGCCGTTCCTCTCTCGGCAAATCTGATAAACATCAACAAGCCTAACAATAACACATAAATCAGAGAACACAGACGTTCCTCTCTCGGCAAATCTGATAAACATCAACAACCCTAACAATAACACATAAATCATAGAACACAGCCGTTCCTCTCTCGGCAAATCTTATAAACATCAACAACCCTAACAATAACACATAAATCATAGAACACAGCCGTTCCTCTCTCAGCAAATCTGATAAACATCAACAACCCTAACAATAACACATAAATCATGGAACACAGCCGTTCCTCTCTCGGCAAATCTGATAAACATCAACAACCCTAACAATAACACATAAATCATAGAACACAGCCGTTCCTCTCTCAGCAAATCTAATAAACATCAACAACCCTAACAATAACACATAAATCATAGAACACAGCCGTTCCTATCTCGGTAAATCTGATAAACATCAACAACCCTAACAATAACACATCAATCATAGAAAACAGCCGTTCCTCTCTCGGTAAATCTGATAAACATCAACAACCCTAACAATAACACATAAATCATAGAACACAGCCGTTCCTCTCTCGGCAAATCTTATAAACATCAACAACCCTAACAATAACACATAAATCATAGAACACAGCCGTTCCTCTCTCGGCAAATCTGATAAACATCAACAAGCCTAACAATAACACATAAATCAGAGAACACAGCCGTTCCTCTCTCGGCATATCTGATAAACATCAACAACCCTAACAATAACACATCAATCAGAGAACACAGCCGTTCCTATCTCGGCAAATCTGATAAACATCAACAAGCCTAACAATAACACATAAATCATAGAACACAGCCGTTCCTCTCTCGGCAAATCTGATAAACATCAACAAGCCTAATAATAACACATAAATCATAGAACACAGCCGTTCCTCTCTCGGTAAATCTGATAAACATCAACAACCCTAACAATAACACATAAATCATAGAAAACAGCCGTTCCTCTCTCGGCAAATCTGATAAACATCAACAACCCTAACAATAACACATAAATCATAGAAAACAGCCGTTCCTCTCTCGGCAAATCTGATAAACATCAACAACCCTAACAATAACACATAAATCATAGAAAACAGCCGTTCCTCTCTCGGTAAATCTGATAAACATCAACAACCCTAACAATAACACATAAATCATAGAAAACAGCCGTTCCTCTCTCGGTAAATCTGATAAACATCAACAACCCTAACAATAACACATAAATCATGGAACACAGCCGTTCCTCTCTCGGCAAATCTGATAAACATCAACAACCCTAACAATAACACATAAATCATGGAACACAGCCGTTCCTCTCTCGGCATATCTGATAAACATCAACAACCCTAACAATAACACATAAATCATAGAACACAGCCGTTCCTCTCTCGGTAAATCTGATAAACATCAACAACTCTAACAATAACACATAAATCATAGAAAACAGCCGTTCCTCTCTCGGCAAATCTGATAAACATCAACAAGACTAACAATAACACATAAATCAGAGAACACAGACGTTCCTCTCTCGGCAAATCTGATAAACATCAACAACCCTAACAATAACACATAAATCAGAGAACACAGCCGTTCCTCTCTCGGCAAATCTGATAAACATCAACAACCCTAACAATAACACATCAATCATAGAAAACAGCCGTTCCTCTCTCGGCAAATCTGATAAACATCAACAACCCTAACAATAACACATAAATCATAGAACACAGCCGTTCCTCTCTCGGCAAATCTTATAAACATCAACAACCCTAACAATAACACATAAATCATAGAACACAGCCGTTCCTCTCTCGGCAAATCTGATAAACATCAACAACCCTAACAATAACACATAAATCATAGAACACAGCCGTTCCTCTCTCGGCAAATCTGATAAACATCAACAAGCCTAACAATAACACATAAATCAGAGAACACAGCCGTTCCTCTCTCGGCATATCTGATAAACATCAACAACCCTAACAATAACACATCAATCAGAGAACACAGCCGTTCCTATCTCGGCAAATCTGATAAACATCAACAAGCCTAACAATAACACATAAATCATAGAACACAGCCGTTCCTCTCTCGGCAAATCTGATAAACATCAACAAGCCTAATAATAACACATAAATCAGAGAACACAGCCGTTCCTCTCTCGGCAAATCTGATAAACATCAACAACCCTAACAATAACACATAAATCATGGAACACAGCCGTTCCTCTCTCGGTAAATCTGATAAACATCAACAACCCTAACAATAACACATAAATCATGGAACACAGCCGTTCCTCTCTCGGCAAATCTGATAAACATCAACAACCCTAACAATAACACATAAATCATGGAACACAGCCGTTCCTCTCTCGGCAAATCTGATAAACATCAACAACCCTAACAATAATACATAAATCATGGAACACAGCCGTTCCTCTCTCGGCATATCTGATAAACATCAACAACCCTAACAATAACACATAAATCATAGAACACAGCCGTTCCTCTCTCGGTAAATCTGATAAACATCAACAACCCTAACAATAACACATAAATCATAGAAAACAGCCGTTCCTCTCTCGGCAAATCTGATAAACATCAACAACCCTAACAATAACACATAAATCATAGAAAACAGCCGTTCCTCTCTCGGTAAATCTGATAAACATCAACAACCCTAACAATAACACATAAATCATAGAAAACAGCCGTTCCTCTCTCGGCAAATCTGATAAACATCAACAACCCTAACAATAACACATAAATCATGGAACACAGCCGTTCCTCTCTCGGCAAATCTGATAAACATCAACAACCCTAACAATAATACATAAATCATGGAACACAGCCGTTCCTCTCTCGGCATATCTGATAAACATCAACAACCCTAACAATAACACATAAATCATAGAACACAGCCGTTCCTCTCTCGGTAAATCTGATAAACATCAACAACCCTAACAATAACACATAAATCATAGAAAACAGCCGTTCCTCTCTCGGCAAATCTGATAAACATCAACAACCCTAACAATA
Source organism: Bathymodiolus brooksi (assembly GCA_963680875.1). Classification (NCBI taxonomy): domain Eukaryota; kingdom Metazoa; phylum Mollusca; class Bivalvia; order Mytilida; family Modiolidae; genus Bathymodiolus; species Bathymodiolus brooksi. The sequence goes on along the minus strand of OY804590.1, from coordinate 54,021,262 downwards.
ACACATAAATCATAGAAAACAGCCGTTCCTCTCTCGGCAAATCTGATAAACATCAACAACCCTAACAATAACATATAAATCATAGAAAACAGCCGTTCCTCTCTCGGTAAATCTGATAAACATCAACAACCCTAACAATAACACATAAATCATAGAAAACAGCCGTTCCTCTCTCGGTAAATCTGATAAACATCAACAACCCTAACAATAACACATAAATCATGGAACACAGCCGTTCCTCTCTCGGCAAATCTGATAAACATCAACAAGCCTAACAATAACACATAAATCAGAGAACACAGCCGTTCCTCTCTCGGCAAATCTGATAAACATCAACAACCCTAACAATAACACATCAATCAGAGAAAACAGACGTTCCTCTCTCGGCAAATCTGATAAACATCAACAAGCCTAACAATAACACATAAATCATGGAACACAGCCGTTCCTCTCTCGGCAAATCTGATTAACATCAACAACCCTAACAATAACACATAAATCATAGAACACAGCCGCTCCTCTCTCGGCAAATCTTATAAACATCAATAACCCTAACAATAACACATAAATCATGGAACACAGCCGTTCCCCTCTCGGCAAATCTGATAAACATCAACAACCCTAACAATAACACATAAATCAGAGAACACAGACGTTCCTCTCTCGGCAAATCTGATAAACATCAACAAGCCTAACAATAACACATAAATCAGAGAACACAGACGTTCCTCTCTCGGCAAATCTGATAAACATCAACAACCCTAACAATAACACATAAATCATGGAACACAGCCGTTCCTCTCTCGGCAAATCTGATAAACATCAACAACCCTAACAATAACACATAAATCATAGAACACAGCCGTTCCTCTCTCAGCAAATCTGATAAACATCAACAACCCTAACAATAACACATAAATCATGGAACACAGCCGTTCCTCTCTCGGCAAATCTGATAAACATCAACAACCCTAACAATAACACATAAATCATAGAACACAGCCGTTCCTCTCTCAGCAAATCTAATAAACATCAACAACCCTAACAATAACACATAAATCATAGAACACAGCCGTTCCTATCTCGGTAAATCTGATAAACATCAACAACCCTAACAATAACACATCAATCATAGAAAACAGCCGTTCCTCTCTCGGTAAATCTGATAAACATCAACAACCCTAACAATAACACATAAATCATAGAACACAGCCGTTCCTCTCTCGGCAAATCTTATAAACATCAACAACCCTAACAATAACACATAAATCATAGAACACAGCCGTTCCTCTCTCGGCAAATCTGATAAACATCAACAACCCTAACAATAACACATAAATCATAGAACACAGCCGTTCCTCTCTCGGCAAATCTGATAAACATCAACAAGCCTAACAATAACACATAAATCAGAGAACACAGCCGTTCCTCTCTCGGCATATCTGATAAACATCAACAACCCTAACAATAACACATCAATCAGAGAACACAGCCGTTCCTATCTCGGCAAATCTGATAAACATCAACAAGCCTAACAATAACACATAAATCATAGAACACAGCCGTTCCTCTCTCGGCAAATCTGATAAACATCAACAAGCCTAATAATAACACATAAATCATAGAACACAGCCGTTCCTCTCTCGGTAAATCTGATAAACATCAACAACCCTAACAATAACACATAAATCATAGAAAACAGCCGTTCCTCTCTCGGCAAATCTGATAAACATCAACAACCCTAACAATAACACATAAATCATAGAAAACAGCCGTTCCTCTCTCGGCAAATCTGATAAACATCAACAACCCTAACAATAACACATAAATCATAGAAAACAGCCGTTCCTCTCTCGGTAAATCTGATAAACATCAACAACCCTAACAATAACACATAAATCATAGAAAACAGCCGTTCCTCTCTCGGTAAATCTGATAAACATCAACAACCCTAACAATAACACATAAATCATGGAACACAGCCGTTCCTCTCTCGGCAAATCTGATAAACATCAACAACCCTAACAATAACACATAAATCATGGAACACAGCCGTTCCTCTCTCGGCATATCTGATAAACATCAACAACCCTAACAATAACACATAAATCATAGAACACAGCCGTTCCTCTCTCGGTAAATCTGATAAACATCAACAACTCTAACAATAACACATAAATCATAGAAAACAGCCGTTCCTCTCTCGGCAAATCTGATAAACATCAACAACCCTAACAATAACACATCAATCATAGAAAACAGCCGTTCCTCTCTCGGCAAATCTGATAAACATCAACAACCCTAACAATAACACATAAATCATAGAACACAGCCGTTCCTCTCTCGGCAAATCTTATAAACATCAACAACCCTAACAATAACACATAAATCATAGAACACAGCCGTTCCTCTCTCGGCAAATCTGATAAACATCAACAACCCTAACAATAACACATAAATCATAGAACACAGCCGTTCCTCTCTCGGCAAATCTGATAAACATCAACAAGCCTAACAATAACACATAAATCAGAGAACACAGCCGTTCCTCTCTCGGCATATCTGATAAACATCAACAACCCTAACAATAACACATCAATCAGAGAACACAGCCGTTCCTATCTCGGCAAATCTGATAAACATCAACAAGCCTAACAATAACACATAAATCATAGAACACAGCCGTTCCTCTCTCGGCAAATCTGATAAACATCAACAAGCCTAATAATAACACATAAATCAGAGAACACAGCCGTTCCTCTCTCGGCAAATCTGATAAACATCAACAACCCTAACAATAACACATAAATCATGGAACACAGCCGTTCCTCTCTCGGTAAATCTGATAAACATCAACAACCCTAACAATAACACATAAATCATGGAACACAGCCGTTCCTCTCTCGGCAAATCTGATAAACATCAACAACCCTAACAATAACACATAAATCATGGAACACAGCCGTTCCTCTCTCGGCAAATCTGATAAACATCAACAACCCTAACAATAATACATAAATCATGGAACACAGCCGTTCCTCTCTCGGCATATCTGATAAACATCAACAACCCTAACAATAACACATAAATCATAGAACACAGCCGTTCCTCTCTCGGTAAATCTGATAAACATCAACAACCCTAACAATAACATATAAATCAGAGAACACAGCCGTTCCTCTCTCGGCAAATCTGATAAACATCAACAACCCTAACAATAACACATAAATCATAGAACACAGCCGTTCCTCTCTCGGCAAATCTGATAAACATCAACAACCCTAACAATAACACATAAATCAGAGAACACAGCCGTTCCTCTCTCGGCAAATCTGATTAACATCAACAACCCTAACAATAACACATAAATCATAGAACACAGCCGCTCCTCTCTCGGCAAATCTTATAAACATCAATAACCCTAACAATAACACATAAATCATGGAACACAGCCGTTCCCCTCTCGGCAAATCTGATAAACATCAACAACCCTAACAATAACACATAAATCAGAGAACACAGACGTTCCTCTCTCGGCAAATCTGATAAACATCAACAAGCCTAACAATAACACATAAATCAGAGAACACAGACGTTCCTCTCTCGGCAAATCTGATAAACATCAACAACCCTAACAATAACACATAAATCATGGAACACAGCCGTTCCTCTCTCGGCAAATCTGATAAACATCAACAACCCTAACAATAACACATAAATCATAGAACACAGCCGTTCCTCTCTCAGCAAATCTGATAAACATCAACAACCCTAACAATAACACATAAATCATGGAACACAGCCGTTCCTCTCTCGGCAAATCTGATTAACATCAACAACCCTAACAATAACACATAAATCATAGAACACAGCCGCTCCTCTCTCGGCAAATCTTATAAACATCAATAACCCTAACAATAACACATAAATCATGGAACACAGCCGTTCCCCTCTCGGCAAATCTGATAAACATCAACAACCCTAACAATAACACATAAATCAGAGAACACAGACGTTCCTCTCTCGGCAAATCTGATAAACATCAACAAGCCTAACAATAACACATAAATCAGAGAACACAGACGTTCCTCTCTCGGCAAATCTGATAAACATCAACAACCCTAACAATAACACATAAATCATGGAACACAGCCGTTCCTCTCTCGGCAAATCTGATAAACATCAACAACCCTAACAATAACACATAAATCATAGAACACAGCCGTTCCTCTCTCAGCAAATCTGATAAACATCAACAACCCTAACAATAACACATAAATCATGGAACACAGCCGTTCCTCTCTCGGCAAATCTGATAAACATCAACAACCCTAACAATAACACATAAATCATAGAACACAGCCGTTCCTCTCTCAGCAAATCTAATAAACATCAACAACCCTAACAATAACACATAAATCATAGAACACAGCCGTTCCTATCTCGGTAAATCTGATAAACATCAACAACCCTAACAATAACACATCAATCATAGAAAACAGCCGTTCCTCTCTCGGTAAATCTGATAAACATCAACAACCCTAACAATAACACATAAATCATAGAACACAGCCGTTCCTCTCTCGGCAAATCTTATAAACATCAACAACCCTAACAATAACACATAAATCATAGAACACAGCCGTTCCTCTCTCGGCAAATCTGATAAACATCAACAACCCTAACAATAACACATAAATCATAGAACACAGCCGTTCCTCTCTCGGCAAATCTGATAAACATCAACAAGCCTAACAATAACACATAAATCAGAGAACACAGCCGTTCCTCTCTCGGCATATCTGATAAACATCAACAACCCTAACAATAACACATCAATCAGAGAACACAGCCGTTCCTATCTCGGCAAATCTGATAAACATCAACAAGCCTAACAATAACACATAAATCATAGAACACAGCCGTTCCTCTCTCGGCAAATCTGATAAACATCAACAAGCCTAATAATAACACATAAATCATAGAACACAGCCGTTCCTCTCTCGGTAAATCTGATAAACATCAACAACCCTAACAATAACACATAAATCATAGAAAACAGCCGTTCCTCTCTCGGCAAATCTGATAAACATCAACAACCCTAACAATAACACATAAATCATAGAAAACAGCCGTTCCTCTCTCGGCAAATCTGATAAACATCAACAACCCTAACAATAACACATAAATCATAGAAAACAGCCGTTCCTCTCTCGGTAAATCTGATAAACATCAACAACCCTAACAATAACACATAAATCATAGAAAACAGCCGTTCCTCTCTCGGTAAATCTGATAAACATCAACAACCCTAACAATAACACATAAATCATGGAACACAGCCGTTCCTCTCTCGGCAAATCTGATAAACATCAACAACCCTAACAATAACACATAAATCATGGAACACAGCCGTTCCTCTCTCGGCATATCTGATAAACATCAACAACCCTAACAATAACACATAAATCATAGAACACAGCCGTTCCTCTCTCGGTAAATCTGATAAACATCAACAACTCTAACAATAACACATAAATCATAGAAAACAGCCGTTCCTCTCTCGGCAAATCTGATAAACATCAACAAGACTAACAATAACACATAAATCAGAGAACACAGACGTTCCTCTCTCGGCAAATCTGATAAACATCAACAACCCTAACAATAACACATAAATCAGAGAACACAGCCGTTCCTCTCTCGGCAAATCTGATAAACATCAACAACCCTAACAATAACACATCAATCATAGAAAACAGCCGTTCCTCTCTCGGCAAATCTGATAAACATCAACAACCCTAACAATAACACATAAATCATAGAACACAGCCGTTCCTCTCTCGGCAAATCTTATAAACATCAACAACCCTAACAATAACACATAAATCATAGAACACAGCCGTTCCTCTCTCGGCAAATCTGATAAACATCAACAACCCTAACAATAACACATAAATCATAGAACACAGCCGTTCCTCTCTCGGCAAATCTGATAAACATCAACAAGCCTAACAATAACACATAAATCAGAGAACACAGCCGTTCCTCTCTCGGCATATCTGATAAACATCAACAACCCTAACAATAACACATAAATCATAGAACACAGCCGTTCCTCTCTCAGCAAATCTGATAAACATCAACAACCCTAACAATAACACATAAATCATGGAACACAGCCGTTCCTCTCTCGGCAAATCTGATTAACATCAACAACCCTAACAATAACACATAAATCATAGAACACAGCCGCTCCTCTCTCGGCAAATCTTATAAACATCAATAACCCTAACAATAACACATAAATCATGGAACACAGCCGTTCCCCTCTCGGCAAATCTGATAAACATCAACAACCCTAACAATAACACATAAATCAGAGAACACAGACGTTCCTCTCTCGGCAAATCTGATAAACATCAACAAGCCTAACAATAACACATAAATCAGAGAACACAGACGTTCCTCTCTCGGCAAATCTGATAAACATCAACAACCCTAACAATAACACATAAATCATGGAACACAGCCGTTCCTCTCTCGGCAAATCTGATAAACATCAACAACCCTAACAATAACACATAAATCATAGAACACAGCCGTTCCTCTCTCAGCAAATCTGATAAACATCAACAACCCTAACAATAACACATAAATCATGGAACACAGCCGTTCCTCTCTCGGCAAATCTGATAAACATCAACAACCCTAACAATAACACATAAATCATAGAACACAGCCGTTCCTCTCTCAGCAAATCTAATAAACATCAACAACCCTAACAATAACACATAAATCATAGAACACAGCCGTTCCTATCTCGGTAAATCTGATAAACATCAACAACCCTAACAATAACACATCAATCATAGAAAACAGCCGTTCCTCTCTCGGTAAATCTGATAAACATCAACAACCCTAACAATAACACATAAATCATAGAACACAGCCGTTCCTCTCTCGGCAAATCTTATAAACATCAACAACCCTAACAATAACACATAAATCATAGAACACAGCCGTTCCTCTCTCGGCAAATCTGATAAACATCAACAACCCTAACAATAACACATAAATCATAGAACACAGCCGTTCCTCTCTCGGCAAATCTGATAAACATCAACAAGCCTAACAATAACACATAAATCAGAGAACACAGCCGTTCCTCTCTCGGCATATCTGATAAACATCAACAACCCTAACAATAACACATCAATCAGAGAACACAGCCGTTCCTATCTCGGCAAATCTGATAAACATCAACAAGCCTAACAATAACACATAAATCATAGAACACAGCCGTTCCTCTCTCGGCAAATCTGATAAACATCAACAAGCCTAATAATAACACATAAATCATAGAACACAGCCGTTCCTCTCTCGGTAAATCTGATAAACATCAACAACCCTAACAATAACACATAAATCATAGAAAACAGCCGTTCCTCTCTCGGCAAATCTGATAAACATCAACAACCCTAACAATAACACATAAATCATAGAAAACAGCCGTTCCTCTCTCGGCAAATCTGATAAACATCAACAACCCTAACAATAACACATAAATCATAGAAAACAGCCGTTCCTCTCTCGGTAAATCTGATAAACATCAACAACCCTAACAATAACACATAAATCATAGAAAACAGCCGTTCCTCTCTCGGTAAATCTGATAAACATCAACAACCCTAACAATAACACATAAATCATGGAACACAGCCGTTCCTCTCTCGGCAAATCTGATAAACATCAACAACCCTAACAATAACACATAAATCATGGAACACAGCCGTTCCTCTCTCGGCATATCTGATAAACATCAACAACCCTAACAATAACACATAAATCATAGAACACAGCCGTTCCTCTCTCGGTAAATCTGATAAACATCAACAACTCTAACAATAACACATAAATCATAGAAAACAGCCGTTCCTCTCTCGGCAAATCTGATAAACATCAACAAGACTAACAATAACACATAAATCAGAGAACACAGACGTTCCTCTCTCGGCAAATCTGATAAACATCAACAACCCTAACAATAACACATAAATCAGAGAACACAGCCGTTCCTCTCTCGGCAAATCTGATAAACATCAACAACCCTAACAATAACACATCAATCATAGAAAACAGCCGTTCCTCTCTCGGCAAATCTGATAAACATCAACAACCCTAACAATAACACATAAATCATAGAACACAGCCGTTCCTCTCTCGGCAAATCTTATAAACATCAACAACCCTAACAATAACACATAAATCATAGAACACAGCCGTTCCTCTCTCGGCAAATCTGATAAACATCAACAACCCTAACAATAACACATAAATCATAGAACACAGCCGTTCCTCTCTCGGCAAATCTGATAAACATCAACAAGCCTAACAATAACACATAAATCAGAGAACACAGCCGTTCCTCTCTCGGCATATCTGATAAACATCAACAACCCTAACAATAACACATCAATCAGAGAACACAGCCGTTCCTATCTCGGCAAATCTGATAAACATCAACAAGCCTAACAATAACACATAAATCATAGAACACAGCCGTTCCTCTCTCGGCAAATCTGATAAACATCAACAAGCCTAATAATAACACATAAATCAGAGAACACAGCCGTTCCTCTCTCGGCAAATCTGATAAACATCAACAACCCTAACAATAACACATAAATCATGGAACACAGCCGTTCCTCTCTCGGTAAATCTGATAAACATCAACAACCCTAACAATAACACATAAATCATGGAACACAGCCGTTCCTCTCTCGGCAAATCTGATAAACATCAACAACCCTAACAATAACACATAAATCATGGAACACAGCCGTTCCTCTCTCGGCAAATCTGATAAACATCAACAACCCTAACAATAATACATAAATCATGGAACACAGCCGTTCCTCTCTCGGCATATCTGATAAACATCAACAACCCTAACAATAACACATAAATCATAGAACACAGCCGTTCCTCTCTCGGTAAATCTGATAAACATCAACAACCCTAACAATAACACATAAATCATAGAAAACAGCCGTTCCTCTCTCGGCAAATCTGATAAACATCAACAACCCTAACAATAACACATAAATCATAGAAAACAGCCGTTCCTCTCTCGGTAAATCTGATAAACATCAACAACCCTAACAATAACACATAAATCATAGAAAACAGCCGTTCCTCTCTCGGCAAATCTGATAAACATCAACAACCCTAACAATAACACATAAATCATGGAACACAGCCGTTCCTCTCTCGGCAAATCTGATAAACATCAACAACCCTAACAATAATACATAAATCATGGAACACAGCCGTTCCTCTCTCGGCATATCTGATAAACATCAACAACCCTAACAATAACACATAAATCATAGAACACAGCCGTTCCTCTCTCGGTAAATCTGATAAACATCAACAACCCTAACAATAACACATAAATCATAGAAAACAGCCGTTCCTCTCTCGGCAAATCTGATAAACATCAACAACCCTAACAATAACACATAAATCATAGAAAACAGCCGTTCCTCTCTCGGCAAATCTGATAAACATCAACAACCCTAACAATAACATATAAATCATAGAAAACAGCCGTTCCTCTCTCGGTAAATCTGATAAACATCAACAACCCTAACAATAACACATAAATCATAGAAAACAGCCGTTCCTCTCTCGGTAAATCTGATAAACATCAACAACCCTAACAATAACACATAAATCATGGAACACAGCCGTTCCTCTCTCGGCAAATCTGATAAACATCAACAACCCTAACAATAACACATAAATCATGGAACACAGCCGTTCCTCTCTCGGCATATCTGATAAACATCAACAACCCTAACAATAACACATAAATCATAGAACACAGCCGTTCCTCTCTCGGTAAATCTGATAAACATCAACAACTCTAACAATAACACATAAATCATAGAAAACAGCCGTTCCTCTCTCGGCAAATCTGATAAACATCAACAAGACTAACAATAACACATAAATCAGAGAACACAGACGTTCCTCTCTCGGCAAATCTGATAAACATCAACAACCCTAACAATAACACATAAATCAGAAAACACAGCCGTTCCTCTCTCGGCAAATCTGATAAACATCAACAACCCTAACAATAACACATCAATCATAGAAAACAGCCGTTCCTCTCTCTGCAAATCTGATAAACATCAACAACCCTAACAATAACACATAAATCATAGAACACAGCCGTTCCTCTCTCGGCAAATCTTATAAACATCAACAACCCTAACAATAACACATAAATCATAGAACACAGCCGTTCCTCTCTCGGCAAATCTGATAAACATCAACAACCCTAACAATAACACATAAATCATAGAACACAGCCGTTCCTCTCTCGGCAAATCTGATAAACATCAACAAGCCTAACAATAACACATAAATCAGAGAACACAGCCGTTCCTCTCTCGGCATATCTGATAAACATCAACAACCCTAACAATAACACATAAATCATAGAACACAGCCGTTACTCTCTCGGCAAATCTGATAAACATCAACAAGCCTAATAATAACACATAAATCAGAGAACACAGCCGTTCCTCTCTCGGCAAATCTGATAAACATCAACAACCCTAACAATAACACATAAATCATGGAACACAGCCGTTCCTCTCTCGGTAAATCTGATAAACATCAACAACCCTAACAATAACACATAAATCATGGAACACAGCCGTTCCTCTCTCGGCATATCTGATAAACATCAACAACCCTAACAATAACACATAAATCATAGAACACAGCCGTTCCTCTCTCGGTAAATCTGATAAACATCAACAACCCTAACAATAACACATAAATCATAGAAAACAGCCGTTCCTCTCTCGGCAAATCTGATAAACATCAACAACCCTAACAATAACACATAAATCATAGAAAACAGCCGTTCCTCTCTCGGTAAATCTGATAAACATCAACAACCCTAACAATAACACATAAATCATAGAAAACAGCCGTTCCTCTCTCGGTAAATCTGATAAAAATCAACAACCCTAACAATAACACATAAATCATAGAAAACAACCGTTCCTCTCTCGGTAAATCTGATAAACATCAACAACCCTAACAATAACACATAAATCATGGAACACAGCCATTCCTCTCTCGGCAAATCTGATAAACATCAACAACCCTAACAATAACACATAAATCATGGAACACAGCCGTTCCTCTCTCGGCATATCTGATAAACATCAACAACCCTAACAATAACACATAAATCATAGAACACAGCCGTTCCTCTCTCGGTAAATCTGATAAACATCAACAACCCTAACAAGAACACATAAATCATAGAAAACAGCCGTTCCTCTCTCGGCAAATCTGATAAACATCAACAAGACTAACAATAACACATAAATCAGAGAACACAGACGTTCCTCTCTCGGCAAATCTGATAAACATCAACAACCCTAACAATAACACATAAATCATAGAACACAGCCGTTCCTCTCTCGGTAAATCTGATAAACATCAACAACCCTAACAATAACACATAAATCATAGAAAACAGCCGTTCCTCTCTCGGCAAATCTGATAAACATCAACAACCCTAACAATAACACATAAATCATAGAAAACAGCCGTTCCTCTCTCGGTAAATCTGATAAACATCAACAACCCTAACAATAACACATAAATCATAGAAAACAGCCGTTCCTCTCTCGGCAAATCTGATAAACATCAACAACCCTAACAATAACACATAAATCATGGAACACAGCCGTTCCTCTCTCGGCAAATCTGATAAACATCAACAACCCTAACAATAATACATAAATCATGGAACACAGCCGTTCCTCTCTCGGCATATCTGATAAACATCAACAACCCTAACAATAACACATAAATTATAGAACACAGCCGTTCCTCTCTCGGTAAATCTGATAAACATCAACAACCCTAACAATAACACATAAATCATAGAAAACAGCCGTTCCTCTCTCGGCAAATCTGATAAACATCAACAACCCTAACAATAACACATAAATCATAGAAAACAGCCGTTCCTCTCTCGGCAAATCTGATAAACATCAACAACCCTAACAATAACATATAAATCATAGAAAACAGCCGTTCCTCTCTCGGTAAATCTGATAAACATCAACAACCCTAACAATAACACATAAATCATAGAAAACAGCCGTTCCTCTCTCGGTAAATCTGATAAACATCAACAACCCTAACAATAACACATAAATCATGGAACACAGCCGTTCCTCTCTCGGCAAATCTGATAAACATCAACAACCCTAACAATAACACATAAATCATGGAACACAGCCGTTCCTCTCTCGGCATATCTGATAAACATCAACAACCCTAACAATAACACATAAATCATAGAACACAGCCGTTCCTCTCTCGGTAAATCTGATAAACATCAACAACTCTAACAATAACACATAAATCATAGAAAACAGCCGTTCCTCTCTCGGCAAATCTGATAAACATCAACAAGACTAACAATAACACATAAATCAGAGAACACAGACGTTCCTCTCTCGGCAAATCTGATAAACATCAACAACCCTAACAATAACACATAAATCAGAAAACACAGCCGTTCCTCTCTCGGCAAATCTGATAAACATCAACAACCCTAACAATAACACATCAATCATAGAAAACAGCCGTTCCTCTCTCGGCAAATCTGATAAACATCAACAACCCTAACAATAACACATAAATCATAGAACACAGCCGTTCCTCTCTCGGCAAATCTTATAAACATCAACAACCCTAACAATAACACATAAATCATAGAACACAGCCGTTCCTCTCTCGGCAAATCTGATAAACATCAACAAGCCTAACAATAACACATAAATCAGAGAACACAGCCGTTCCTCTCTCGGCATATCTGATAAACATCAACAACCCTAACAATATCACATCAATCAGAGAACACAGCCGTTCCTATCTCGGCAAATCTGATAAACATCAACAAGCCTAACAATAACACATAAATCATAGAACACAGCCGTTCCTCTCTCGGCAAATCTGATAAACATCAACAAGCCTAATAATAACACATAAATCAGAGAACACAGCCGTTCCTCTCTCGGCAAATCTGATAAACATCAACAACCCTAACAATATCACATAAATCATGGAACACAGCCGTTCCTCTCTCGGTAAATCTGATAAACATCAACAACCCTAACAATAACACATAAATCATGGAACACAGCCGTTCCTCTCTCGGCAAATCTGATAAACATCAACAACCCTAACAATAACACATAAATCATGGAACACAGCCGTTCCTCTCTCGGCAAATCTGATAAACATCAACAACCCTAACAATAATACATAAATCATGGAACACAGCTGGAACACAGCCGTTCCTCTCTCGGCATATCTGATAAACATCAACAACCCTAACAATAACACATAAATCATAGAACACAGCCGTTCCTCTCTCGGTAAATCTGATAAACATCAACAACCCTAACAATAACACATAAATCATAGAAAACAGCCGTTCCTCTCTCTGCAAATCTGATAAACATCAACAACCCTAACAATAACACATAAATCATAGAAAACAGCCGTTCCTCTCTCGGTAAATCTGATAAACATCAACAACCCTAACAATAACACATAAATCATAGAAAACAGCCGTTCCTCTCTCGGTAAATCTGATAAAAATCAACAACCCTAACAATAACACATAAATCATAGAAAACAACCGTTCCTCTCTCGGTAAATCTGATAAACATCAACAACCCTAACAATAACACATAAATCATGGAACACAGCCATTCCTCTCTCGGCAAATCTGATAAACATCAACAACCCTAACAATAACACATAAATCATGGAACACAGCCGTTCCTCTCTCGGCATATCTGATAAACATCAACAACCCTAACAATAACACATAAATCATAGAACACAGCCGTTCCTCTCTCGGTAAATCTGATAAACATCAACAACCCTAACAAGAACACATAAATCATAGAAAACAGCCGTTCCTCTCTCGGCAAATCTGATAAACATCAACAAGACTAACAATAACACATAAATCAGAGAACACAGACGTTCCTCTCTCGGCAAATCTGATAAACATCAACAACCCTAACAATAACACATAAATCAGAGAAAACAGCCGTTCCTCTCTCGGCAAATCTGATAAACATCAACAACCCTAACAATAACACATAAATCATGGAACACAGCCGTTCCTCTCTCGGCAAATCTGATAAACATCAACAACCCTAACAATAACACATAAATCATAGAACACAGCCGTTCCTCTCTCGGCAAATCTGATAAACATCAACAACCCTAACAATAACAAATAAATCAGAGAACACAGCCGTTCCTCTCTCGGCAAATCTGATAAACATCAACAATCCTAACAATAACACATAAATCATAGAACACAGCCGTTCCTCTCTCGGCAAATCTGATAAACATCAACAACCCTAACAATAACACATAAATCATAGAACACAGCCGTTCCTCTCTCGGCAAATCTGATAAACATCAACAACCCTAACAATAACACATAAATCATGGAACACAGCCGTTCCTCTCTCGGTAAATCTGATAAACATCAACAACCCTAACAATAACACATAAATCAGAGAAAACAGCTGTTCCTCTCTCGGTAAATCTGATAAACATCAACAACCCTAACAATAACACATAAATCATGGAACACAGCCGTTCCTCTCTCGGCAAATCTGATAAACATCAACAACCCTAACAATAACACATAAATCATGGAACACAGCCGTTCCTCTCTCGGCATATCTGATAAACATCAACAACCCTAACAATAACACATAAATCATAGAACACAGCCTTTCCTCTCTCGGTAAATCTGATAAACATGAACAACCCTAACAATAACACATAAATCATAGAAAACAGCCGTTCCTCTCTCGGCAAATCTGATAAACATCAACAAGACTAACAATAACACATAAATCAGAGAACACAGACGTTCCTCTCTCGGCAAATCTGATAAACATCAACAACCCTAACAATAACACATAAATCAGAGAACACAGCCGTTCCTCTCTCGGCAAATCTGATAAACATCAACAACCCTAACAATAACACATAAATCATGGAACACAGCCTTTCCTCTCTCGGCAAATCTGATAAACATCAACAACCCTAACAATAACACATAAATCATTGAACACAGCCGTTGCTCTCTCGGCAAATCTGATAAACATCAACAACCCTAACAATAACACATAAATCAGAGAACAAAGCCGTTCCTCTCTCGGCAAATCTGATAAACATCAACAATCCTAACAATAACACATAAATCATAGAACACAGCCGTTCCTCTCTCGGCAAATCTGATAAACATCAACAACCCTAACAATAACACATAAATCATAGAACACAGCCGTTCCTCTCTCGGCAAATCTGATAAACATCAACAACCCTAACAATAACACATAAATCATGGAACACAGCCGTTCCTCTCTCGGCAAATCTGATAAACATCAACAACCCTAACAATAACACATAAATCATAGAACACAGCCGTTCCTCTCTCGGCAAATCTGATAAACATCAACAAGCCTAACAATAACATATAAATCAGAGAACACAGCCGTTCCTCTCTCGGCAAATCTGATAAACATCAACAACCCTAACAATAACACATAAATCATAGAACACAGCCGTTCCTCTCTCGGCAAATCTGATAAACATCAACAACCCTAACAATAACACATAAATCAGAGAACACAGCCGTTCCTCTCTCGGCAAATCTTATAAACATCAACAAGCCCAACAATAACACATAAATCAGAGAACACAGACGTTCCTCTCTCGGCAAATCTGATAAACATCAACAACCCTAACAATAACACATAAATCATAGAACACAGCCGTTCCTCTCTCGGTAAATCTGATAAACATCAACAACCCTAACAATAACACATAAATCATAGAAAACAGCCGTTCCTCTCTCGGCAAATCTGATAAACATCAACAACCCTAACAATAACACATAAATCATAGAAAACAGCCGTTCCTCTCTCGGTAAATCTGATAAACATCAACAACCCTAACAATAACACATAAATCATAGAAAACAGCCGTTCCTCTCTCGGTAAATCTGATAAAAATCAACAACCCTAACAATAACACATAAATCATAGAAAACAACCGTTCCTCTCTCGGTAAATCTGATAAACATCAACAACCCTAACAATAACACATAAATCATGGAACACAGCCATTCCTCTCTCGGCAAATCTGATAAACATCAACAACCCTAACAATAACACATAAATCATGGAACACAGCCGTTCCTCTCTCGGCATATCTGATAAACATCAACAACCCTAACAATAACACATAAATCATTGAACACAGCCGTTCCTCTCTCGGTAAATCTGATAAACATCAACAACCCTAACAAGAACACATAAATCATAGAAAACAGCCGTTCCTCTCTCGGCAAATCTGATAAACATCAACAAGACTAACAATAACACATAAATCAGAGAACACAGACGTTCCTCTCTCGGCAAATCTGATAAACATCAACAACCCTAACAATAACACATAAATCAGAGAAAACAGCCGTTCCTCTCTCGGCAAATCTGATAAACATCAACAACCCTAACAATAACACATAAATCATGGAACACAGCCGTTCCTCTCTCGGCAAATCTGATAAACATCAACAACCCTAACAATAACACATAAATCATGGAACACAGCCGTTCCTCTCTCGGCAAATCTGATAAACATCAACAACCCTAACAATAACACATAAATCAGAGAACACAGCCGTTCCTCTCTCGGCAAATCTGATAAACATCAACAATCCTAACAATAACACATAAATCATAGAACACAGCCGTTCCTCTCTCGGCAAATCTGATAAACATCAACAACCCTAACAATAACACATAAATCATAGAACACAGCCGTTCCTCTCTCGGCAAATCTGATAAACATCAACAACCCTAACAATAACACATAAATCATGGAACACAGCCGTTCCTCTCTCGGTAAATCTGATAAACATCAACAACCCTAACAATAACACATAAATCAGAGAAAACAGCTGTTCCTCTCTCGGTAAATCTGATAAATATCAACAACCCTAACAATAACACATAAATCATGGAACACAGCCGTTCCTCTCTCGGCAAATCTGATAAACATCAACAACCCTAACAATAACACATAAATCATGGAACACAGCCGTTCCTCTCTCGGCATATCTGATAAACATCAACAACCCTAACAATAACACATAAATCATAGAACACAGCCGTTCCTCTCTCGGTAAATCTGATAAACATCAACAACCCTAACAATAACACATAAATCATAGAAAACAGCCGTTCCTCTCTCGGCAAATCTGATAAACATCAACAACCCTAACAATAACACATAAATCATAGAAAACAGCCGTTCCTCTCTCGGTAAATCTGATAAACATCAACAACCCTAACAATAACACATAAATCATAGAAAACAGCCGTTCCTCTCTCGGTAAATCTGATAAAAATCAACAACCCTAACAATAACACATAAATCATAGAAAACAACCGTTCCTCTCTCGGTAAATCTGATAAACATCAACAACCCTAACAATAACACATAAATCATGGAACACAGCCATTCCTCTCTCGGCAAATCTGATAAACATCAACAACCCTAACAATAACACATAAATCATGGAACACAGCCGTTCCTCTCTCGGCATATCTGATAAACATCAACAACCCTAACAATAACACATAAATCATTGAACACAGCCGTTCCTCTCTCGGTAAATCTGATAAACATCAACAACCCTAACAAGAACACATAAATCATAGAAAACAGCCGTTCCTCTCTCGGCAAATCTGATAAACATCAACAAGACTAACAATAACACATAAATCAGAGAACACAGACGTTCCTCTCTCGGCAAATCTGATAAACATCAACAACCCTAACAATAACACATAAATCAGAGAAAACAGCCGTTCCTCTCTCGGCAAATCTGATAAACATCAACAACCCTAACAATAACACATAAATCATGGAACACAGCCGTTCCTCTCTCGGCAAATCTGATAAACATCAACAACCCTAACAATAACACATAAATCATGGAACACAGCCGTTCCTCTCTCGGCAAATCTGATAAACATCAACAACCCTAACAATAACACATAAATCAGAGAACACAGCCGTTCCTCTCTCGGCAAATCTGATAAACATCAACAATCCTAACAATAACACATAAATCATAGAACACAGCCGTTCCTCTCTCGGCAAATCTGATAAACATCAACAACCCTAACAATAACACATAAATCATAGAACACAGCCGTTCCTCTCTCGGCAAATCTG
This sequence comes from Bathymodiolus brooksi, assembly GCA_963680875.1. Taxonomy (NCBI): domain Eukaryota; kingdom Metazoa; phylum Mollusca; class Bivalvia; order Mytilida; family Modiolidae; genus Bathymodiolus; species Bathymodiolus brooksi. The sequence continues at coordinate 54,002,866 of OY804590.1, read as the reverse complement.
ATAAACATCAACAACCCTAACAATAACACATAAATCATGGAACACAGCCGTTCCTCTCTCGGTAAATCTGATAAACATCAACAACCCTAACAATAACACATAAATCAGAGAAAACAGCTGTTCCTCTCTCGGTAAATCTGATAAACATCAACAACCCTAACAATAACACATAAATCATGGAACACAGCCGTTCCTCTCTCGGCAAATCTGATAAACATCAACAACCCTAACAATAACACATAAATCATGGAACACAGCCGTTCCTCTCTCGGCATATCTGATAAACATCAACAACCCTAACAATAACACATAAATCATAGAACACAGCCGTTCCTCTCTCGGTAAATCTGATAAACATCAACAACCCTAACAATAACACATAAATCATAGAAAACAGCCGTTCCTCTCTCGGCAAATCTGATAAACATCATCAAGACTAACAATAACACATAAATCAGAGAACACAGACGTTCCTCTCTCGGCAAATCTGATAAACATCAACAACCCTAACAATAACACATAAATCAGAGAACACAGCCGTTCCTCTCTCGGCAAATCTGATAAACATCAACAACCCTAACAATAACACATAAATCATGGAACACAGCCGTTCCTCTCTCGGCAAATCTGATAAACATCAACAACCCTAACAATAACACATAAATCATTGAACACAGCCGTTGCTCTCTCGGCAAATCTGATAAACATCAACAACCCTAACAATAACACATAAATCAGAGAACAAAGCCGTTCCTCTCTCGGCAAATCTGATAAACATCAACAATCCTAACAATAACACATAAATCATAGAACACAGCCGTTCCTCTCTCGGCAAATCTGATAAACATCAACAACCCTAACAATAACACATAAATCATAGAACACAGCCGTTCCTCTCTCGGCAAATCTGATAAACATCAACAACCCTAACAATAACACATAAATCATGGAACACAGCCGTTCCTCTCTCGGCAAATCTGATAAACATCAACAACCCTAACAATAACACATAAATCATAGAACACAGCCGTTCCTCTCTCGGCAAATCTGATAAACATCAACAAGCCTAACAATAACATATAAATCAGAGAACACAGCCGTTACTCTCTCGGCAAATCTGATAAACATCAACAACCCTAACAATAACACATAAATCATAGAACACAGCCGTTCCTCTCTCGGCAAATCTGATAAACATCAACAACCCTAACAATAACACATAAATCAGAGAACACAGCCGTTCCTCTCTCGGCAAATCTTATAAACATCAACAAGCCTAACAATAACACATAAATCAGAGAACACAGACGTTCCTCTCTCGGCAAATCTGATAAACATCAACAACCCTAACAATAACACATAAATCAGAGAACACAGCCGTTCCTCTCTCGGCAAATCTGATAAACATCAACAACCCTAACAATAACACATAAATCAGAGAACACAGACGTTCCTCTCTCGGCAAATCTGATAAACATCAACAACCCTAACAATAACACATAAATCATGGAACACAGCCGTTCCTCTCTCGGCAAATCTGATAAACATCAACAACCCTAACAATAACACATAAATCAGAGAACACAGCCGTTCCTCTCTCGGCAAATCTGATAAACATCAACAACCCTAACAATAACACATAAATCATAGAACACAGCCGTTCCTCTCTCGGCAAATCTGATAAACATCAACAAGCCTAACAATAACACATAAATCATAGAACACAGCCGTTCCTCTCTCGGCAAATCTGATAAACATCAACAACCCTAACAATAACACATAAATCATAGAACACAGCCGTTCCTCTCTCAGCAAATCTGATAAACATCAACAACCCTAACAATAACACATAAATCAGAGAACACAGCCGTTCCTCTCTCGGCAAATCTGATAAACATCAACAACCCTAACAATAACACATAAATCAGAGAACACAGCCGTTCCTCTCTCGGCAAATCTGATAAACATCAACAACCCTAACAATAACACATAAATCAGAGAACACAGCCGTTCCTCTCTCGGCAAATCTGATAAACATCAACAACCCTAACAATAACACATAAATGAAAGAACACAGCCGTTCCTCTCTCGGCAAATATGATAAACATCAACAACCCTAACAATAACACATAAATCATAGAACACAGCCGTTCCTCTCTCGGGAAATCTGATAAACATCAACAACCCTAACAATAACACATAAATCAGAAAAGACAGCCGTTTCTCTCTCGGCAAATCTGATAAACATCAACAACCCTAACAATAACACATAAATCAGAGAACACAGCCGTTCCTCTCTCAGCAAATCTGATAAACATCAACAACCCTAACAATAACACATCAATCATAGAACACAGCCGTTCCTCTCTCGGCAAATCTGATAAACATCAACAACCCTAACAATAACACATAAATCATAGAACACAGCCGTTCCTCTCTCGGCAAATCTGATAAACATCAACAACCCTAACAATAACACATAAATCATGGAACACAGCCGTTCCCCTCTCGGCAAATCTGATAAACATCAACAACCCTAACAATAACACATAACTCATAGAACACAGACGTTCCTCTCTCGGCAAATCTGATAAACATCTACAACCCTAACAATAACACATAAATCAGAAAATACAGCCGTTCCTCTCTCGGCAAATCTTATAAACATCAACAACCCTAACAATAACACATAAATCATGGAAAACAGCCGTTCCCCTCTCGGCAAATCTGATAAACATCAACAACCCTAACAATAACACATAAATCAGAGAACACAGCCGTTCATCTCTCGGCAAATCTGATAAACATCAACAACCCTAACAATAACACATAAATCAGAAAACACAGCCGTTCCTCTCTCGGCAAATCTGATAAACATCAACAACCCTAACAATAACACATAAATCAGAGAACACAGCCGTTCCTCTCTCGGCAAATCTGATAAACATCAACAACCCTAACAATAACACATAAATCAGAGAACACAGCCGTTCCTCTCTCGGCAAATCTGATAAACATCAACAACCCTAACAATAACACATAAATCAGAGAACACAGCCGTTCCTCTCTCGGCAAATCTGATAAACATCAACAACCCTAACAATAACACATAAATCAGAGAACACAGCCGTTCCTCTCTCGGCAAATCTGTTAAACATCAACAACCCTAACAATAACACATAAATCAGAGAACACAGCCGTTCCTCTCTCCACAAATCTAAATATAATTTATACTCTCCATTTATTATTTGATTAGCTGCATATGTGATTGTTAAAAAAAACAAAAAGTCACCGGTTCAACAATTTAGACAGTCTTCTCGCATTATATTTAATTTATGTGGTAGACTAAGTATTCAACGTCTCAAAGTGTATAAAACTCACTTACCCATCACTTAGTAAAACAGAAGATCTTGACATATCTGTTGAATATGCTTTACAGTTGGATACATGGAAACCTGTTTCATTGGCAGTTCCTAAAATAATAGGTAACATATGTTATATGACTGTGCGTACTAGGTAACATATGTTATATGACTGAGTGTACTAGGTAACGTATGTTATATGACTGAGCGTACTAGGTAACATATGTTATATGACTGAGTGTACTAGGTAACGTATGTTATATGACTGAGTGTACTAGGTAACGTATGTTATATGACTGAGTGTACTAGGTAACGTATGTTATATGACTGAGTGTACTAGGTAACGTATGTTATATGACTGAGTGTACTAGGTAACGTATGTTATATGACTGAGCGTACTAGGTAACGTATGTTATATGACTGAGTGTACTAGGTAACGTATGTTATATGACTGAGTGTACTAGGTAATGTATGTTATATGACTGAGCGTACTAGGTAACGTATGTTATATGACTGAGCGTACTAGGTAACATATGTTATATGACTGAGCATACTAGGTAACGTATGTTATATGACTGAGCGTACTAGATAACGTATGTTATGTGACTGAGCGTACTAGGTAACATATGTTATATGACTGAGCGTACTAGGTAACATATGTTATATGACTGAGCGTACTAGGTAACGTATGTTATATGACAGCATACTAGGTAATGTATGTTATATGACTGAGCATACTAGGTAACATATGTTATATGACTGAGCGTACTAGGCAACGTATGTTATATGTCAGCGTACTAGGTAACGTATATTATATGACTGTGTGTACTAGGTAACGTATGTCATATGACTGAGCGTACTAGGTAACGTATGTTATATGACTGAGCGTACTAGGTAACGTATGTTATATGACTGAGTGTACTAGATAACGTATGTTATATGACTGAGCGTACTAGGTAACGTATGTTATATGACAGAGCATACTAGGTAACGTATGTTATATGACTGAGGGTACTAGGTAACGTATGTTATATGACTGAGCGTACTAGGTAATGTATGTTATATGACTGAGTGTACTAGGTAACGTATGTTATATGACTGAGCGTACTAGGTAACGTATGTTATATGACTGAGTGTACTAGGTAACATATGTTATATGACTGAGCGTACTAGGTAACGTATGTTATATGACTGAGTGTACTAGGTAACGTATGTTATATGAATGAGCGTACTAGGTCACGTATGTTATATGAATGAGCGTACTAGGTAACATATGTTATATGACTGAGCATACTAGGTAACATATGTTATATGACTGAGCATACTAGGTAACGTATGTTATATGACTGAGCGTACTAGGTAACATAAGTTATATGACTGAGCGTACTAGGTAACGTATGTTATATGACTGAGCGTACTAGGTAACGTATGTTATATGACTGAGCATACTAGGTAACGTATGTTATATGACTGAGTGTACCAGGTAACGTATGTTATATGACTGAGCGTACTAGGTAACATATGTTATATGACTGAGCGTACTAGGTAACGTATGTTATATGACTGAGCGTATTAGGTAACATATGTTATATGACTGAGCATACTAGGTAACGTATGTTATATGACTGAGCGTACTAGGTAACGTATGTTATATGACTGAGCGTACTAGGTAACGTATGTTATATGACTGAGCGTACTAGGTAACATATGTTATATGACTGAGTGTACTAGGTAACGTATGTTATATGACTGAGCGTACTAGGTAACGTATGTTATATGACTGAGTGTACTAGGTAACGTATGTTATATAACTGAGTGTACTAGGTAACGTATGTTATATGACTGAGCGTACTAGGTAACGTATGTTATATGACTGAGCGTACTAGGTAACGTATGTTATATGACTCAGTGTACTAGGTAACATATGTTATATGACTGAGCGTAGTAGGTAACGTATGTTATATGAATGAGCGTACTAGGTCACGTATGTTATATGAATGAGCGTACTAGGTAACATATGTTATATGACTGAGCATACTAGGTAACTTATGTTATATGACTGAGCATACTTGGTAACATATGTTATATGACTGAGCGTACTAGGTAACGTATGTTATATGACTGAGTGTACTAGGTAACGTATGTTATATGACTGAGTGTACTAGGTAACGTATGTTATATGACTGAGCGTACTAGGTAACGTATGTTATATGACTGAGCGTACTAGGTAACATATGTTATATGACTGAGCGTACTAGGTAACATATGTTATATGACTGAGCGTACTAGGTAACGTATGTTATATGACTGAGCGTACTAGGTAACATATGTTATATGACTGAGCGTACTAGGTAACATATGTTATATGACTGAGCGTACTAGGTAACGTATGTTATATGACTGAGCGTACTAGGTAACGTATGTTATATGACAGCGTACTAGGTAACGTATGTTATATGACTGTGCGTACTAGGTAACGTATGTTATATGACAGCGTACTAGGTAACGTATGTTATATGACTGAGCGTACTAGGTAACATATGTTATATGACAGCGTAATAGGTAACGTATGTTATATGACTGAGCGTACTAGGTAACGTATGTTATATGACTGAGCGTACTAGGTAACGTATGTTATATGACAGCGTACTAGGTAACGTATGTTATATGACTGTGCGTACTAGGTAACGTATGTCATATGACTGAGCATACTAGGTAACGTATGTTATATGACTGAGCATACTAGGTAACGTATGTTATATGACTGAGCGTACTAGGTAACGTATGTTATATGACTGAGCGTACTAGGTAACGTATGTTATATGACTGAGCGTACTAGGTAACGTATGTTATATGACTGAGCATACTAGGTAACGTATGTTATATGACTGAGCGTACTAGGTAACGTATGTTATATGACTGAGCGTACTAGGTAATGTATGTTATATGACTGAGCGTACTAGGTAACGTATGTTATATGACTGAGCGTACTAGGTAACGTATGTTATATGACAGCGTACTAGGTAACGTATGTTATATGACTGAGCGTACTAGGTAACGTATGTTATATGACTGAGCGTACTAGGTAACGTATGTTATATGACAGCGTACTAGGTAACGTATGTTATATGACTGAGCGTACTAGGTAATGTATGTTATATGACTGAGCGTACTAGGTAACGTATGTTATATGACTGAGCGTACTAGGTAACGTATGTTATATGACAGCGTACTAGGTAACGTATGTTATATGACTGAGCGTACTAGGTAACGTATGTTATATGACTGAGTGTACTAGGTAACGTATGTTATATGACAGCATACTAGGTAACGTATGTTATATGACTGAGCGTACTAGGTAACGTATGTCATATGACAGCGTACTAGGTAACGTATGTTATATGACTGAGCGTACTAGGTAACGTATGTTATATGACTGAGCGTACTAGGTAACATATGTTATATGACTGAGCGTACTAGGTAACGTATGTTATATGACTGAGCATACTAGGTAACGTATGTTATATGACTGAGCGTACTAGGTAACGTATGTTATATGACTGAGCGTACTAGGTAACGTATGTTATATGACTGAGCGTACTAGGTAACGTATGTTATATGACTGAGCGTACTAAGTAACGTATGTTATATGACTGAGCGTACTAGGTAACGTATGTTATATGACTGAGCGTATTAGGTAACGTATGTTATATGACTGAGCGTACTAGGTAACATATGTTATATGACTGAGCGTACTAGGTAACGTATGTTATATGACTGAGCGTACTAGGTAACGTATGTTATATGACTGAGCGTACATGCTGAAGGTCCAGAAATGCATCGTGAGCACTAAATTTGATATCTACGTTTTTTTATTTACTAAACAAATCTCTGTTACATAACACTATACCAATTTATTGTTTTTGAATTAAGACTTGAGATTAAATCTCATCAGCATGCAAAATAAAACAAAGAAAGCTAATAATTTCATCTATCACATTTCCCTGTGCTTGTAGGAGCAGGAACTGCTTACCCTCCTGGGTCACATGATCCCGGGTTTTTAGAATGTTTTGTTGCTTAATCTTTTGTTTTCCCGAGTAGAATTTCGTTGATCATAGTTTGTCTTTTTGTTCTTTTACATTTAGCCATTGCATTATCTGTCCTTGGAACTACGGCTTCTGATTACACTTTTGGTATTATAAACTTTTCTTAGCTGTTAACAAAGAGTCAGTCACTGTCGTTTTAGTTTTTTTATGGCACAACTAATGGATGGTCAACATTAACTTATAAATATATTAACTGGTCGACTGTATTTGAAGCTTATTTGTTCATTATCCAAGGTTTACTCATTTAGCAAAGCTTTGTCAGTTATATTGATGTTTCAAACTACCAATAATAACTTGTTTGTCATAGAAAATGGGCAGATGATGACTAGATGCAGATTAAATATCCTTGGAACGTAAAAGGAGCATTACATACTCCAAACCTGAGACGCCCATTTACCTCACACCATAACAGAAAATTTGTTTTTGATTCGCACCTCATAACCTGTTGATGTCCCTTTTCTTATGGATTGCACCATGCCTCAGAAAAACTAGGTGTTATGCCTATATTTCGGGGTTGCATCAGGAGACATAGTCATAAAAGGGAAGATTTCGTTTTAGTACCCACCACACATTTCTGGTATAACATTCACCTGGTACTCCAAAAGTCAACTGATTGCAAAGCTTAATAATTTAAGCCCTTTAGGGGCAAGGAGACCACAGGGTTATTTAACAGGAAGAATAGTCTAAGGTCACTATTCCTAATTAGGGAAGTCATGGAAGCTCTACAATTGACCGCATGTTTAATACATATTAATTTTACATATAAACTGACCTGTCATTGAAGCTCTAAGTTTGATGACACGCCCTAGCCGTACATATAAACTGATCTGTCATTGAAGCTCTAAGTTTGATGACACGCCCTAGCCGTACATATAAACTGACCTGCCATTGAAGCTCTAAGTTTGATGACGCGCCCTAGCCGTACATATAAACTGACCTGTCATTGAAGCTCTAAGTTTGATGACGCGCCCTAGACGTACATATAAACTGACCTGTCATTGAAGCTCTAAGTTTGATGACGCGCCCTAGCCGTACATATAAACTGACCTGCCACTGAAGCTCTAAGTTTGATGACACACCCTAGCCGTACATATAAACTGACCTGTCATTGAAGCTCTAAGTTTGATGACACGCCCTAGCCGTACATAATAAACTGACCTGTCATTAAAGCTCTAAGTTTGATGACACGCCCTAGCCGTACATATAAACTGACCTGTCATTGAAGCTCTAAGTTTGATGACACGCCCTAGACGTACATATAAACTGACCTGTCATTGAAGCTCTAAGTTTGATGACACGCCCTAGACGTACATATAAACTGACCTGTCATTGAAGCTCTAAGTTTGATGACACGCCCTAGCCGTACATATAAACTGACCTGCCATTGAAGCTCTAAGTTTGATGACACGCCCTAGACGTACATATAAACTGACCTGTCATTGAAGCTCTAAGTTTGATGACGCGCCCTAGCCATACATATAAACTGACCTGCCATTGAAGCTCTAAGCTTGATGACACACCCTAGCCGTACATATAAACTGACCTGTCATTGAAGCTCTAAGTTTGATGACACGCCCTAGACGTACATATAAACTGACCTGTCATTGAAGCTCTAAGTTTGATGACGCGCCCTAGACGTACATATAAACTGACCTGTCATTGAAGCTCTAAGTTTGATGACGCGCCCTAGCCGTACATATAAACTGACCTGCCACTGAAGCTCTAAGTTTGATGACACACCCTAGCCGTACATATAAACTGACCTGTCATTGAAGCTCTAAGTTTGATGACACGCCCTAGCCGTACATAATAAACTGACCTGTCATTAAAGCTCTAAGTTTGATGACACGCCCTAGCCGTACATATAAACTGACCTGTCATTGAAGCTCTAAGTTTGATGACACGCCCTAGACGTACATATAAACTGACCTGTCATTGAAGCTCTAAGTTTGATGACACGCCCTAGACGTACATATAAACTGACCTGTCATTGAAGCTCTAAGTTTGATGACACGCCCTAGCCGTACATATAAACTGACCTGCCATTGAAGCTCTAAGTTTGATGACACGCCCTAGACGTACATATAAACTGACCTGTCATTGAAGCTCTAAGTTTGATGACGCGCCCTAGCCATACATATAAACTGACCTGCCATTGAAGCTCTAAGCTTGATGACACACCCTAGCCGTACATATAAACTGACCTGTCATTGAAGCTCTAAGTTTGATGACACGCCCTAGCCGTACATAATAAACTGACCTGTCATTAAAGCTCTAAGTTTGATGACACGCCCTAGCCGTACATATAAACTGACCTGTCATTGAAGCTCTAAGTTTGATGACACGCCCTAGACGTACATATAAACTGACCTGTCATTGAAGCTCTAAGTTTGATGACACGCCCTAGACGTACATATGGGTTGGTGAAAGATTGTTCGTTTATTTTTACAACAGTCACGGTAAAATTAGAATCAGCTATATCTCCTACGTTTTGTGATATAATAACTGGACTCTTAACTCTGAAATAAAATTTAATAAAATAATTCCTAAAAAGAGCATATGGCAGTGAAATAGGGTGTAATTGTTAACTGAGCAATTACTTTGATGATCGATTAGAAAACAATTTATTTTGGGGACACGGTAATGATATTTGGTCTGTACTAGACCAACAAGTCAATGTTCATGGTGTTATCTCACTGAAAAACAGAAAGACATGATGTCGCTCCAGTTGTACACTTTATCCTGACTCTCATTAATAGTACATTCTTAGCAGAAAAGTAGTAAATACCAATTTCATATTCCTTGGTTTGATCCGACCGGGACTCGAACTCGCAATTTATTGCACTCGAGGCAGGCATGCTAATCATTACTCCATCGATACAGTTGTGTACAACTTTGGCAATAAAATGATAGACATAATGTGTATAACACAATCAATCTGAACTGAATCTTTTTGGTGCAAGCTCATTAAAACAGCAGTATGAAATGTTTGAATGTAAATGTGTCACTCCACTGTACATAGTATTCAGATTTCAAGCCTACCAGTCATCGACATGTTACAAATGTCAATTTTATTATTTTTGGTTTGACCCGACCACCCTATCTCAAGATTCCAACAGGGAATGAATCGAACATACTACCTTCCCGTCTTAGAGTCGACCAGGCCAACCATATAATATTACACCAATGCAGGGGCGGATCCAGGATTTCAAGTTAGGGGGGGGGGGGGGGGGGCACACTTAAAAAAAATTGCTCCGAGCGGAGTGAGGCACGAAAATTGTTGGGGTATTTCGTGTGAAAAATCACGATTTTATGCCAAAAAATCATATTGTTTCCAATTTTAGGGGGGGGGGCCGGGTGCGCCCCCTGGATCCGCCCCTACAATGGGACGGATGGGTTAGTGTTTTGCTTGGATAAAGTATTAGGTCGGTAAATTCTATCACTTATATATTGCTTTCAAAGAAACTTACGGATCTTCCACGCCGGCTCCACCGGCAACGTCGTCAGCATACTTCTCAAAGCTACATTGGATCAGGAACTCTTCATCTCCATCATTCTGTATGGCAGCTACTGTATTTCTTCCCTGGACTGTTATAGTATAAAGTTCCATACCAGTCGTTTTCTATTTTAGGAAAAAAAGGATCAAATGGAGTATTTTATGGTCTTATAAACTGTCTTTACGATGTGTGACAAATAGTGTGGGGGCTGTTGTTTAACCCTAAGTGAGCAATTTCCCGGCTATATATCATTTGTATATCATTTGTATATCACAAGAACAAATTACAATTCGATACGATGATGGTAATGTCCCCTTTGTACTACGATGATGGTAATGTCCCCTTTGTACTACGATGGTAATGTCCCCTTTGTACTACGATGATGGTAATGTCCCCTTTGTACTACGAAGGTAATGTCCCCTTTGTACTACGATGATGGTAATGCCTCCTTTGTACTACGATGATGGTAATGTCCCCTTTGTACTACGATGATGGTAATGTTCCCTTTGTACTACGATGATGGTAATGTCCTCTTTGTACTACGATGATGGTAATGTCCCCTTTGTACTACGATGATGGTAATGTCCCCTTTGTACTACGATGATGGCAATGTCCCCTTTGTACTACGATGGCAATGTCCCCTTTGTACTACGATGATGGTAATGTCCCCTTTGTACTACGATGGTAATGTCCCCTTTGTACTACGATGGTAATGTCCCCTTTGTACTACGATGATGGTAATGCCCCCTTTGTACTACGAAGGTAATGTCCCCTTTGTACTACGATGATGGTAATGTCCCCTTTGTACTACGATGATGGTAATGTCTCCTTTGTACTACGATGGTAATGTCCCCTTTGTACTACGATGGTAATGTCCCCTTTGTACTACGATGATGGTAATGTCCCCTTTGTACTACGATGATGGTAATGTCCCCTTTGTACTACGATGATGGTAATGTCCCCTTTGTACTACGATGAATGGTAATGTCCCCTTTGTACTACGATGATGGTAATGTCCCCTTTGTACTACGATGATGGTAATGTCCCCTTTGTACTACGATGATGGTAATGTCCCCTTTGTACTACGATGATGGTAATGTCCCCTTTGTACTACGATGATGGTAATGCCCCCTTTGAACTATAACAACACTCTGAATTGGATTTTTATACTGTTAGCTCACTGAAACAACATTACACAAGTAGATGTGTCTCTCTAGTCACACTTATTTTCCTGACTCAAAACCAACTCTTTAATGTCGTGTGCTTAGTGGAAAAACATCATTTTATAGTCTTTGGTTTAATCCGACCAGGGCTCAAACCCTTGATCTATCGAACTCAAGGGGTACACGCTAACTATTACACCACCGATACACTTCTGACAAATAACTAATTAGAAAATACATTTGTACTACATGTATATCAATAATGAACATATCCATTGGGTATTCTCAAGTATCTCTTCTGCTCAATGCTAATGACTGCATTGCAAATAATTTTATCTGTTCAACACATAAATGACTGTTGCTGAACATCAATTTAGCTGTATTTTATGTTTTTATGTAAAATCAGAGTAAACTAACAAACATTAAATAATGGAGGTGAAACAGAGGCACTGGAATATGGTCATGGCTGGGATATATGTATATGCTCTTAGGGACAAATCATATGCAGGTGAAACAGAGGCACTGGGATAGGGTAATGCCTGGGACATATGGTCTTAGGGACAAATCATAATGCAGGTGAAACTGAGGCACTGGAATATGGTCATGGCTGGGACATATGGTCTTAGGGACAAATCATAATGGAGGTGAAACAGAGGTACTGGGATATGGTCATGGCTGGGATATATGGTCTTAGGGACAAATCATATGCAGGTGAAACAGAGGTACTGGGATATGGTCATGGCTGGGACATATGGTCTTAGGGACAACTCATATTGTAGGTGAAACAGAGGCACTGGGATATGGTTATGGCTGGGACATATGGTCTTAGGGACAACTCATATTGTAGGTGAAACAGAGGCACTGAGATAGGGCAATGTCTGAGACATATGGTCTTAGAGACAAATCATAATGCAGGTGAAACAGAGGTACTGGGATATGGTCATGGCTGGGATATATGGTCTTAGGGACAAATCATATGCAGGTGAAACAGAGGTACTGGGATATGGTCATGGCTGGGATATATGTATATGCTCTTAGGGACAAATCATATGCAGGTGAAACAGAGGCACTGGGATAGGGTAATGCCTGGGACATATGGTCTTAGGGACAAATCATAATGCAGGCGAAACAGAGGTACTGGGATATGGTTATGGCTGGGATATATGGTCTTAGGGACAAAATGCAGGTGAAACAGAAGCACTGGGATAGGGTAAAGCCTGGAACATATGGTCTTAGGGACAAATCATAATGCAGGCGAAACAGAGGCACTGGGATATGGTTATGGATGGGATACCGGTATATGGTCTTAGGGACAAATCAATTTCTCATCTACATGTACCACACTTCTTGTAGTGACATGTTTTAACCTGAGGAGGGGGTATGATTTCTTGTACAGAGAAAATATTATGTTTCTCTCTGAGTGGATACATAATTGTTTCTCTAAAAATTTACAAAAGTCACATAGAGAAAAATAAGGGTTATTGAAGCTTTAGAATTTATTTTGGGACAGACAGGAGACAAATTTTTCTCTCCAAAAATACCCCTCCCCGATAAGAAAATGATTGGTTCCTTACTTGTACAAGTAAATGAGGGGAGATAATGGTCTGAAAACTTAAGCGTTCATCGAACCAACAACAAGATCCCCAAACAAACTGTTGTCCATTAGGAATTGCCTGAAGTTACTCTTTTTACGTGCAAGGTGTGTGGTCCTTTCTGAACACGGTCCATGCACATATGTATCCCATGCTTAGGGTATATTGTGTATTGATTCACTACATATCCAGCAGTGGTCACATTTGGAGAAATGAATAGAGCAAATCTCAGAATTGTGAAGATTTCTATGAGTTATATGACAGTATTATTTTTATGTGAAAGGGCATAGGTTCAAATCTACAAATGTACTACAGTAAAAGCTTCGGCAGCCTCTTGAGTGAATGATTGCTGTTTCACGCCAAATGGGCAATTTGTTCAACTATATCATTGCCAGAGGTTACTTTTTGATGAGATGATGATGGCTGTCATTGGCACCTGATACACTTGTTATAAGTACTTGATACACTTGTCATAAATACCCGATACGTTTGTCATAAGTACCTGCCTGATACACTTATTATAAGCACCTGATACGTTTGTCATAAGTACCTGATACACTTGTTATAAGTATCTGATACACTTGTCATGAGTACCTGATACGCTTGTCATTAGCACCTATACGCTTGTCATTAGCACCTATACGCTTGTCATTAGCACCTATACGCTTGTCATTAGCACCTGATAAACTTGTTATAAGCACCTGATAAACTTGTTATAAGCACCTCATACGCTTGTCATTAGCACCAGATATACTTGTTATAAGTACCTGATACACTTGTCATAAGTACCTGATACACTTGTTATAAGTAACTGATACACATGTTATAAGTACCTGATACGTTTGTCATAAGTACCTGATACACTTGTTATAAGTTCCTGATACACTTGTTATAAGTACCTGATACACTTGTTATAAGTACCTGATACACTTGTCATTAGCACCTGATACACTTGCCATAAGCACCTGATAAACTTGTTATAAGCACCTGATACGTTTGTCATAAGTACCTAATACACTTGTCATAAGTACCTGATACACTTGTTATACGCACCTCATACGCTTGTCATTGGCACCTGATACACTTGTTATAAGTACTTGATCCACTTGTTATAAGTACCTGATACACTTGTTATAAGTACCTGATACACTTGTCATTAGCACCTGATACACTTGCCATAAGCACCTGATAAACTTGTTATAAGCACCTGATACGTTTGTCATAAGTACCTAATACACTTGTCATAAGTACCTGATACACTTGTTATACGCACCTCATACGCTTGTAATTAGCAACTGATACACTTGTTATAAGCACCTCATACGCTTGTCATTGGCACCTGATACACTTGTTATAAGTACTTGATACACTTGTCATAAATACCCGATACGTTTGTCATAAGTACCTGCCTGATACACTTATTATAAGCACCTGATACGTTTGTCATAAGTACCTGATACACTTGTTATAAGTATCTGATACACTTGTCATGAGTACCTGATACGTTTGTCATAAGTACCTGATACACTTGTTATAAGTACCTGATACACTTGTTATAAGTACCTGATACACTTGTCATGAGTACCTGATACACTGGTCATAAGTACCTGATACGTTTGTCATAAGTACCTGATAAAGCACCTCGTACGCTTGTCATAAGTACATGATACACTTGTCATAAGTCCCTGATACACTTGTCATAAGTCCATGATACACTTGTCATAAGTACCTGATACGTTTGTCATAAGGCATAAGTACCTGATAAACTTGTTATAAGCACCTGATATGTTTGTCATAAGTACCTGATACGCTTGTTATAAGCACCTGATACGTTTGTTATAAGTACCTGATACATTTGTTATATGTACCTGATACGTTTGTTATAAGTACCTGATACGTTTGTCATAAGTACTTGATACACTTGTTATAAGTACCTGATACGCTTGTTATAAGTACCTGATACGCTTGTTATAAGTACCTGATACGCTTGTTATAAGCACCTGATACGTTTGTTATAAGTACCCGATACGTTTGTTATATGTACCTGATACGTTTGTTATAAGTACCTGATACGTTTGTCATAAGTACTTGATACACTTGTTATAAGTACCTGATACGCTTGTTATAAGTACCTGATACGCTTGTTATAAGTACCTAACACGCTTGTAATAAGCACCCAAGCTCAAAAGAAACTAAACTTACATCAAAAACACAGTCGTCTTCTGAGGTTCGTGTATACTTGATGTAGAGTGTGTAAGTAACAGTTGCAGTATTCTCAGAGAATACACACTCTTCCCTCTCGCCATCTTTATTAATGGCTACTACACCCTTTGGGTCACCAACATACGTCACGATGGCCGTGGACTCGTCTACTGTACAGTTGGTTTTCACTATTATAAATAAGCACAAATTATAAAGAATTTGAACATATTAAAATTTCTAGAATCGTCAACAGACCTTTAGCATATTTCCGGTTATATTTTAAAATCATACGTTTTTATGCGAGTTATTTCCCTTGCGAAGGATCGGAACAAATGGTACTCGGTTTTGCAAGAACAATGAAAAGTGTAACGAATTTGAGTAGCAATATAATTTATCTCATAATTTGAATATATATGAACCTTGTAAAAAATTAGAGGATAATTTTAGAGCAAATAGGAAATTCACAAGTTGTTATACAACATTAAAATTTTGAACAGACTGTGGCGGAAATATGCTATTTTCATTGATCTTTCATCGCCTTAAAGGGAAGCAACACCCGTAAAATGTATAGTGTTCAAATTGTCTATTACATATTGTCTATTACAAATTGTCTATTACATATTGTCTATTACATATTGTCTATTACAAATTGTCTATTACATATTGTCTATTACAAATTGTCTATTACATATTTGGATAAATAAGGCGGAGATACAGAAGGAAGGTCGCATTTTGTGGACCAGAGGTCTGGGGATCGCTTACTTATGTCTCCAGCAAGCATATGACAGTGTCCGTTCCCGTAAGGTTCTGAGAATTAGGAAGTAGGTGTAAATCATCATAAAGAAAATAGTATGGTCACTAATGTACGTATAACAAGAGAGATTGACAGTCGATCCATTGCCGTTTTCTTTGAGAGGCATGCACCCCAGGCTGTAAATGTATGACAATTCAAGCTAAGTATACAAATTGAGGAACTGTCGTCTTAAGTGGATTAATATTATGATCACATGTGCTTAATGTCACTTCCAACAATGTGGCGGTTGATTGATTGATTGATTATTCAAGGCTGTAACTACCATTGAGGCAGACGTCTGATTTTCTGGGGGAAAACAGAGAGGGACGGGAAGAAGGACTGAAAGACAATTTCAACTAGTTTTAATCATCGACCATGACAGTTTTAGCCTGAAGCCTGGATTAATATGGTATTTTTTTCCGAATTGTAAATTAACCAGTATTTGGTTCTATGAGTATATATTTCCCGTGGAAATGTTGCAATTGTTTACAAATTTGAAAGAATTTATCAAATAAATTTCGAGGATTGTCTTCAAGACATATTCTTTTCAAAGAACAGGAGAAAAGAAAACGCTGAGTGTTCAAACTAGCGATTTTTCGAGTTGATACTATTTGCCAAAAGAAAAGATATATTTCTTCTGTGTGTGTGTTGGGGTTACAGGTTTTTTTCCCAGAGTTTGGTTCCGTTAATTTAGACCCTGCTGGATCCATCCTTGTCTTCTCTATTTTGCAAGTGCTCTGATTTAGCGGGTCTCTACGTCTATGACTTTCCATAGAGCTTAGTATAATATCTTTTATTTCCTGAATAAACAATATATAATAGACCATTATACATGTACTACTGCTAAATGCATTTGAAATAATTTCATAGGCTTCTCATGAACATTAAAATGGCCTCCTAGTTCAATCTTCCGACAATGTCTAATTTCCATATCATGTTCCCAGAAAAATTCTTTTTTTTTGTTCAAATACGATTTAGTAAAAAACGTGATATTTCCACATATAATGACAATGTGATTGGCAAGTGTATTTGTGATTGAACCTAACTATAATTAAAATTTTCATTTCGTTTCCAAGCTGTATTGTATACAGTTTTAATGTTATGGCAAATTAATGTTTCCACAAAACAAAATTTTACAGTTTTAATGTTATGGCAAATTAATGTTTCCACAAAACAAAATTTTACAGTTTTAATGTTATGGCAAATTAATGTTTCCACAAAACAAAATTTTACAGTTTTAATGTTATGGCAAATTAATGCTTCCACAAAACAAAATTCGAAATTTTAACAAAATGTACTCATGAATTTTTTTGATCGATTTCCATACAATCCAAACCAAATTCAGATATGTGCTTCGCCGGCGTGGTATCTATTTACGAATGTAACTGGTATATAAAGCGTCTCAATAAAATAGCAATCTATAAATAAATGCGTAATTTTGGGCCGTTAAGCCACAATTTACATAAAAGGGGGGGGGGGGGGGGGGGCTCAATCGACGGCCGCCTTAGCCCTGCCTCCCCCGTTTTAAATCCCTAGTTACGGCCGTTATTGATCAACGTTCACCCATATTCAGGGACGAGAACAAGCAAAACAATATATAAAAACTATATAGAAATGAGGGAAGGGATGGGTTAACTGGGTCAACGACTTTTGGGTGTCACTGACACAGTATGTAGAGTTGGGGAGGAGGAACAATTTAGTCTTTGTAGCGGCAATAATATAATGTCCCTACTCTTTTTGAAATATAAGAAAGTGGCCTTTGTCCTGCATCCGATGAATTATAAAACATTGGACATATTTGTGGTGTTACAGACATCCAAGTTGGATCTAGATCTACTGAAGATAATATTATATTCCATACTTACCATCTCCAGGGACATGTGAAGAAAACACTTGGTGGAAACTAATCTGTAAAATATGTAAATATATGTAAAACATTTACGGATAAAAAATCTGGACCGGGGATAAAACACCACACCTTCCAAAAAAATCAATATAACTGAATTGACAAAAATGAAAGTGATTTTTGTTATCTGAAAATGAGCGAGTGATTTTTGTTTATCTGAGAATGGGCAACTTTACATCTATATCATGGTGAGAACAAGTTACATTTTTTATCAGATGATGATGTCTGGTTCGTAGTAGACAAACAGCTAAGTATATAAAGTTGGATTTTTAGTGATAACTTACAGGTAGGTATTTTTAGTGATAACTTACAGGTAGGTATTTTGGTCGATTCTGAAATATTATTCTGACTCCATTCGTTATAGCTCCTTCTCCTTAATGCTTTGCTGCTTACTTAGCCGAGAAGCAACAAATGTAAATTGTTGTACACAGAGGCGGATCCAGGATTTGGGATTAGGGGGGCGTGAGTAGGAGAGGGATCTAGGGACCGCTTTAAGGTCCCCAGCGGGTCCAGAGCAGAGCCCTAGGAGAGGGTCCAGGTGGACGAAACCCCTCCCCCCTAAGTTCTGGGGGTTTGAGGAATTACAGACATTTATTTGAACGACAATTTTGAACCAACCACACCATTTTTATCAGACCAAAAAAACTTTACTTTGAGTCTTAATTTTGTCGGATAATTGTTAACAGTATGTTTTTGTCAGATTATAAGAACCTGAAGTAAAACTTTTCTTTAACAACCGTGATGCGAATTGTTCAACTCATGACTGATCGATCACGATATTTTAACCCTTCAAAGAACTATTGGTTTAGTTTTAACGCATTCCTGGGGTCCGGATGGCTCAATGAGTTAGGTCGTTGGATCTAACAGCTCATACAAGCCTATCACCAATACGGCGTGGGTTCGCGCCCAGCTTTGTAAATTACAAAAAAAGGTGCACTCGACTCGCAAGTGATATAGTTTATCAGTTGCGTCAAGTGTTTGAGCAACGGGCGTAAAAACCTCATTACACTAAAAGATCAAACAAACAAAATGTATCAAAGTTCTCGAGAAATATGTTTACGGAAATCAGGTGTGAGATATGCATAAACCATTTTGTCGAGATTATTTTCACACTTTCATGTGCAGTTGTAGATATTAATTTATTACAAATAAATTGTAGTCAGAAATTTTTGTTAAAAATATGTAAAAAAATATTGTACAGACATCCATTGGTAGATATAAATAATATAAACGTACCCGGACAAAGGATTTATCCTGCAATCAGTACATTTGCTGTACAAATATACCACACGAATAAATTTTTGCTTTATTCGTAGCCTACGAATAAACTTTTGAAGCCTACGAATAAACTTTTAAACCTACGAATAAACTTTTAAGCCCCGCCCATAGATTCCGGAACTACTTTTTTGTGTTTTTGCTCTCCTGTGAAGGAGTTAAAATATTAACCGTAACCAATGTCAATAATCGACGTCGTCTTTTTCTAATAACTGTTTTCGTTCTCACTATTTGTAAATTTACAAACCGACAAAATGAAACTAATAATTCTAAAATTTCATATTTTTTATACATATTTTACGATAAAAAAAATCCTAGAAGTCAATAAAAAACAAAACAAAAATCTTAAACAAATCCGAATCATTTATAACTTGACAGGGAAGCTTTGAAAACAAAACAAAAGCAACTAAAACTACAGGACAAAGGGAATAAACCAAAGAGGGCATGCCCTCCAACAGATGAGGAAATTAACATCCTTTATAACAGAAACGTTCTGGGCAGTCACACACCACAATCTTTACTAAACACACTTATATGGTTAAATAACTCAGTACAGTTTGAACATCAAACTCTAAGATTACTACATATATTTTATTATAAAATTTCTTCATATTAAATGTTCAATTAATTCACATCAATTACTTCAACATATCAGATAGTAGATTTCTTCAAGGTGAAAATAACACATATTCCTGCTATTGCATCAAGTCACTTTAAAATTATAGATAATTTTTTATATTCTGAATTCTTTATGACACCACAAAATATCTATATAATTTGTTTTAACCATTTGGAATAATTGTATTCAGTCACTTCCTCCAATCATTTTGCATCTTTTTTTAAAACATTTTTTTCTTTTGCAAAATTCCAACAAAGTTGTATGATTTGTCAGTTGAAACTAGTGTTTTATCTGCTGGAATTCTACTCACTGTTGATCAGGATTACAGTACATTTTTTATTTTGTGCAATTCCATTTGAAACTGATTCACATACCCCTGGCCTGTATGCAACAACTGAGTGATAGTTCTTGAAAAATGTCCTTTGTTTAATCAGATCTTTATAAAACGTTCATAGGTTTTTATGCAATTATTTCTTTCATATATAGTCTTTGCACTTATTTCAAACATCACATGTACATTGTACACTGTTAAACCATTAATCCAGCCATTCATCTGAAAGACATTAATATAGCATTGATTATAATTAAAATACATGTTATTATATATTTACTAATAAAATAACAAGAAAAAAGGAACAAAATGCAGACTAAATTAGCAATGTTTGAATATTTGAAACTTCAAGCTTTCATAAAGCATTTTTGTATGATCCGACTCAGAAAATATATTCGCACATTAGTCATTACTCGCAACAACCAACATTATCATGTAAATATTGTTCATTCCAGAAAAATATATCCTTCACTCTAATATTTTTCTGGTCACAACACCTATGTCCATAATATTCTTGGTTCCTTAGTGACATCGCATTATGTAATTTACCAATCAATGGATTATGGTTTAATAATAGCAAATTTGATATGAAGAAAATAGTTGGTGGGGATTCTACATACATGTAGACTTCAATGCATATTAATTCATTTGATTATGATATACAAACAGAAGTTAAATATAGTAATTAAAATCATATCTGGTGCTTGTTGACACTAAATCAGATCTCTATTTTGATTTTCTTCAATTTACCGTGTATATATGAAAGTTTTATTTTATTCTATAAAAATAAATTCCAATTTTCCATTGAAACCTATGTAAAGTCCAGAAGATTGGTATTAGCTTCTCCTCCTTTATATACTTGCATTGTCCCAAAATACATAATTTATTTGTACGAGCTTTAGAAACAGGTAGAAAAGTGCATGAAAGAAAACTTTCCAGTCTCATGAAAAAAATGAAGGATAGTTGCAAATTAGACATTAATCAATCAGTGCCAGAAAATATCTTATCCCGTCCAGAAGTTAAGAGAAAACAATGTGGAGGGGATAGATATTATGCAAATATCAGGGCATAACAATGTGGCATTTATTAATAATTACTCAACATTGAGTGAGGAAAGACACAAGAAAATATCAAACATCCTCAGCAACACTGAAAGTGAAACTAACAGAAATGCTTTTCAGCAAACTTACCTCGTAAAACCTCCACAAATTCTACAGCCAGTAGCACTTCTGATGTTTCGTGTCGAAGCAATCCCGATGTTCCTTTTTACAGTTCCAATACAAATATGTCAAGTCAAATTAGTTCTATGTTTTACGGCGTGGTCATCCATAACAAATGGTGAATGTGTACACAATTTTCACAAATGACTAAATATCCCAATAACTGAGCATTTGAGTGTTTGACATCGTTGTTAAATACATTTCCGTGAATCAGCTCAGTTTGTTGAGATAAATGATTAATCTTTCTGTTTTCTCTACTCTACCTAGTTTACTTAAAACATGTTCGAATCGTCTATACATGAATGTGTGTATTGCTTTCACATGTTTACAAACTGTGTGGGTCATACTTAAATACGCCTGCAGTAGTAACCAGGCAAATATATACGCCTGTGTGTCATACAAAGGTGGACGCCTGCAACTATATGGTTCTTTTTTATTTTTATTTTTTTAATATAAACTAGTAAAAGGAATATATCGGATGTTTATTATTTGATATAAAAAAATAAAAATAAAAGTGAACCATATAGTTGCAGGCGTATACCTTTTCACACAGGCGTATATATTTACCTGGTTACTACTGCAGGCGTATTTAAGTATGACCGCATGTGACGTATGATCGATAAATTAATGTGTTTTCATATCTATGGAAAACATATTAAATATATATATTTCAGGTTCTAAACTATCAATTTTCTATATAGATTTTCACCTTAATCAATAAATCTTCACTTAAATAAAGTTATTTCACTTCCTTTTGAGAACTATTTGTTCGCGAATTTTTGTCAGCAAAAAAAATCTGGTATTTTACTACGCCAAATAGTGAGGATTCCGTTGCATTAAAAAATGCATTTTTACGAGTTAAGATTATTTTTTAGGACATCGTGGATTGCAGGATAAATACAATATTGGTCTGTTGACGGTAAATATAGAATTTATTTGACTCGGCGCGAAACGGGGAGAAAGACTCGCTAGAAGCTCGTCTTTCACCCCGTTTCTCAGCCTTGTCAAATAAATTATATATTTACCGTCAACAGACCAATATTGTATATTTATTCACACTTTATTGTGTGCAGATACCTCGGGAAGATGCAGAGATTGTTACAAATAAATTGCCGCTAATTTTTTTTTTTATTAATATGTTACTTTTGTATTTTAATGTACAATATACCAACGCGTATTTTTACTGATCTTTACTTGAAAAGTAAAAGGCAACATTTTCGGGTATTTGTATACAAATCAAACTTATATTTTTTTTTCATATGAAATTGCAGAATTTCGAATTCAAGAACTATTTGAACCATTATTTAAAGAGAAGTGACCATTTTCTTGGATCACTCAAGTTTCTCCACACTGTCTCAGTTTCATCATCTGATTCTCTCGTTATAGGTTTTCGTTGTATGTTTTATAAATGAGATCAATTGTTAAATTAATTATTCGAGGTATTGATTGAATTTACTTTTTAGTTTACCTTTGACTTTTCTCGTCTCGTCGAGGAATCAGAAATGTATCCAATCTTGCTTATTTTATTGGCCTAGAATTTTCGTCCATTTTATAATTTCTAAATAGCACGTGTACATGTAGTTGTAAAATTGACTGCAGAAATAATGTTTAATTAGCGTGAGAAAATAGTTGATGTCTGGTACCTCGGAACCAATCAGAATGGAATAATCTTTGAACTACTGACGGCGAATACATATATGAATCAGCGAACACATCCAACGTGTATTTACAATGTGTAAGAATATTTTTACTACAGGTCACGAGTTAACCATTCATGAAAAAGTTATTTATTGAACTGCTTAATTAACGTTGTATAACATATGCTTTGCGAATTTGAATTTTAGGGGGGGGGGGGGGGGGGGGGGCGCACGCCCCGCACGCCCCCCTCTAAATCCGCCACTGGTACTACATGTATACCATTTTGACCAGACATGGGGATTGAATCTACGACCTTCAGCACTCAAGTGGAACACTCTTCTTGTTCTTGTAATGGTCAATATTACAGCCTCGTCGGTTACACATAGATGACAAAACTCTTATACCCTCCACTGATGTGAAGAAGAGAGTATCGGAGAGTGATCAGCCCTGGGTTACCGACAATGATTTTTACGGATGGATCAAACATGGGTATCTGGAGAAAATCACAAACCTGCCAGAAGTCACCTGCAAATTTGATCTTATTTAAGTTGTGTTAGAGTACATATCAGCTTGGATGGGAATCGAATTTACAACATTGATAATCGATTGATTGATTAATTATTGCTCGACATCCAGCGAGTAGTATTTCAACTATATTCAAGATGAGAACGAGTACAATAACATATACAAACTATCTAGAAATGTGGGAGGAGTCGTTAAACAGGTTCAAAAATTTTGACTGCCCCTGGAAAAGTAAGAAGAGCTAAGCAGAGACGACAAATTTAGTATTATATGGCGGTTACTATACCCCTACTCTTCTTTGAAATCTACAAAAGAGGTCTTTAGCGTGCAGGGAGAGTGAATATACAGATATAAAACTAACTATCAAATTGTCGTGACGACCCCCAAAATATGTTTTAAATATTGTACCTGTGCAATCATGGCCACTAGAAAAGTGATGAGCCTTCTTTCTCCTGAAATAAGAAAATGAGTATGATATATCTAAATATCATTAAAAATTGTTTTATTTGGAATCAAATCGAATATCTCTCCCGGACATAAGCTCCCTGGACAAAAGCCCCCCTAGGACAAAAGCCCCCCCGGACAAAAAGCCCCCCATAATGGAATAATCATACAATCTTATTACATTTTTTTTTATATTGATGGTGATATTAAAGATATCTTAAATATCAAAACTCATCCCTATTAAAAAGGAGAGGTGGGGGAATTAATACAAAATATTAAATACTTTAAGAACATATTTTTTCCACATTTTGTTCATTGTAATGATCATTTATGGAGTGTAAATTAAATTAACTCCTTAATTGTTTAAATTGAAATTAGCCAGGTAAAGTTAATCAAGAATTGTTTTTATTGATAAACAATTGATAATTACCTTTGTTTTATAACCTTTGAAGTTATTAAAAGTTATAAGCGAGTCATTTGCTCATCCTGTTTGATATCCTATAATGATTTTGTTTAAAATAAAATAAAGTTATTTTGTTATTATAATTCTTAAACTAAAGAATCAATGGTTTATGATATCTTCAAAAAAAACTTATCATGAAAAATGATATTCAAAAATAATGTTAACTCGTATATATATAGCAGTACACCAGTACAATAAGTCCAAAATGTATGCAAAGATACAAATATATAAATATGGTTAAAGTTAAAAAACCAGAGGTATAATAATATAAAATTAAAATAGAGGTAAAAAAGTCTAATCATGTTAGAAAATACAAAGAGAATCTTACATATCTGAACAGTTAAGCAAAGACACAGAAATATTTGACACAAAAAATATTAACTTATACTTTTCATTATTGGGGGGCTTTTTGTCCGGGGGGGGGGGGGGGTCTTTTGTCATAGGTTTTTTTTCCAGGGGGCTTATGTCCGGGTGGCTCTTATCCTAGACCCGTTACGAAGCAATTTCCGTTTGATTATGTATTGGAATTTTAAAGCTTGAAATTTTTACAACTTCAGTTCTTGACTTATAATTAATTACTAAACATAAGATAACAAGGATATTGTTCAGTTACTTTTTGTCATGTACATGTAGTGTAAAATAAAAACATAGAAATGTTTATTTTTGTAATAATATGGTAAACATTTTGGATTGATGGTTGAAATAAATACATAAAATTAAATTTGAGTTGCCCTGCATCCACAAATATCACAATATTAAAGTGTAAACATTCACGGAAAAATAATCCAATTTATTTTTATATTTTTGTCGATTTTTGCATTTGATTGGTTGGTTGGATGGTTTTATGGTGATTAACGCCACTTTCAACAATATTTTAGTTATATCGTGGCGGTCAGTTTTATTGCTGGGGGAAACCGGAGTACTCGGAGAAAACCACCGACCTGCCGCAAGTCACTGACAAACTTTATTACTTTTGCATTTGATTTTAATGATTTTTTGATTTTTGATGTTTTAACGCCACTTTGAGCAATATTTCAGCTATATCATGGCGACCAGTTTTAGTGGTGGAAGAAGCCGGAGTACCCGGAGAGAACCACCGACCATGGGTAAGCAACTGGTAAACTTTATCACTTGCGGCTGCGAGTCGAGTGCACCCTTTTTTGCTTTTGCATTTGATTTGATTGATTTTTGATGTTTTAACGCCACTTTCAGCAATATTTCAGCTATATCATGGCGACCAGTTTTAGTGGTAGAGGAAGCCGGAGTACCCGGAGAGAACCACCGACCATGTGCAAGCAACTGGTAAACTTTATCACTTGTGGCTGCGAGTCGAGTGCACCCTTTTTGTAATTTAC
Source organism: Bathymodiolus brooksi (assembly GCA_963680875.1). NCBI lineage: Eukaryota > Metazoa > Mollusca > Bivalvia > Mytilida > Modiolidae > Bathymodiolus > Bathymodiolus brooksi. Next base: position 53,976,378 of record OY804590.1, on the reverse strand, counting down.
AAAGCCGGGCGCGAACCCACGCCGTATTGGTGATAGGCTTGTATGTATAGGAGAATGTCCGAGTAACTCTCCATTCCTTAAAAAATGATGGAGCCGATGTCCATTGCTTTTAAGGAATGGAGAGATACGAGGACATTCTCCAACTTAAAATCCACCCATTGTACTTTATTAATTTTATTAATTATTAATCTTGTAACAAAAAAAAGTCTGTGTATAGTATCTAAAGTACAAAGAGAACAATAACTCTCCATTCCTTAAAAATAATGGTGAGTTTTGACAATAGATTTATATAACAGGTGGATTTTAAGAGTTGTTAAGATCCAGCGACCTAACTCATTGAGCCACTCGGGCCCCTTTTGAATTTGAAGCATTCTCTTTCTTTCCTATCATTGACATTATTTTCTTCCCATTGGTCTTGTGGAATTAACATTGATACACAACTATAGAATCATTTGATGAAGTAGAATATATAATTTGAAAACAAACCCTTTAAATTTCAAATGTCAATAAATAACATGTCGTATCAAGTACACCCTAAAACTGTGTCATGATAATTGGAAGTCGAACACACCATTAGTGTTGTTTTACATTTTTATTTAAGCAATCATCTAAAAATTAAAAAAAGGAGAAACGGTCAAATTCAATTCAACTATTGGTTGTATGTTAACATGCTTCCGTGTAATTATAACGCATTTATAATTTGAAGTAAACACATACCCATTTTCGTGAGTAGAAAAAAAACTCCACTGGTCAATTTGGTTCCACGTGCTGCATGGAGTGATAACTTTCCCAAAATAAAGCAAACAGCTGATTGGAACTATATCGGTGGTCTATGGTGGGATATGTTTGTGTAAATTGTGTGTTTAATTAGCCGTATATTAATTAAACAGGTAAGTATTATTATGAATTCCATATTGACAAAAATTATAAAATGTTTACAGTGAAGGCAGAGCAAGAATTACTTTGAATTTAATTCAGGTTCATTATAACACTAATTAGTACTTATCAAGGGGGTGTTCGACTTCGCACTTTGATAAAGAAAAACAAATAGATTTTAAATGATTAATAAATGTAGAAATGTTACAACATATAATCAACATGTTTTACATTGGGATACTTTGTACGACATTAAAAGAAAGAAATATAAAATTGTTTGTGCAGAATTGTTATTCGTCAAAGTCACCCTCGACACACAGGGACTTGCTCCGGGCCACTAAATTTGCCTCGTTGATTTTTTTTTACTATCAATGTATTACCAGTTTAGTTGGTAATACATTGATAGTTAAAAAAATCAGTGGGGTAAATTTAATGATCGGGAGCAAGTCCCTGTGCTCGACAGAATAGCAATAATCTTTTACGAAATCTGTAATGTTTGCTTTGTTTGCTATGCAACCAGTTTGATTACTGGAAAATTTACATATTGTTATTTTGATGCCTCTGAATATGTATCAGTATTGGAAACAATTACCAAATATACGACATTTTTACTACATTTTCAAGTTGAGAGATAATTTTTCTTCATTTTTAATATATATACTAGTATATATATACTGGGAGTCCCTAATTTACACACATCATGCTGCAATTAAGCATGGGCCACTCCTCTGCATGAGTTGAACAGTTCAAAGAAAGACAACTATAGTAAGTTTCACTTGTATTGCTTAATTCAATAATATATGGTTAGGGTTATGGTGTTTAATGCAGTCAGTTTTATTGGTGGAGGAAACCGGAGCACCCGGAAAAAACAACCGACCTACCGCAAGTCACTGACAAACTTTATCCCATAATATATACAGTCATATGTTTAAATACGTATCAGATACAGTACTTTTTGGAGAAAAAAAAAGAAGCGACCCGTATTGGGTATAACGGATTTCATTTTTCCGCATGTATACTCGGGAAGGTGACGACCGAGGTGCGTGGTAACAAGGCCTTCACCTGAGTACGAATGCGTTCAATAATGATGTTATAACACAGATAATATGATATTCCCTTCTTCACAGGATACAAGAAAATGTTACAAAACATATCTTCTTCTTTTTCTTCTTCTTCCGAGATGAGGTCAGGAGTCAGTGAAGACTGTAAAACTTGACCTGTCGACTTGACATATCAAAATAGTGAATAATAGTGAAAAAGAAACGTAGAATAGCAATACGTCACCCGACTGCGTTAGGGGTGGCGTAATAATAATAAGAAACGGAGCAAAAACAATAAGTCTCCCAAACAATTGGGAGACTTAAATATTACAGCCCATTAGTGGTAGTAGTAGATGCCTTATATAAATATTACAGCCCATTAGTAGTAGTAGTAGATGCCTTATATAAATATTACAGCCCATTAGTAGTAGTAGTAGATGCCTTATATAAATATTACAAACCATTAGTAGTAGTTGTAGATGTCTTATATAAATATTACAGCCCATTAGTAGTAGTAGTAGTAGATGCCTTATATAAATATTACAGACCATTAGTAGTAGTTGTAGATGTCTTATATAAATATTACAGCCTATTAGTAGTAGTTGTAGACGCCTTATATAAATATAGCAGCCATTAGTAATAGTTGTAGATGCCTTATATAAATATTACAGCCCATTAGTAGTAGTTGTAGACGCCTTATATAAATATTACAGCCCATTAGTAGTAGTTGTAGACACCTTATATAGACTTGAGATCCCATTAGTAGTAGTTGTAGATGTCTTATCTAAACTTTACAGCCCATTAATAGTAGTTATAGACGCCTTATATAAATATTACAGCCCATTAGTAATAGTTGTAGATGTCTTATATAAATATTACAGCCCATTAGTGGTAGTAGTAGATGCCTTATATAAATATTACAGCCCATTAGTAGTAGTAGTAGATGCCTTATATAAATATTACAGACCATTAGTAGTAGTTGTAGATGTCTTATATAAATATTACAGCCTATTAGTAGTAGTTGTAGACGCCTTATATAAATATAGCAGCCATTAGTAATAGTTGTAGATGCCTTATATAAATATTACAGCCCATTAGTAGTAGTTGTAGACGCCTTATATAAATATTACAACCCATTAGTAGTAGTTGTAGACACCTTATATAGACTTGAGATCCCATTAGTAGTAGTTGTAGATGTCTTATCTAAACTTTACAGCCCATTAATAGTAGTTGTAGACGCCTTATATAAATATTACAGCCCATTAGTAATAGTTGTAGATGTCTTATATAAACTTTACAGCCCATTAGTAGTAGTTGTTGACGCCTTATATAAATATTACAGCCCATTAGTAGTAGTTGTAGATGTCTTATATAAATATTACAGCCCATTAGTAGTAGTTGTAGACGCCTTATATAAATATTACAGCCCATTAGTAGTAGTTGTAGACACCTTATATAGACTTGAGATCCCATTAGTAGTAGTTGTAGATGTCTTATCTAAACTTTACAGCCCATTAATAGTAGTTGTAGACGCCTTATATAAATATTACAGCCCATTAGTAATAGTTGTAGATGTCTTATATAAACTTTACAGCCCATTAGTAGTAGTTGTTGACGCCTTATATAAATATTACAGCCCATTAGTAGTAGTTGTAGATGTCTTATATAAACTTTACAGCCCATTAGTAGTAGTTGTAGATGTCTTATATAAACTTTACAGCCCATTAGTAGTAGTTATAGATGTCTTATATAAATATTACAACCCATTAGTAGTAGTTGTAGACGCCTTATATAAATATTACAGCCCATTAGTAGTAGTTGTAGACTTCTTATATAAACTTTACATCCCATTAGTAGTAGTTGTAGATGTCTTATATAAATATTACAGCCTATTAGTAGTAGTTGTAGACGCCTTATATAAATATAGCAGCCATTAGTAATAGTTGTAGATGCCTTATATAAATATTACAGCCCATTAGTAGTAGTTGTAGACGCCTTATATAAATATTACAGCCCATTAGTATTAGTTGTAGACACCTTATATAGACTTGAGATCCCATTAGTAGTAGTTGTAGATGTCTTATATAAACTTTACAGCCCATTAATAGTAGTTGTAGACGCCTTATATAAATATTACAGCCCATTAGTAATAGTTGTAGATGTCTTATATAAACGTTACAGCCCATTAATAGTAGCTGTAGACGCCTTATATAAATATTACAGCCATTAGTAATAGTTGTAGATGTCTTATATGAACTTTACAGCCCATTAGTAGTAGTTGTAGACGCCTTATATAAACTTTACAGCCCATTAGTAGTAGTTGTAGACGCCTTATATAAACTTTACAGCCCATTAGTAGTAGTTGTAGTTGTCTTATATAAATATTACAGCCCATTAGTAGTAGTTGTAGACGTCTTATATAAACCTTACAGCCCATTAGTAGTAGTTGTAGACGCCTTATATAAACTTTACAGCCCATTAGTAATAGTTGTAGATGTCTTATATAAACTTTACAGCCCATTAGTAGTAGTTGTAGACGCCTTATATAAACTTTACAGCCCATTAGTAGTAGTTGTAGTTGTCTTATATAAATATTACAGCCCATTAGTAGTAGTTGTAGACGTCTTATATAAACCTTACAGCCCATCAGTAGTAGTTGTAGACGACTTATATAAATATTACAGCCCATTAGTAGTAGTTGTAGTTGTCTTATATAAACTTTACCGCCCATTAGTAGTAGTTGTAGACGCCTTATATAAATATTACAGCTCATTAGTAGTAGTTGTAGACGCCTTATATAAATATTACAGCCCATTAGTAGTAGTTGTAGACGCCTTATATAAATATTACAGCCCATTAGTAGTAGTTGTAGATGTCTTATATAAACTTTACAGCCCATTAGTAGTAGTTGTAGATGTCTTATATAAACTTTACAGCCCATTAGTAGTAGTTGTAGACGCCTTATATAAATATTACAGCCCATTAGTAGTAGTTGTAGATGTATTATACAAATATTACAGCCCATTAGTAGTAGTTGTAGATGTCTTATATAAAGTTTACAGCCCATTAGTAGTAGTTGTAGATGTCTTATATAAATATTACAGCCCATTAGTAGTAGTTGTAGACGTCTTATATAAACCTTACAGCCCATCAGTAGTAGTTGTAGACGCCTTATATAAATATTACAGCCCATTAATAGTAGTTGTAGATGTCTTATATAAACTTTACAGCCCATTAGTAGTAGTTGTAGATGTCTTATATAAACTTTACAGCCCATTAGTAGTAGTTGTAGACGCCTTATATAAATATTACAGCCCATTAGTAGTAGTTGTAGATGTCTTATATAAACTTTACATCCCATTAGTAGTAGTTGTAGATGTCTTATATAAATATTACAGCCTATTAGTAGTAGTTGTAGACGCCTTATATAAATATAGCAGCCATTAGTAATAGTTGTAGATGCCTTATATAAATATTACAGCCCATTAGTAGTAGTTGTAGACGCCTTATATAAATATTACAGCCCATTAGTATTAGTTGTAGACACCTTATATAGACTTGAGATCCCATTAGTAGTAGTTGTAGATGTCTTATATAAACTTTACAGCCCATTAATAGTAGTTGTAGACGCCTTATATAAATATTACAGCCCATTAGTAATAGTTGTAGATGTCTTATATAAACGTTACAGCCCATTAATAGTAGCTGTAGACGCCTTATATAAATATTACAGCCATTAGTAATAGTTGTAGATGTCTTATATGAACTTTACAGCCCATTAGTAGTAGTTGTAGACGCCTTATATAAACTTTACAGCCCATTAGTAGTAGTTGTAGACGCCTTATATAAATTTTACAGCCCATTAGTAGTAGTTGTAGTTGTCTTATATAAATATTACAGCCCATTAGTAGTAGTTGTAGACGTCTTATATAAACCTTACAGCCCATTAGTAGTAGTTGTAGACGCCTTATATAAACTTTACAGCCCATTAGTAATAGTTGTAGATGTCTTATATAAACTTTACAGCCCATTAGTAGTAGTTGTAGACGCCTTATATAAACTTTACAGCCCATTAGTAGTAGTTGTAGTTGTCTTATATAAATATTACAGCCCATTAGTAGTAGTTGTAGACGTCTTATATAAACCTTACAGCCCATCAGTAGTAGTTGTAGACGACTTATATAAATATTACAGCCCATTAGTAGTAGTTGTAGTTGTCTTATATAAACTTTACCGCCCATTAGTAGTAGTTGTAGACGCCTTATATAAATATTACAGCTCATTAGTAGTAGTTGTAGACGCCTTATATAAATATTATAGCCCATTAGTAGTAGTTGTAGACGCCTTATATAAATATTACAGCCCATTAGTAGTAGTTGTAGATGTCTTATATAAACTTTACAGCCCATTAGTAGTAGTTGTAGATGTCTTATATAAACTTTACAGCCCATTAGTAGTAGTTGTAGACGCCTTATATAAATATTACAGCCCATTAGTAGTAGTTGTAGATGTATTATACAAATATTACAGCCCATTAGTAGTAGTTGTAGATGTCTTATATAAAGTTTACAGCCCATTAGTAGTAGTTGTAGATGTCTTATATAAATATTACAGCCCATTAGTAGTAGTTGTAGACGTCTTATATAAACCTTACAGCCCATCAGTAGTAGTTGTAGACGCCTTATATAAATATTACAGCCCATTAATAGTAGTTGTAGATGTCTTATATAAACTTTACAGCCCATTAGTAGTAGTTGTAGATGTCTTATATAAACTTTACAGCCCATTAGTAGTAGTTGTAGACGCCTTATATAAATATTACAGCCCATTAGTAGTAGTTGTAGATGTCTTATATAAACTTTACATCCCATTAGTAGTAGTTGTAGATGTCTTATATAAATATTACAGCCTATTAGTAGTAGTTGTAGACGCCTTATATAAATATAGCAGCCATTAGTAATAGTTGTAGATGCCTTATATAAATATTACAGCCCATTAGTAGTAGTTGTAGACGCCTTATATAAATATTACAGCCCATTAGTATTAGTTGTAGACACCTTATATAGACTTGAGATCCCATTAGTAGTAGTTGTAGATGTCTTATATAAACTTTACAGCCCATTAATAGTAGTTGTAGACGCCTTATATAAATATTACAGCCCATTAGTAATAGTTGTAGATGTCTTATATAAACGTTACAGCCCATTAATAGTAGCTGTAGACGCCTTATATAAATATTACAGCCATTAGTAATAGTTGTAGATGTCTTATATGAACTTTACAGCCCATTAGTAGTAGTTGTAGACGCCTTATATAAACTTTACAGCCCATTAGTAGTAGTTGTAGACGCCTTATATAAATTTTACAGCCCATTAGTAGTAGTTGTAGTTGTCTTATATAAATATTACAGCCCATTAGTAGTAGTTGTAGACGTCTTATATAAACCTTACAGCCCATTAGTAGTAGTTGTAGACGCCTTATATAAACTTTACAGCCCATTAGTAATAGTTGTAGATGTCTTATATAAACTTTACAGCCCATTAGTAGTAGTTGTAGACGCCTTATATAAACTTTACAGCCCATTAGTAGTAGTTGTAGTTGTCTTATATAAATATTACAGCCCATTAGTAGTAGTTGTAGACGTCTTATATAAACCTTACAGCCCATCAGTAGTAGTTGTAGACGACTTATATAAATATTACAGCCCATTAGTAGTAGTTGTAGTTGTCTTATATAAACTTTACCGCCCATTAGTAGTAGTTGTAGACGCCTTATATAAATATTACAGCTCATTAGTAGTAGTTGTAGACGCCTTATATAAATATTACAGCCCATTAGTAGTAGTTGTAGACGCCTTATATAAATATTACAGCCCATTAGTAGTAGTTGTAGATGTCTTATATAAACTTTACAGCCCATTAGTAGTAGTTGTAGATGTCTTATATAAACTTTACAGCCCATTAGTAGTAGTTGTAGACGCCTTATATAAATATTACAGCCCATTAGTAGTAGTTGTAGATGTATTATACAAATATTACAGCCCATTAGTAGTAGTTGTAGATGTCTTATATAAAGTTTACAGCCCATTAGTAGTAGTTGTAGATGTCTTATATAAATATTACAGCCAATTAGTAGTAGTTGTAGACGTCTTATATAAACCTTACAGCCCATCAGTAGTAGTTGTAGACGCCTTATATAAATATTACAGCCCATTAATAGTAGTTGTAGATGTCTTATATAAACTTTACAGCCCATTAGTAGTAGTTGTAGATGTCTTATATAAACTTTACAGCCCATTAGTAGTAGTTGTAGACGCCTTATATAAATATTACAGCCCATTAGTCGTAGTTGTAGATGTATTATACAAATATTACAGCCCATTAGTAGTAGTTGTAGATGTCTTATATAAAGTTTACAGCCCATTAGTAGTAGTTGTAGATGTCTTATATAAATATTACAGCCCATTAGTAGTAGTTGTTGACGCCTTATATAAATATTACAGCCCATTAGTAGTAGTTATAGACGCCTTCTATAAATATTACAGCCCATTAGTTGTAGTTGTAGACGCCTTATATAAATATTACAGCCCATTAGTAGTAGTTGTAGACACCTTATATAAATATTACAGCCCATTAGTAGTAGTTGTAGACGCCTTATATAAATATTACAGACCATTATTAGTAGTTGTAGACGCCTTATATAAATATTACAACCCATTAATAGTAGTTGTAGATGTCTAATAAAAATATTACAGCCCATTAGTAGTAGTTGTAGATGTCTTATATAAATAATACAGCCATTAGTAGTAGTTGTAGACGCCTTATATAAACTTTATAGCCTATTAGTAGTAGTTGTAGACGCCTTATATAAATATTACAGCCCATTAGTAGTAGTTGTAGACACCTTATATAGACTTGAGATCCCATTGGTAGTAGTGGTAGATGTCTTATATAAACTTTACAGCCCATTAGTAGTAGTTGTAGATGTCTTATATAAATATTACAGACCATTATTAGTAGTTGTAGACGCCTTATATAAATATTACAGCCATTAGTAGTAGTTGTAGATGTCTTATATAAACTTTACAGCCCATTAGTAGTAGTTGTAGATGACTTATATAAACTTTACAGCCCATTACTAGTAGTTGTAGAAGCCTTATATAAATATTACAGCCCATTAGTAGTAGTTGTAGATGTCTTATATAAATATTACAGCCCATTAGTAGTAGCTGTAGACGCATTATATAAATATTACAGCCATTAATAGTTGTTGTAGATATCTTATATAAACTTTACAGCCCATTAGTAGTAGTTGTAGATGTCTTATATAAATATTACAGCCATTAGTAGTAGTTGTAGATGTCTTATATAAATATTACCGCCCATTAGTAGTAGTTGTAGACACCTTATATAAATATTACAGCCCATTAGTAGTAGTTGTAGACGCCTTATATAAATATTACAGCCCATTAGTAGTAGTTGTAGACGCCTTATATAAATATTACAGCCCATTAGTAGTAGTTGTAGACGCCTTATATAAATATTACAGCCCATTAGTAGTAGTTGTAGACGCCTTATATAAATATTACAGCCATTAGTAGTAGTTGTAGATGTCTTATATAAATATTACCGCCCATTAGTAGTAGTTGTAGACGCCTTATATAAATATTACAGCCCATTAGTAGTAGTTGTAGACGCCTTATATAAATATTACAGCCATTAGTAGTAGTTGTAGATGTCTTATATAAACTTTACAGCCCATTAGTAATAGTTGTAGATGTCTTATATAAACTTTACAGCCCATTAATAGTAGTTGTAGACGCCTTATATAAATATTACAGCCCATTAGTAGTAGTTGTAGACGCCTTATATAAATATTACAGCCCATTAGTAGTAGTTGTAGATGTCTTATATAAACTTTACAGCCCATTAGTAGTAGTTGTAGATGTCTTATATAAATATTACAGCCCATTAGTAGTAGTTGTAGATGTCTTATATAAACTTTACAGCCCATTAGTAATAGTTGTAGATGTCTTATATAAACTTTACAGCCCATTAGTAATAGTTGTAGATGTCTTATATAAACTTTACAGCCCATTAATAGTAGTCGTAGATGTCTTATATAAACTTTACAGCCCATTAGTAGTAGTTGTAGACGCCTTATATAAATATTACAGCCCATTTGTAATAGTTGTAGATGTCTTATATAAAGTTTACAGCCCATTAGTAGTAGTTGTTGATGTCTTATATAAACTTTACAGCCCATTAGTAGTAGTTGTAGACACCTTATATAAATATTACAGCCCATTAGTAGTAATTGTAGATGTCTTATATAAACTTTACAGCCCATTAGTAGTAGTTGTAGATGTCTTATATAAACTTTACAGACCATTAATAGTAGTTGAAGACGCCTTATATAAATATTACAGCCCATTAGTAGTAGTTGTAGATGCCTTATATAAATATTACAGCCCATTAGTAGTAGTTGTAGATGCCTTATATAAATATTACAGCCCATTAGTAGTAGTTGTAGATGTCTTACTAGTATATAAACGTTACAGCCCATTAGTAGTAGTTGTAGATGTCTTATATAAACTTTACAGCCCATTAGTAGTAGTTGTAGACGCCTTATATAAATATTACAGCCCATTAGTAGTAGTTGTAGATGTTTTATATAAATATTACAGCCAATTAGTAGTAGCTGTAGACGCCTTATATAAATATTACAGCCATTAATAGTTGTTGTAGATATCTTATATAAACTTTACAGCCCATTAGTAGTAGTTGTAAATGTCTTATAAAAATATTACAGACCATTATTAGTAGTTGTAGACGCCTTATATAAATATTACAGCCCATTAGTAGTAGTTGTAGACGTCTTATATAAATATTACAGCCCTTTAGTAGTAGTTTTAGAGTTGTAGACGTCTTATATAAACTTTACAGCCCATTTGTAGTAGTTGTAGACGCCTTATATAAATATTACAGCCCATTAGTAGTAGTTGTAGATGTCTTATATAAATATTACATCCCATTAGTAATAGTTGTTGACGCCTTATATAAATATTACAGCCCATTAGTAGTAGTTGTAGATGTCTTATATAAACTTTACAGCCCATTAGTAGTAGTTGTTGACGCCTTATATAAATATTAGAGCCCATTAGTAGTAGTTGTAGATGTCTTATATAAACTTTACAGCCCATTAGTTGTAGTTGTAGACGCCTTATATAAATATTACAGCCCATTAGTAGTAGTTGTAGATGTCTTATATAAACTTTACAGCCCATTAGTAGTAGTTGTAGATGTCTTATATAAACTTTACAGCCCATTAGTTGTAGTTGTAGACGCCTTATATAAATATTACAGCCCATTAGTAGTAGTTGTTGATGCCTTATATAAATATTACAGCCCATTAGTAGTAGTTGTAGATGTCTTATATAAACTTTACAGCCCATTAGTTGTAGTTGTAGACGCCTTATATAAATATTACAGCCCTTTAGTAGTAGTTGTAGACACCTTATATAAATATTACAGCCCTTTAGTAGTAGTTGTAGACACCTTATATAAATATTACAGCCCATTTGTAGTAGTTGTAGACGCCTTATATAAATATTACAGCCCATTAGTAGTAGTTGTTGATGCCTTATATAAATATTACAGCCCATTAGTAGTAGTTGTAGATGTCTTATATAAACTTTACAGCCCATTAGTTGTAGTTGTAGACGCCTTATATAAATATTACAGCCCTTTAGTAGTAGTTGTAGACACCTTATATAAATATTACAGCCCTTTAGTAGTAGTTGTAGACACCTTATATAAATATTACATCCCATTTGTAGTAGTTGTAGACGCCTTATATAAATATTACAGCCCATTAGTAGTAGTTGTTGACGCCTTATATAAATATTACAGCCCATTAGTAGTAGTTGTAGACACCTTATATAAATATTACAGCCCTTTAGTAGTAGTTGTAGACACCTTATATAAATATTACAGCCCATTAGTAGTAGTTGTAGATGTCTTATATAAACTTTACAGCCCATTAGTAGTAGTTGTAGATGTCTTATATAAATATTACAGTCCATTAGTAGTAGTTGTAGATGTCTTATATAAATATTACAGCCCATTAGTAGTAGTTGTTGATGTCTTATATAAATATTACAGCCCTTTAGTAGTAGTTGTAGACACCTTATATAAATATTACAGTCCATTTGTAGTAGTTGTAGACGCCTTATATAAATATTACAGCCCATTAGTAGTAGTTGTTGATGCCTTATATAAATATTACAGCCCATTAGTAGTAGGTGTAGATGTCTTATATAAACTTTACAGCCATTAGTAGTAGTTGTTGACGCCTTATATAAATATTACAGCCCATTAGTAGTAGTTGTAGATGTCTTATATAAACTTTACAGCCCATTAGTAGTAGTTGTTGACGCCTTATATAAATATTACAGCCCATTAGTAGTAGTTGTAGATGTCTTATATAAACTTTACAGCCCATTAGTAGTAGTTGTTGACGCCTTATATAAATATTACAGCCCATTAATAGTAGTTGTAGATGTCTTATATAAACTTTACAGCCATTAGTAGTAGTTGTAGACGCGTTATATAAATAGTACAGCCCATTAGTAGTAGTTGTTGACGCCTTATATAAATATTACAGCCCATTAGTAGTAGTTGTAGATGTCTTATATAAACTTTACAGCCCATTAGTAGTAGTTTTAGACGCCTTATATAAACTTTACAGCCCATTAGTAGTAGTTGTTGACGCCTTATATAAATATTACATCCCATTAGTAGTAGTTGTAGATGTCTTATATAAACTTTACAGCCCATTAGTAGTAGTTGTTGACGCCTTATATAAATATTACAGCCCAGTAGTAGTAGTTGTAGATGTCTTATATAAACTTTACAGCCCATTAATAGTAGTTGTAGACGCCTTATATAAATATTACAGCCCATTAGTAGTAGTTGTAGATGTCTTATATAAACTTTACAGCCCAGTAGTAGTAGTTGTAGATGTCTTATATAAACTTTACAGCCCATTAATAGTAGTTGTAGACGCCTTATATAAATATTACAGCCCATTAGTAGTAGTTGTAGATGTCTTATATAAACTTTACAGCCCATTAATAGTAGTTGTTGACGCCTTATATAAATATTACAGCCCATTAGTAGTAGTTGTAGATGTCTTATATAAACTTTACAGCCCATTAATAGTAGTTGTTGACGCCTTATATAAATATTACAGCCCATTAGTAGTAGTTGTAGACACCTTATATAAATATTACAGCCCATTAGTAGTAATTGTAGATGTCTTATATAAACTTTACAGCCCATTAATAGTAGTTGTTGACGCCTTATATAAATATTACAGCCCATTAGTAGTAGCTGTAGACGCCTTATATAAATATTACAGCCCATTAGTTGTAGTTGTAGATGTCTTATATAAACTTTACAGCCCATTAATAGTAGTTGTAGATGCCTTATATAAATATTACAGCCCATTAATAGTAGTTGTTGATGTCTTATATAAACTTTACAGCCCATTAGTAGTAGTTGTAGACGCCTTATATAAATATTACAGCCCATTAGTAGTAGTTGTAGATGTCTTATATAAATATTACAGCCCATTAGTAGTAGTTGTAGATGTCTTATATAAACTTTACACCCATTAGTAGTAGTTGTAGATGTCTTATATAAATATTACAGCCCATTAGTTGTAGTTTTAGACGCCTTATATAAATATTACAGCCCATTAGTAGTAGTTGTAGATTTCTTATATAAATATTACAGCCCATTAGTAGTAGTTGTAGATGTCTTATATAAACTTTACACCCATTAGTAGTAGTTGTAGATGTCTTATATAAACTTTACAGCCCATTAGTAGTAGTTGTAGACACCTTATATAAATATTACAGCCCATTAGTAGTAATTGTAGATGTCTTATATAAACTTTACTGCCCAGTAGTAGTAGTTGTAGACGCCTTATATAAATATTACAGCCCATTAGTAGTAGTTGTAGATGTCTTATATAAACTTTACAGCCCATTAGTAGTAGTTGTAGATGTCTTATATAAACTTTACAGCCCATTAATAGTAGTTGTAGACGCCTTATATAAATATTACAGCCCATTAGTAGTAGTTTTTGACGCCTTATATAAATATTACAGCCCATTAATAGTAGTTGTTGATGTCTTATATAAACTTTACAGCCCATTAGTTGTAGTTGTAGACGCCTTATATAAATATTACAGCCCATTAGTAGTAGTTGTAGATGTCTTATATAAATATTACAGCCCATTAGTAGTAGTTGTAGATGTCTTATATAAATATTACAGCCCATTAGTAGTAGTTGTAGATGTCTTATATAAACTTTACACCCATTAGTAGTAGTTGTAGATGTCTTATATAAACTTTACAGCCCATTAGTAGTAGTTGTAGACGCCTTATATAAACTTTACACCCATTAATAGTAGTTGTAGACGCCTTATATAAATATTACAGCCCATTAATAGTAGTTGTTGATGTCTTATATAAACTTTACACCCATTAGTAGTAGTTGTAGATGTCTTATATAAACTTTACAGCCCATTAGTAGTAGTTGTAGATGTCTTATATAAACTTTACACCCATTAGTAGTAGTTGTAGATGTCTTATATAAACTTTACAGCCCATTAGTAGTAGTTGTAGACGCCTTATATAAATATTACAGCCCATTAGTAGTAGTTGTAGACGCCTTATATAAATATTACAGCCCATTAGTAGTAGTTGTAGATGTCTTATATAAACTTTACAGCCCATTAGTAGTAGTTGTTGACGCCTTATATAAATATTACAGCCATTAGTAGTAGTTATAGATGTCTTATATAAATATTACAGACCATTAGTAGTAGTTGTAGATGTCTTATATAAATATTACAGACCATTAGTAGTAGTTGTAGATGTCTTGTATAAACTTTACAGCCCATTAGTAGTAGTTGTAGATGACTTATATAAATATTACAGCCCATTAGTAGTAGTTGTAGACGCTTTATATACATATTACAGCCCATTAGTAGTAGTTGTAAACGCATTATATAAATATTACAGCCCATTAGTAGTAGTTGTAGATGTCTTATATAAATATTACAGCTCATTAATAGTAGTTGTAGATGTCTTATATAAATATTACAGCCCATTAGTAGTAGTTGTAGACGCCTTATATAAATATTACAGCCCATTAGTAGTAGTTGTAAACGCATTATATAAATATTACAGCCCATTAGTTGTAGTTGTAGATGTCTTATATAAATATTACAGCCCATTAATAGTAGTTGTAGATGTCTTATATAAATATTACAGCCCATTAGTAATAGTTGTAGACGCCTTATATAAATATTACAGCCTATTAGTAGTAGTTGTAGATGCCTTATATAAATATTACAGCCCATTAGTAGTAGTTGTAGATGTCTTATATAAATATTACAGCCCATTAGTAGTAGTTGTAGACGCCTTATATAAATATTACAGCCCATTAGTAGTAGTTGTAGATGTCTTATATAAATATTACAGCTCATTAGTAGTAGTTGTAGATGTCTTATATAAATATTACAGCCCATTAGTAGTAGTTGTAGACGCCTTATATAAATATTTCAGCCCATTAGTAGTAGTTGTATATGTCTTATATAAACGTTACAGCTCATTAGTAGTAGTTGTAGATGTCTTATATAAATATTACAGCCCATTAGTAGTAGTTGTAGACGTCTTATATAAACCTTACAGCCCATCAGTAGTAGTTGTAGACGCCTTATATAAATATTACAGCCCATTAGTAGTAGTTGTAGTTGTCTTATATAAATTTTACAGCCCGTTAGTAGTAGTTGTAGACGCCTTATATACATATTACAGCCAATTAGTAGTAGTTGTAGACGCCTTATATAAACTTTACTGCCCATTAGTAGTAGTTGTAGATGTCTTATATAAACTTTACACACATTAGTAGTAGTTGTAGATGTCTTATATAAACTTTACAGCCCATTAGTAGTAGTTGTAGACGCCTTATATAAACTTTACACCTATTAATAGTAGTTGTAGACGCCTTATATAAATATTACAGCCCATTAATAGTAGTTGTTGATGTCTTATATAAACTTTACACCCATTAGTAGTAGTTGTAGATGTCTTATATAAACTTTACAGTCCATTAGTAGTAGTTGTAGATGTCTTATATAAACTTTACACCCATTAGTAGTAGTTGTAGATGTCTTATATAAACTTTACAGCCCATTAGTAGTAGTTGTAGACGCCTTATATAAATATTACAGCCCATTAGTAGTAGTTGTAGACGCCTTATATAAACTTTACAGCCCATTAGTAGTAGTTGCTGACGCCTTATATAAATATTACAGCCATTAGTAGTAGTTATAGATGTCTTATATAAATATTACAGACCATTAGTAGTAGTTGTAGATGTCTTATATAAATATTACAGACCATTAGTAGTAGTTGTAGATGTCTTATATAAACTTTACAGCCCATTAGTAGTAGTTGTAGATGACTTATATAAATATTACAGCCCATTAGTAGTAGTTGTAGACGCCTTATATAAATATTACAGCCCATTAGTAGTAGTTGTAAACGCATTATATAAATATTACAGCCCATTAGTAGTAGTTGTAGATGTCTTATATAAATATTACAGCCCATTAATAGTAGTTGTAGATGTCTTATATAAATATTACAGCCCATTAGTAGTAGTTGTAGACGCCTTATATAAATATTACAGCCTATTAGTAGTAGTTGTAGACGCCTTATATAAATATTACAGCCCATTAGTAGTAGTTCTAGATGTCTTATATAAATATTACAGCCCATTAGTAGTAGTTGTAGACGCCTTATATAAATATTACAGCCCATTAGTAGTAGTTGTAGATGTCTTATATAAATATTACAGCTCAATAGTAGTAGTTGTAGATGTCTTATATAAATATTACAGCCCATTAGTAGTAGTTGTAGACGCCTTATATAAATATTACAGCCCATTAGTAGTAGTTGTAGATGTCTTATATAAACGTTACAGCTCATTAGTAGTAGTTGTAGATGTCTTATATAAATATTACAGCCCATTAGTAGTAGATGTAGACGTCTTATATAAACCTTACAGCCCATCAGTAGTAGTTGTAGACGCCTTATATAAATATTACAGCCCATTAGTAGTAGTTGTAGTTGTCTTATATAAACTTTACAGCCCATTAGTAGTAGTTGTAGACGCCTTATATACATATTACAGCCCATTAGTAGTAGTTGTAGACGCCTTATATAAACTTTACTGCCCATTAGTAGTAGTTGTAGATGTCTTATATAAACTTTACAGCCCATTAGTAGTAGTTGTAGACGCCTTATATAAACTTTACAGCCCATTAGTAGTAGTTGTAGATGTCTTATATAAATATTACAGCCCATTAGTATTAGTTGTAGACGTCTTATATAAACCTTACAGCCCATTAGTAGTAGTTGTAGACGTAATATTAATATAAGACGTTTACAACTACTACTAATGGGCTGTAATATTTATATAAGACGTCTACAACTACTACTAATGGGCTGTAATATTTATATAAGACGTCTACAACTACTACTAATGGGCTGTAATATTTATATAAGACGTCTACAACTACTACTAATGGGCTGTAATATTTATATAAGACGTCTACAACTACTACTAAAGGGCTGTAATATTTATATAAGACGTCTACAACTACTACTAATGGGCTGTAATATTTATATAAGACGTCTACAACTACTACTAAAGGGCTGTAATATTTATATAAGACGTCTACAACTACTACTAATGGGCTGTAATATTTATATAAGACGTCTACAACTACTACTAATGGGCTGTAATATTTATATAAGACGTCTACAACTACTACTAATGAGCTGTAATATTTATATAAGACGTCTACAACTACTACTAAAGGGCTGTAATATTTATATAAGACGTCTACAACTACTACTAAAGGGCTGTAATATTTATATAAGACGTCTACAACTACTACTAATGGGCTGTAATATTTATATAAGACGTCTACAACTACTACTAAAGGGCTGTAATATTTATATAAGACGTCTACAACTACTACTAATGGGCTGTAATATTTATATAAGACGTCTACAACTACTACTAAAGGGCTGTAATATTTATATAAGACGTCTACAACTACTACTAATGGGCGGTAATATTTATATAAGAAGTCTACAACTACTACTAAAGGGCTGTAATATTTATATAAGACGTCTACAACTACTACCAATGGGCTGTACAGTTTATATAAGGCGTCTACAACTACTACTAATGGGCAGTAATATTTATATAAGACGTCTACAACTACTATTAAAGGGCTGTAATATTTATATAAGACGTCTACAACTACTACTAATGGGCTGTAATATTTATATAAGACGTCTACAACTACTACTAAAGGGCTGTAATATTTATATAAGACGTCTACAACTACTACTAAAGGGCTGTAATATTTATATAAGACGTCTACAACTACTACTAAAGGGCTGTAATATTTATATAAGACGTCTACAACTACTACTAATGGGCTGTAATATTTATATAAGACGTCTACAACTACTACTAATGGGCTGTAATATTTATATAAGGCGTCTACAACTACTACTAAAGGGCTGTAATATTTATATAAGACGTCTACAACTACTACTAAAGGGCTGTAATATTTATATAAGACGTCTACAACTACTACTAATGGGCTGTAATATTTATATAAGACGTCTACAACTACT